>JACMZG010001893.1:7227583-7323785 GCA_018340805.1 Microvelia longipes
ACATATTAGTCAAGTTTCATCTCATTATCAGCTTTAGTTCAGTTTTAATCGAATGACTTATATGTTTTTTGAAAAATTGTAAACAATCAGGAAATAATCTAACGGTACAAATATATCCCTTTATGTAATAACTAAGTATACCTTATTAAAACCTAAGTATACCTTATTAACTAATAAGTACCTTATTAAAACTAAGTTTTGTTTTAATAAGGCAAATATATCTACGGTTATATCATTTGATACTACCGACTTTAGCAAAACATGAATAGTTGACACATTATAATTGTGCGAGAGACACCTCGGATATGTAACAAGCAAAAAGCAATGCTACATCTGGGAACTGTTCTATTATTCGGCTCATTATGTCGAGCCATCAATGATGACGACTGTCAAATGATGGAACAGTTGCCAGATGTAGCATTACTTTTTCCTTGTTTCATTTCCTAGGTGTCTCTCGCACCTTTATATTGTATATCTACGGTTTAAGGTTATCATACAACTTAAGCAGGATCGAGTGAAGTCACTGCTAGATAAGTGACCGTAAAGAATAAAAATAATGTATTTATTGTCTGAGGACGAGCCAAGTGAGTCTGACGATGTTTTGCAATATAAATTTGGTAACTCTTATATTCTGATGATGAGCGAAGCGAGTCCGAAGTAGTGAGGATAAGCGTAGCGAATCCGATGTGATGAGGAAAATTTGAAGGTGATCCGTACCCGATTATTTTTTATTTGAATTATTTTTGTTTTTTTTAATCTTGTCATGTCATGCTACAAGAGATCAACAGTTTTGTTTGTGTCATTTTAGTAAATAATTAAATTTTAAACAAAGACAAGAGTCGCGTTATTATATTATTTTATAATTAATAAAAATTAAGAACAACGACTTAGGTTCCGAATACGTTACAGGGCCATAAAGATCCCGACAACAAGAAACATAAATTTTATCAAAAAGGAAAAAATAGCAATAGAATGGTTACAAACACTGTTTCAAAACATTTTTTGACACTACCATTTAATTTTGAACTAAACGAGGCATGTGCTCGTCTTTATTTTTAGAAGAAATCTACTTGGTCGCGCATCGAAACTCTTTGAAAAATATTACAACAGATAAGGATGATGCATAGACTTGAGATTCTATTGTACGAGCAGCGCGAGGTAGAAGCAGCCTCCAGCAAACCCAGGTAATAATTATAGTCACAACAATCGCACAAAAAGTAACCACATAAATAAACTCTTTCAGATATTTTATGGTGTCTTGCAAACGTTATCTGCATTTTATATTGTGTTTCTTTTACTTTCGTTTGCTTGTTAACATAACTGTGACAAACGCATTGTGTTTGTGAAAAATTAGACTTATTTAAAATTATAAGTACTTTGGTTTTAGTTTTTAATTATTCTCAGTCTTCGCAAAATTTTATAAATAAAACAAACTAATATAAGTTAGATACCTTTGGTTTCTTAGCCGCTACGCGGCTACGTAGTTGTTCTCCTGTAATGGTTGGTCGTATTAGTAGTTTTTAAGCGGCATACTGTGAATATTTATATGTGTTGGTTATAAACCACGAATCACTTAGAACAAATTACATAATATGTCAACCCAGAATGCTTGTACTTAAATTTAACTTGGTTTTTGTGTTTACCTTGCATTGTCATATAAATGTCTAAATTTCATTTCAATTCCATAACTGTCAAGGTTAAGTGACTTTTTAAATTGTTAAAAAAGTCAATATTTTAGGTTATTGATGACATACATATTTCATAAACAATTATTGTATCAGGTTCAATCAGATCCTAAAAGCGTTCGAAAGTTATCATGTCATAGATACATCTTGACACATACATGGATTAAGATGACCTTGTAATACCCAAGGCGTACACATGCTTATATTAACTAGATAATTCTGTTAGATAATCGAGCAACAAACCTAAACCTTACTTAATAAAAATCGTATACATTTTATTGAACTAATGCTGATAATGAGATACATCTTTATATATTTCTTATATGTAACATATAATCTTATATAAGACTAGATGACATCTAGAAGATATGTCCTACATTTTAAAATAATCTGATCCGATCACTATTTCCCATTTTACGAAGTTTTGAAATCTTTTCCTGAGCGATATATGTCATTCTAACTGGATGGTAGAACTAGACCTAAAGATTTATTTTTGTGTCTAATTAACCCTCTCTAGCATTAACACACTGGTAGCTAGCCTTTTTTGCCAACGGAGTTCTCGGAGACTGATTTCTCGCGTCATACCACCCACTTCGTTGAGCGATTTTTTCTCAAGGAAATTCGTTAAAAAGATACAAATTGCCCCAATAAGTTTATTTAAAGAACAAAATAACTTTTCGGCAAATTGGTTTAACTTGAAGAGAAGATTGTGAAAAGAATATTTGTAAATGGACGGAAAAATGGGAATAAGTGGTAACAAATTGGAGAGACATACAGTGCTTGTTATCTAAACGCTTTATCTGCTTCGTCACAGCAATAACAACTCAAAGTATTCCTAATAACGTTCCCAGTGCGTTACCGTATTATCAGCTAAATAATGAAACCCAAAACCCACGTCTTCTCGTCTCTTTTCTAAAATAACAGAAATTTAAAAAGATCACAAAGGAAGCATAATTGATGTGAAAAAAACCAAAACAGTCATAGGGTCTCTCCTCAAAGATTTTTTTTAAAAGAGGTAAACCGAGAAGTTAGAGATAATGTGATCTTTCTTCTCAAATACCCGCGAAGCTGAGTATGCTGAGATAAGCACATTATATATTCTACTTATTATTTAAATTTTACTGATATGATGACCAATTAAAAAACAAAATCAATGTACACCAAGCTAACAGATTCTTATTATCAATATATCATTTGATACTACCGTGTTTTGCAAAACATAAATAGTTGACACAATAGGCACAGTTCAGGCTCTGTCGGTACCCTGATGAGTTTGACGTAACGAAACAGAGTGGAACATGACATTATGTCGAGGTATCAATGATGACGAATGTCGAATGATGGTACAGTTTCCAGATGTAGCATTGCTTTTTGCTTGTTACATTTCCTAGGTGTCTTTCGCACTATTATATTGTCTTATTATCAAACCTGTTTGTCGGAAGCAGCAAAGATCTGACGTCCCTCGAAGTTGCCAGTCGATCTCTTGTTCCTTTTTTATTTAGTAAACAAAAACCATTCGGTTATCCAGCCCCGTTTAATAATAGCCCATCCTAGCTCAGTGATAAGGGCTAGGCCAAAATCTACCAAAGATTCTTTTATTTCATAAACTGTCCAACAAATCATAACAGTAAAAGTATAATTAAGTTGACTCGCACGTTGTGACAGGTTCTTAAATCTAACACCTCAAGGGTTTGATTTCTATTGGCGATAGCCCCAGTTTGAAACAATAAGAGCTCCACTGAGATGACGAAAGGTAGGATAGCATGGGACGAACGCTTTATAGTGTATAAGATTATAACTAATAAATAATTATGTTGCAACGATAAGTATTTTGTAAAGAAAATAAACAAAATTAAATAAAAGTTTTTATTAAGATTTTTTTTTGGCTATTTCAATAATTTCATGGCTTTACTAATTTAAGAAAGATATTAGTATGAGTTGTATAAAAATAGCTTTTAGACTATAATATGAATAACAACTTAAAGTTGTGATACATAGTAAAAAAAATAAATGCTAGGTTTTTATTGGAATAAATTATTTGGGTTCAGTAATATAGATAATCAAAGGTAATATATGAACCTATCTTACACGTGGCTGAAAAAATACATACAAAGTACCTGGTTTTAGTTATGAAAACACTATATAAAACGCTTAAATTCTAATATCCTCTGCGAAAGATCAGGAAAAACAGCTGGTAAAATTAAAGGTGAAAAATGTACCTGTGGTAAAGTAACTCAAGTCCAAATGTTTTGAGCGTGGGATCAGTTAAGGACTTGATAATAACAAGGGTATACCAAAAGTCAGTCAAAAATTTCCTTCGTGAAATGGCTATCAAAATGTGACCTAACCACAAAATTTGGAGTTTAGCTACTAGAAACCATATGTGGCACTAGGGCCTGAATACCGAACCACAAAATCCGGTTATAATGCCTTGCTGTACTAACTCTACATTACATAGCAACCATTACTCAATTATATCTTAGAACCGATTATCAAATCCCTTACACCCTGTCACTTCTCCCAATCACTGCCCTCATAGATCATACCTACTCGAACACTTCCCTACACCTCAAAATCGGCGGGGGAGTAAACAGTAGTGTAAGGAAACATAGCAAAATATTAATTTAATACTGCAATTTACTGGAATAATGAAATCATAAACTTAAGAAACAATAACTAAATACATGACTGATTTCACAAACGAATATACGATCAAATAGACCTAAGTAACACGCGCCCATATTAAAGAATAAATAAAAAAGGAATAAATGATGAAATACATAAAATATAAACAAATAAGTTAAATAAAAGGGTTCAAATAATTCAGGAAATAAGGGTCATCACCAGTGTAGCCATGAAAATGGCTGAACTGTCGTAACTTTTAGATTTCTTTTGGTATAACATAGTCATGGCTGAGGAGGAAATGGAAGGGAAAGGGAAGGGTAGTAATGTTAAGATGTATCGTCAGGAATTGTATAGTTCTTATCAAACCGAAGCACTAATTTTTTTATTACAGAAACGTCCAACGCCCATTAAACGGGTTCTTACTAAAAATTTAAGTTGTTAAAATATATCTAAACAGTTTTCAAGCGACTAAAAAAAAAACATAATAAAAAAATGAAAAAAAATATAAGAAATTTGAGGAAAGAAATGAAAAGACATACTGAAAATAGCCATATAGAATAAAAACTGTTTCTTTTTACTGTAAGTGATGAATAATATAATAGCAAACCAATATAATCCCATTATGGCTCATACTCTTAACCGCTAAAGAAAACTACCTAAAAAATGTATTTGTACTTTTTATCCAGATTATATGAACGAATATTTTTTTTTGAAATCTCGAAAGATCACATAAATACATGTGTCCAATACAAAGTGAGAAAGATTTATTGTTCCATTTGGCATTTATTTTCAGTTTTTCTACATGCGCAGCTTGACTTTTATTTTTTTATGAAACCATTTAGTTAAAATATGAGCAAAATAATTTTAACTTCTAGTTTAACCACTTGTTGCTCAAATCCGAATGATTCAACTCCTGCAATCGATGACTATCATGTTTTTAATGAAGGGAGACTCGCTTGGTAAGAGTTTGCACTATGCCTACTGACCGCTGAGTGTACCGCTCTCAGAGCTCTTCATAACGTCAAAATGTTCTTTTAAATTTATTTACTTAAACTCAAGTTGTTTTTACTAGAATAAAAGTGTTCGATAATGTAAACAGCTAGCAGGGGCGAGTGGGGGGGGGGGTGACAACGTGGCCTATTAGCCTGCCCCCTCCCTCACTTTAGAGCTATTACTAATGTAAACTGTTTGCTCTTACCCTTCTTAATTCCGATAATCTAACAACTAAGATTGCCGTTTCGGGAATCTTTTCCCAGGAGTGTTAATGGGATGTAAACAAGGTATAATTTATATAAAATAATGCGACGTTTTTTTTATCTAAATTACAGCATAAAGAGTAGATTGAGAGGGAGATTGAACTAACAAGGCAAGCACTGACATTTGCATAATTGAAGGCCCTCTCTCGCTGAATGCTTCCTTTTAAAGCGTTTTTTTCTTCCCCTCTTCATGGCTCTACTTTCCCTTGCGTTACTTTCCCCGCTACGTCACTTTCCTCCCTCGAGCAAGTTCTGTCACGTCCTATTAATAACTGTAGCGGTCCACTGACACAAATACTGCCTTGAAAAAAAGCACAGATATTAAATTAACTTTATAACCAAAAATAAAAAACACGAAAGTTAAAATGAATTAAAGTATTCTTCACGTTTTACTTTATGAATATTGAAGGCAGTTTTACGTTATACTGACTAGAGTAGTGAGAGAATAAGGAGTCAACCATAGAATAGATAAAGTTAAATATTGTAAAACCCTATCACAGTATGACAGTCTTGGCACTACTTGTTTCATTTTCAAGATTGTCGTAAGACAGAACATTGTAACAGTAGTATTGCACTTATTCGTTTAAATATTTTAAAGTGCCTATAATCATAAATAACACTTTCCAGAAGCAAATTAGTCTTTCAGCATCATAAACGATCGCGGTCGTGAAAAATCCGAATAGGAAGAAAATGGTCTCTGAAAGGTCACGCTTTAGATAGACATTGGGAAGGAAACGTGGTCATTTCTAACTATTTCTAAACCACTTTCACAAACTAGAACATATAATTTCTACTAATAATAGAACCGACTTGATTTACATTAAACCAATACTGAACAATAAAATATTAAAAACAATATTTAATTTTAAATATTATGTTAATGTTTAATATTAATTGTTAATGTTAAATATTATGTTAATGTTTAATATTAATTGCTAATGTTAAATATTATGTTAATATTTAATTTTAATTGTTAATGTTAAATATTATGTTAACGTAATGTTAAAATGTTATTAATCTTAGTTAAGGAGTCACCGTTTATTATGTCTGGGCATGACCTATGTACATTTCTCAAACACTATAGATGACTTTAACGCATACTTGTATTAAAAGTGAAACATAAAGGCAAGCACCCCAGCTGTTTTATTGGCACCCAAGGAGCCAAAAAACTCAAGTCATTATTTTAAAGCTAATTTATTATTATGATCTAAAAAGTAATAATAAATTAAAACACCCACAGGATGTGCCCAGACTCAGCCTTGCCCTATCCAGTTCCAGGCTTCACTCGAACTCACATTAAGGTTATCAGAATTTATATTGCTATAGCAACGCTTCAATGTATATGATAAATCCGACTTTTCACTTCAACAGTTGGCGGCATCATGGGTTTAGACATTGGAATCAAAAACAAATATTATCATGACATATTGGTACTAGCATCATAGATGCTATCATATATCATCACAGATCACAGATGATAGCATCACAGATGCTATCATCATTGCTAAGATGTTAGCATTATTGATACAGACACCTTAAATGAAAACATTACGCCCTACAATACCGAAAGTGGTTATTTGCATTTTTTATCATCTAATCACCATCTAAATTGACGCGGTTACCACCAGAACTACAGGAAGACTAAGACTTTCATAAAAATTACTGCGGAAGTCTTCGCTGTTTAATGTGAATAGACTTCACATCCGTTTCTTCTGGATGATAGAACGACAACCTTTTACTAACTATTGCAAAGAAATAATAAAACGTAACGCTCCAAAAAGAATTTTGTAAAATACAAGTTACAACCGCAACATAGCTTAATAGAGCAATATCCTCTGAGCAAATAATTGTTGAGGATTCGAGTCGTTGCTACAGGTCAGTACAATGTAGAGCTATCCAACTATCTGATATTGCAATCAAAGAATCAAGATAATAACAAAGGAGTTTCTTTTATCTACTCCTTCCCATACCCAATTATTTTTTTTCTTTTCGGTGATCAATAAGAGAAAATATGAGAGTATAATACAATGCTGCTTCCTCGAGAGGGAACAAAACTTTTAGTAAAGAAAGAAATCTCTACGACTTCAGTTGATATCTCAATTGGCCGCATATTCTTTTATTTGATTTTTTATAACTATTTAATAGAGGAATCCGATTGACTTTTATTTTCAAATACTTATATTATACTCAGCGTTATTGTTTTATTTTATAAGAGAAACAAAGGATAATAAGCTCTTTTATCTCCAAACCATGGGCGTCCGCAAGGGGGGTCAAACAGGTCACTTGAACCCCCCTGGAAAATCAGAAAAGTTAGATTGACCCGCACTGCAAATTATTAAAAGTTTAATGGTTAATTAAACTTAATTTTAGGTTGCATCTATTATTGCCATAAGTAGTGCTTGTAAATATCAAGAAATGATAAATTTAAAATTGGATGCATTGAGTTTTGAAGGAAATATAATAATAATGGGTTTGAACGAAGCCAAAACTAAAACATCAAAAACATTTACCATCATAATAAAAATTATGTTACTTTGGTTAAACAGTATTTCAATTTAAGACATAATCATTGCCCTCATAACAGATGTTTTGTATTATACAACAAACAGAGACGCAGTACCCAACTGGTTGGTACTGGTAAATACGTTTGAGCAAGTAGGAATATAAATAGCAATGTTCCTCAAACTTGCGAACCTGGAATCTTATACTGGCCATTGCTTCCTTAGAGCCACTATTTTAGCAAATGAAAGAGCGACTATGACTACAATTGAACGCCATGGTGGCTGGCGTTCTGCAACTGTAGCTGACGTCGACATACAAAGCTCAATAGCTAATAAAATTGACACGGCTACAAAAATATTAAGTAATAACAGTGCTAGTTCCAGCTTAGTCGATGCAAATATCATCAGTTCTACTAGCAGCTGTAGCAGCAATGTATTTCAAATTGTACCTTTTACAAGTAGAAGCAATGATTTAAATCCTTTTGAAGTTACTACTAGAAAGGAAAAAAAATCATTATTAAAAAAATCAAACTGCACTTCTCATTTCCATTAAAATATTAATAATGGATATATATTTATTTCTCTGATACTCATCTTCTTGTTTTACACCTAAATATTCGTACTTTATTTTAAATGTCTTCGTCTGGATATTAAAATAGTTATCATATAGTTAAGAAGTTAGTTATCAGCCATTTGAAGTTATGAATTTGATTGTCATATAACTCCTAAAAGTGAAACCTTTCTGTTGATATGTAGTAGAGTTACTAAGCTCTGAACAGCTCTAATTTTCTAATCTTAGAACCTATGTAATGGTCAATACCTTCAGGTTTGGCCCCCACGACATTCAGAGGACGAGTGAACTGAGTCCAATGTTGTAAAAAATAGTTTTGAAATACCTCGAACCCGATTTTTTATTCTACTTCATTTTAATCACGTGAAATACTTATTAAGATTCAATATAAGAGAATAATACGAATTTCCTCTTAAACGATATTGCGACCTTAAGATGCAATCTATAGCAGGTAATTTGAACCACGTGACGAAGGTCCTTAGAAGTGTAAGGCACATATTAAATGATAAACATTTTTTGACGCACGTCTTACGGAGATCATTATAAGATACTTGACAGAAGCATGCCCTGTTTATGAGATAAAGAATCAAACCAACAGATAGAAAAGGGTAAAGAACATGTGTTTGAAGTTGTTTGGGCTAAGTGGGGTAGCAAGGTGAGAGGACGAGCCGCTGATTCGTTTATCTCGTTGCCTTTGAGTTCTACTCCAGTCCATCTTTTTACTTCTTTTAGAAAATCACCTTTTTATACCAACACGAGAAAGAAATATCAAGAGAGAAATGTCTTCATACTCCAAACACGTTCTTTCTTTATTCCTTGTTTTTTCCACTTGGACTGGATGTTTTGTTCAGTATAAGCTAATAGAAATATTTCACCTTCTATAAAACAAATTTTTTACAACATACAAATTTACAGGATAAACGAATAGTTTATAT
This sequence comes from Microvelia longipes, assembly GCA_018340805.1. NCBI lineage: Eukaryota > Metazoa > Arthropoda > Insecta > Hemiptera > Veliidae > Microvelia > Microvelia longipes. The sequence goes on from JACMZG010001893.1 coordinate 7,237,157, forward strand.
TTTAGATAGTAAAATAATAAAAATAATACAAGATAATCATACCTAGGAAACAAATTAATATTTTGCTTTCGTATGAAGTATATAATAAGAACATGAAATCGCAAAATGTATAGACAAAATAGTAGTCTGCAATATAGGAAAACGCATAATTGCAGTGACGACTTTAATTCAAACTAAATACCAATTGTTCTAACCATTACACTAATAGCCAAGTAGAGATAAATCTATTGTTTGAGTTAGCAACCTGGGAAAAAAGCATAACTTTGTTCCCGAGTTTGTACGCTATTAACCTAACTCCAGCGCAACGGGACTACTCAGCAGAGCGGTAGGCTCCTAGTAGGGGACTAATCAGCAGAGTAGTCGGCTCCTAGTAGGGGACCTATATTTTTATTGTATACTTCAATATAGCAAAATATTAATTTGTTTCCTACGTATAATTATCTTGTATTATTTTTATTATTTTACCATCTAAAATAATAAGAACTATTCGTTTATCCTGTAACTTTGTATGTTGAAAACATTTGGTTTATAGAAGGTGAAATATTTCTATTAGCTTACACTGAACAAAACATCCAGTCCAAGTGGAAAATTAGCCATATTCATTTATCATTAGTGTTTATGAAGAAATAAAATAATCGCTTGAAATTAGGTTGAAATTTAAATGTGTCTATATCAGCATCAGTTTCGATATCAGCATCCCCAAGTAGAATTTTATTACTGGCCGCCAATAACTGGTTTGAATTAGATTACTTGTGATATGCAGCAAGCGTGGTACTTGACTAGGAGACTGTTGAATAACAAACCCCAAATACCAACTCAACGATTTGGGGAATTTTTCTATTTTAGCAAAGCAAGCAAATGAAGTAGTAAGAATGGGGGCAACAAATCTCAATTTGAAGAGAAGACTTTCGAGGTACCCCGTACTTAATTTTTTTTTAGAAATCTTACTTTCTTTAGTGTTAAAGAAATACTTTTAAACACGAACTGAAGTATTAAATATTGCCGTTAAACAGTATATACATAATTTCATTAAAATGAACCGTTATTTTATAAAATAACTAGCAATTGAAAGAATTAACTGAATTTCACGATTTAACAGTACGAAACACCCCAATTTTAAACTAATAGCTACTATAAGAAAGCGGTAGCAGTAGTAACAGGGTGGAGGCAAAGAAAAATAAATAAGCCATGTTGTTGAGCCTAATTGCAACCCTGTTTTCCTTAACTTAAACCACCTCTACCAAGAGTCTCTTATAAAGCTAATTAACAGAAAGGATATATCTCTATTAGAGTCTTTCAATGCCACTAAGTTCCCTCTTGAATGAGTTCTCTCTAGAGAACGTACAAAACCATTAAAATGAGGTATATCTAAGAACCATCTATTTAATAGGTACCCTACGAATCGGTGTAGAAGTATTCTAGATACATCTTTAAGAACCAATTCAACAGAAGCATACAAAGCTAAATTCATAAAACAAATGAAATAATATGATGATGTTAAAGTAAGGTTAAAGTGATGCAGCTAAAAGTGTTATGATTAGAAAACTGAGGTACCTGTTGCATGGGTAACAAAGTTGAATCTTTTCACAGCAGATTTTCACCTTGTTACCTTACTCCTACCCCTTGCTTGGCGTGCTTACTTACTCTCTAAACCCTTTTATAAGCTAAAATAACATCTAATACACAGTTTTAATCTTACATCAAACAGATTACAAAGTACATTGATTTAAGACAAATCAAATGAATAAAAAATCGCTAATAGAACAATTTAGGAAAAGTGATATTATAACCACTTGATAGTAACCAAGAATATTAAAGAGAACAATACCCTATGAGAATAAATTAGTTTCATATTATATTATAATTATAAAATGAGTATCAGGTCAATCCACAGTTTTTTGGAGAACCTTAAATAGATTGTAAAGACTAACTCTTAATTTCAGTTGTCTAATTTGTTAACAATATCTCACTATAATGGTTAATCTTAAAAGTAAAATTTAGAAAATGAAACTATAAAAGACAAAACAAGGATGCTTTTTCATATTTCAAAACAATTCAATGTAAAGTAAATATTGAAATTCAATTTTTATTGAAACGAAATTACAAAAATAAGTTGGAATCCATAGGTTTCGCTGTTCAGATAACAAAACAGCTGGAATGAATCTTAGTACTTTTAGGTGCGAAACGTTAGTTATTAGAGTACTTCCAATATAACAATACCATAAACTACGGGCGGAATATGGTCATTATCCTGACTTAAAACGACTTGTACCACTTTATACAATATCAACTGTCGTGTATAGGGGTTAAATATTTTTAGCACAAAATATTTTTTTTTTGGTTATTAAAACACAAAATTTGATGCATTGTTTTGGAATGCTGAGGGGTAGGAGGATAATTATCCCTCTTTGTCCCCTTGGTTTACCATCAGTGTGTTTAATTTTAATGTGTAGTACAAAACTTCATAAGTATTATTCATAACAATATTTGAATAATATTGTCCAATATACCTTTAGGTCCGTAAAATGACTTACAAAGTAACCTAAGAATCAAAAAAAGACTGAATTCATTTTATAATAATGGAAAAAAGGAGAAGACACGGAGTAGGGCCCTGCGAAGCCCCCTTTAGATGGGAAAATTGAATTCGTAATTGTTTCTTTGTAAAGAACTTGTTAGGAAGTCAAGACGGCGTGGTTAAAATGATTAGTCGATCATAAAAGTTAAAATGCACGAAAGATAAAGGAAAGAAAAGAAAAAAAGGCCAAAAGAGTTTTTAGATGGCACAAGGGCTATTTTATTTGTAACTTAAATTACCCTTTTCTAACTAACAGTGTTAGCAAACTAATAATTTTTTAACGAATTTTACTTAATTATTAACCCCTTGTCTGAAACTCTCTCTTCATCGTCTTCTTTTTAAAATTTTAATTATTGTTTTTGAAATGACTTTTTTCTTCATTTAGTTAACTTTCCTGCAAGCATAAAAGTTTTCAATCTATAAATTATGGCAAAACAGAGTTTTTGGATTAATATTCACTTTTTATTTAAATCATAATTTGTCTACTATGTTATTGAAAATGTTGAAAAAATATCAAAGTTGTAACTTTTAAGTTGCATACAGATCAGTTTTTGTTATGAGTAACTTAAGTATTTAGTTCAACATGAACAGTTAGCTTAGATGGGAGGTGATAGGCCTCTGAAGTTAACTGCTGAGACTACAAAGCGAAATTATATTTATATTATTATAAATGTTTTAATATCTACTTTATATCTATAATTAAGTTACAATACAAATAAATTGTAATAGCGTTCTACAGGCACGCTTTAAATGAGCTTAAAAGTGTCTACCGTAGTAAAGAAATATTAGGGGGTTAAGCAATTTGAAACTACCATGGTGGTACTAAATAGGTGAGTCATTCATGTTTTCAATAAAGCTAAAAAGACTTCAAGTAGATGGTACTAGGAACCAACAATAAGAATCTAAAATGCTTCACTCTTGATCCATGTAGAAGTGTGCAGATAAACAAGTTGTCAAGTTTTATATTCTTCAGAGTAAAGGAGTGAGCACTGTACAGTAAGTGTGGAGCAAATTAAATCAACTCATTCTTTACTTTATCCTTTGACAGAACAAGCTTCAAGTAACAAGTTATTTCATTGGAAATAACTTTATCTAAAGGATGTAATTTAATAAGAACCGAGGCAAAGAAGAGCCAGAAAAGTGCCGAAATATATTGGTAAGGCTTCCAAAAAAGATTGAAACGTGAATTGGAGAAAAGGTCGTTTTTTATTTATTTTTTTAAAGCTTTGCAAGAGGTTTGAGGGAAGCGACAATGCAAGGGGAGCGCGACTCCCCACCTTGAAACGCTCCAAAATAACTTGTGCCAAAAAAGCTGCCTCTCGCACCATCCTTTTCCAAAGAGTGAGAAAATTAAATTGCTTGTTTTCATTGGGCGTTATCCCGCTGAAGGACGGTTACCTTTTTCATTATTATTATTATTTTTTCTTTTTATTCTTTTGTGAGCGGAACACCCCTTGGTAAACCATTGAAACACTAAAAGACGAATAACCAAAACACAATAACATGAAGTACTAACCCAACTTTTTCAAACTGTTTCTGTATTGACTTTATTATATTTTTCACACCAGATAATTGTTATTACCTGCTACAGCGAATTTTTCACAAAGTAAATTGTCTATGATATAGTTTGTTTTGATTTTTTAATTGTTATTAGAAGCAATGGAGTCTTAATAAAGTACTAAATGTGGCTGCTCATAGCAATGAACCGAGTAAGTTAATGAGTATGTACACATAAATCCAGTGTAACTAAACTTAAACAATAACAATGTTTTAAAGTAGACAAAAGAAATGACAGCACTGTAGTATTAAAATAGATTTGATTATAAGTAGTGAAATATTTCATACAGAGAAGTTTGGCTGAGCCGCGAGTAAAACTTTATAGCAGTTGAAGTTTCTCATATACAGACACAGACTCGTGTGTATGTCGCTGTGAAATGTATATTGCATGAAGCTAGCCGTCAAGCCACAGTCGCGTATTAATAGGATATCGGTAAAAAAGAAGAAAAGAAGCCGACAAGAATTTCCTGAATTATTGATAGGTGGGATCTGAGCGAGAGCCGAGACTTGTCGCACCTCCAGATTATTTCTTGATGTTATTTATTCAACCAGGTGGTATTTTTCCCAAAAGTTAAGGCATCTTTTCTACCCTTGTCTATCTATAAAGCTTAGCATAAACTTCCAAAACAAAATACAACCTTGCATTAATAGCCTTGTAAACTCCATTGAGGATAAAAAAATCTTTATCACGGCCCTCACTAGCCCTTTTCTCCCCACTACAATAAATACACGTCCGATCATTTCCCTTTACACTGTTTATCATAATAATCGACGCCTGATTTACATAATTAATCCGAGGCCCAGCGAGGCCTCTCCTGATCGATCCAACCCTCCCACTGTTTTTATCTCTTAGGTAACTAATCCATTTTTATTCTTTTCTAATAATCATTCTCTTACACCTAAAGATTAAATTTACGGAGAAACGTTTTAATCAAATCTAAACCTATGATCACGCATTAATATTTTATAATTTCAAACTGAATATTTCTTATATAAAGCCTGAACCTGTATTTTCATTTTCATTGTGCATTCAGCAAATAATCCTTTGTATATAAACTATCCACCTTGAGTATATGCTACTAACAGATCTTTGTACATAAAACTAGTAACTATGTGAATATAAAAACTATACACCTCGAGTATATGCTCCTAACAGATCTTTGTACATAAAACTAATAAATATGTGAATGTAAAACTATATACCTTGAGTATATGCTGCAAACAGATCTTTGTTTATAAAACTCGTCATTACTATTTAAAACTCAAGCTAAAACCTGTGTATATATAACTAACAACCCTTTGTATAAAATCTAATAATACAGTGTATAAACAATTAATGACACTGGGTATATAGAATTAATTAACTTAGTTACATACAGCAAAGAATCCTGTGCATATGTCACTACTAGTTCTGTATATACGAAACTGATAAACCTATGTAATGTATAAGCAACTAATCCATTGTATATGCAACTAATAATCATAAGTGAATAATAATGATCATTAAGAGCCTTGCGGATCATCAGGTACATACCCTGCGGAAACCACCTCAGTTAGTTGTGGGAACTATTACGCTCACAGTATAATTTAAAGTTGGCGATGTATTTTTATTGAAATCTTTTATATAAACTGAGAACGTAACCTGGACTGCGAACCTCAGACCTCCGTGGTGTCAAAGTTTAGTATAAATTCTATCGCTCTAACGACCTCGACTGTGGAGGCGAAATGAGAATTAATTGTATGTAAAAGCAACTAATAATCATATAAGAATGGAACTATCATTGCTCTGTGTAAGCAACTAATAGGGCTATGTATATGAACTAATAATACTGTGTATAAGCAAAAAGTAATTATATTTATATGCAATTATTATCCAGTGTATATTTTACACCCCCTAGAAAGTGACACATAATAACACTGTAAAAAAGAATGAATAAATAAGTTTTTCGTTAAACATTTAATATTATTTGAATAGAGAACAAAGTTGAAATGTAAATCCTTGCACGTGGTACAGGAGAGGTGACCGAGTTAAAATATCTAGTGTATATAACTGGACGATAAATCCTGCCGAGTATTATGTGAAAAAATACCGTCGAAATGTTTGACATTATATAGTCCAAATATAAAAACCATGTCATGCTAACAACAAAACTCGACTGGTCCCTATTTCCCCGGACAACCTCTAAATCCCTTTATCAGATTTTTTCTCCAGGTACGATTCCACAACATAGATTTACAAATAAAGTAAACATGATACTGGATTTTATACAAAACAAAATGTTTCATTTTAAAGCAGATTAAGTTTAAGTACTTGGGTATTATACGTGCATACATGCTAGATAAGCTATATGTGTAGTAGAATAGATGGGTTTTGCACTAATTCATTTAGAGGATAGTTTTTATCATAGCTAACTTGCAAAAAAGTAATTTCTTTAACACATTAGTTATAGAAATACTTTAGCAAATCTCCTACAAAACATTCAGAACAGAAGTGGCTTGCATAGCGTGGTACCCATCCATTTAAATGATGGCCACAAAATTGATCCCACAAAAGTTGGTTTTGCAAGAGTTTTAAGGTATAAAGGTTTTTGTTCCTGTTTTTGAAGCGCAGACTGGTTTGAAACTTATACAGAGTTAATAATAAGACTTTTCTAAATGACGAAAAAGGAGGAAAAATTGGGTAGAGGGTCATTACATCGGATTCGCTACGCTCATCTTTCCTTCATTAGACTCGCTTCGCTCGTCGTCAGTATTATAGTTCGCCAAATTTATATTGCAAAATGCCTTTGGACTCGCTCAAGATAGTAAATGCATCTGTATCATTTACAGCGGTCAACTATAAAGCACTGACAACGCTCAATGCTCCTTATTATACGATCTAACAAAAATCATGGATATACTTGTCGTATTGAAACGAAACTTGTACCAAATTTCAACTCAATTTAACCATTTCCAATTTTTTAAAAAATGTACATAAGTCATTCAATAAAAATTTAACTAAAGCAGACAATGTAATGAAACTTGGCACATATGCTAGTCTTATAAATAGTCACATGCGTGCTAAATCTTAATCTAATCGCATAATTTTTCCGCATTTCATGGTTTCCCGGAATTTTGGTTGAGTCATCATTTGTGATAAAACAACAACTACAGCAATAGACTGATTTTCGTACAAAATTTCATCTCTCTAACATAAATAAACTGGCCGCTACGTAGATAAAAGACACGCACACACACACACAGATAGACAACTTTGCAAAAACCACTCAGGAGGCCTTAAAAACTCCTGAAACGGACAAATCCAGTTTTATCCTGGTTTCGGTTGTTTTTTGCAAACACAATACTTTTCCTATATACCTAAGGTATAAATGAGGAAAAGTAAAAATGTAGTAACTGGAACCTAAAATATGTTTGGTAAACACATTTCAAACTTATGTTTGCCAAACACATTTTTTCGTAGGTTCTCGTTTTATATGTTTTTGGGGCTTTAAGTAGAATAAAATCGGTCAGGGGTCAATTCGAGCGCTTAAAGTACTTAAAGCCAGAGTTCTCAGGTTCGAAGTGAGGTATATTGTTTTAATGTTATGGCAATAATGCTTTATTAAGATAAAGCATTATTTTTACACAATTTTATAAGAATATTATAATTTAGCACGGAGGTCCGCAGGCCGTGCGAATTTCCTTTGAAATGCTACATTGCACAACAGACTACTCCATTTCTTGCATAAGGTTATAGTTTATGCATTAGAACCTGAGCAGTGCGATTACAATAGTCCAAGAACCAGGCCTAAAGAATGTGACTCATTTTGTACTACTCTAAACTAAATCAAATCGGTCGTCAGCAAGCCTCACTACATGACCACTCCACCTCCACTTTATTACACTCCACACCTTTCCGTCATTATTTCGCCGATATCTCCAAGCTTAGTCTGACTCCTAATCCATCTGTTTGTTTTTCTGTCCTTCCGACATGCACCGTTCCATTCTTCTCTGAGCTACCCTCATTTTCTTTAACACTCTCTCTGACATCGCCCATGTTTGGCAACCATAGATCATGACAGGTAGCACACAAGATGTCCAAAGTTTCTTTTTTGGGACCTTTCATGTAAACAACGTTAATTTCATGGAAGATTATTTCGTTATCTAAAACATTTGTTCCTGAACATTTAGGTTTTTAGTCACTAACTCGTTTTTCTCCTTTTTTCTATCAATAAAAATCTTTATATAATTAAATTATTAATTTTTTTTATTTTCATTGTTCCATTCTTTAATTTTTCAAGTAATTTGTAATTTTATATCTTTTCATTTAAAACTCAAATCTGGCTGTATGATTTAATTCCCTCCACTTTTTGGGGATGACTAAAGTGGTGGGAATCGATTCGATATGTTTTCCTAACACTAAAATATATGGAAAAACTTTTACAATATATAAAAGCATGTAAACACTTAATATACATACATACATACATATATATATATATATATATATATATATATATATATATATATATATATATATATATATATATATATAATATATATATATATATACACATGTGTGTATGTTAAAGTTTCGACCTTTGAGTGTGGCGGACGAAAACTCTTGAAACTTGGCATATTTCGAGATGTTGGGGAGGTCATGAAGCCTATGTATATTTTGAAGACTCCATGACACGTCATCAGCGATATAAAGTCAGTCAATTTGAATTTTAATGAAGGGAACTTATTACAAGAATACTTTTTATTTTGTCTCATTTGTCAGATATTTGGATTCAAGTCTGTGATAGCTTAATCACCTCGTCAGTCGGATTAAACTGCGGTATTTGATAAAGTCAAGTCTATACCTATTTGTGAAATTCAAGCCTATACCTTCCCCTGGGTAAACCGAGAACCACCTACCCCCTCATCCACCCTTACTCTTCGACCACCTGTGGAGTGATGAATTGTTAGACCTCGGACTGACAAATTCAGTCCCATTCCCATGAGCCGTACTATCGTAACCCAGGCCAATTATAAAAGAGTAAAAAATACTCCAACATACATTGGTTGAGATAAAAACAGATTGGAAGCAATTATGTCAAGAGTTGATATATTATAAAGCAGGGTAAATAAAACATACTCTTTTACTGCCTCCACCGAAAATAAATACTTCAACAATCACAGCTTTCTATAACAATTAAACCATTTGATTTTCTAAATATAACAATTTTCTACAAAGTTTTATAAGACACTATTTATAAGATAAAAGTTTTATAAGTTTATTTTACACTGAAGGACAACACAGTAAAAAGACCTAGCAATTGCTGCTAGGTAATTTGATTATTATGTAGAGCAAATATGGTATTAACATTGTACGACACACACCATTAAACCATACTTGAAATAATTTTTACTTAGTACTGAGACAGTTAATGGTAGCACAGTGGTATAAGGCTATTGACATAAGTCGTATTCGATTCTTTATTCCTCCACATTAAAAAGATATTTGATCCATCCATCCGGTATACCAAAGATACGCAAAGACAGTGCCTCGCGGGCCCTTATTTGAATATAACATTACTTGAAGGCCTTTTATTAATCAGTTCGCACTCGAATAAATCTGTAACTTATAATCATCGTTAAAATTTCTGCGTTTAAGACCTAAATTTAGCCTGAAAACCTTCCACATGAGAAAACTTTAAACATTACTATATTATTCCTTACAACGGTGAAAATCGTCAACATAGCAATTTGTAATACCATCTTCTTAATTACTTTATCCTAAAGTATGCTGAGTAGTGTAACTCGTTGTACATTTAAAAGATAGCGAAAACACAGTATAAACTTAAAAATACCATTTTGGCGAGAAAGTGCTGAAGATTATTTCGTATGAACTATGCGGCTTTTAATGCGGGACTACGTATCAGACCCTTGTATGAATCCAAGTCGTTTTTTGTAGAATAGTTCCTTATAACGTCCATCAATACATAAGCACTGCATCTCTACACTCCCTTAATCATTCCCTTCTCATCTTGTTTCTGCTATTTAAAAGAAGTGAAACAACTGCGATGTAACCCAATGTAAGTTTTAGACATATTTATAATTTTACTGTGAAAAATAAAAGAAGGGTACACAGTACCTGGAAACGTTTCCTCAGCATATCGGAATCATTTTGCTCAATGCTGCTCAACATTGGTGATCCAACAAAGAATCGCACATTTACAAACCGTATTGAAATCAGACTAAGTATACTTATCTTTTGCTTAAAGGTATGCACTTGTACCAAATTTCAACTCAATTCGATTTTATTAATTTTGGGAAAAATGAAAAATAGAACTAATGCTGAGAATGAAATGAAACTTGGCGCATTTGTTGATCTTAAATATGACTATCAGTTTTTAGCGTTTTATGCATTTTCGAAAATAGTTTAGCTGAGTCATTATAGCACATTCAGACCTAAAGATTGATTTAGGTACTAAGTACCTAAATCAGATCTATCTAGGTACCTCGTATACAGACACACAACTTTATAAAAACCATTCAGGAGACTTCAAAACACCTGAAAGGCATAACTCAGATGAAATCGCTGTTACGAAATTTTAGCATTTTTTACCAACTCCGATGTTAAGTACAAACACGATATAGTTATTTATGCACCAAGAGAGTAAAGAATGATGTTATTCCCCAGAGCAGTTAGTTAGTTCCAAAAGCGTAAGCCGAGGGAACCAAAGTATTTAACTCCCGAGGCGAAGGCGAGGGATTTATGTGTTTAACTCCAGAGGCAAAGCCGAGGAAGGTAGTTGCGAGGGGGAAAATAGCATTTTACTCCCAAGGTGCATACAAGATTTTATCTCCAGGCGTTGATTTTTTTGTTTTGTTGTTTTTTAATATTTTGTTTTCGGGTCGGACCCTCTTTTAAATTTAGGGGGGATGCCACAAAAAATATTGTTTTTCATCCAAACAACGTCTTTTGACATGAAACGGATTGGAGCCAGTAAAAAAAATATTTTGGTCGGGTCCCCCTAATATTTCGGGGTGCCACCCACCCCCGGTAAAATTACAAAAATTGATCGGCCACCTGTATAAATTTAGAGAATACCACTCTCCTAAAAAATTGATATAATTAGCTCTAATAACCCAATAATAGGAAACACTTTTTATCCCTTGGGAGTGAAAAGTGTTTCATTGCTCCCAAAAACTAGTCAATAAACTTTACACTATATACCGCCTGGAGATAAAGTTTTTTTTATATACCTACGGGATAAATGTGGAAAGTCTAAATTCAAACTCATATACTCTGTTTAATCAAAAGATATAAAATAATAATTAACTGTCAAATTTTATATTTCAATCACAATGTCCGTTCCCAGAAACTCGAGTCATTATTGCTTAATAATTTATTGATTTACTAAAACAATTCTTAAATATTCACAAAAATGAGTGTTGGAAGTATTAATTTAAATAAAAGTTCACAGCGTTTGATATTATATTTTCATATTAGACGGCAAAGCTGCATCACTAGTGCGTACCACACTGACAACACTACCCTGCAATACAGTATGCGGGTGTAGTAAGTGTACGGAAGTCAATGTTAATCCATTTGTCACGGGCAGGCTTCAATTTAGCAATTTTAAATAAAAGATAGATGAATGAGTTGTTTCTAATACGCATTGCCGAGCATGCGCTCTACAGGAAATGTCTCGACTAGGGAACTTGTCTATATTTTTGTTGACATCTAAAAAGTAATTTAATCCGGGATAGGCAACTCTCCAAAACCAGAGCTTTAATATCATAAGGTCATGTGATGTAATATTACCATATGTGCCGTCAAATATTTTGTTTTAAACAAAAACATAGAGAGATCTGCTACTTCCTATTGTATTATTAATACGATTACATAATAATTTATGCAACTAGGGAGCGTAGATTGACAGCCCGAGTGAAGCGAAGGTTTTTACACCACATGAGCAATGCAAAGACGTTGTATTCGCGTGATGCGTACCGCACTTCATCTACGACTGTAAGATTTAAAAAAAAAAACATAAATAAAAATAAGTTAGTTCATTATAAACACTGTCTTTAGATGTCTCCGGATTTAAATCCTTGGTGGACTTTCGGTTCATTAATTCTTGTCGAGTATTGTCTTCATAACAGTGATAGTGACTCATTTTTAAACTTACTTAAGTAGCTTCTAAAATATTCATAGCTGCAATAATTCAAACTGGCAACACTTCCCTATAGAAACTAACAAACTTACTGATAAGGCATCACGGAGAAGAGTCCTTCTTAATTATGGCACAAGTGCAGATAATATATAAAAAAATGAAAGTATTTTTTCAGTCCTTGTGGCGAGATTTCACCTGAATCGTCTCATTCGGGTATTTTTAAGACAATAAGTTCTCTAATATTCTATTAATCTTTTTGTACGACTCCATTATGTAAAGGGAAAAATATAGACTACAGTTTCACAAATAAAAAAAATCAATATATTTCAGTTTTTAGACCATCTTCAGACGTGTAACAAAATTAAAACAAAAACTCCATGCTATTAAATAGTCAAAGAATCAAACATATTTGCACATAAAACAGTTTCATATAAAACTGTTTTATGCGATTCTTTGAATTTATGTGAATTTAATAATTATCTTTCAAATAGTATGTATTTTGTTTTAATTTTGTTACATGTCTGAAGATGGTGTAAGTACCGAAATATATTGCATTTTTAAACTATTTGTGGAACTATAGTCTATATTTTAACCTTTTCATTATTTTTAGACCTTCTAAAAGGGTTTTGGCTAAGTTATCACTCTGTATGTGGGACGGTGTGTCTGTTAAAATTGCAGCTCCCAAAGTCTTTATGCTACAGAGTTCAAACTTGACAAAACAATATTATTCATTGGCCAAATATACTAAGCCTATTGATTCACCTAATAAATCATTATGTTTAGCTTTGCCCCCAGGAAAATATTTTGTATGACATCATTAACTATCATTAATGACTGTCATAAAAATTCATAAATCACGGAATAATTATTATTGGATAATTATATTTGGAATAATATATTAGACCAATAATAGTCTTGTATTATTTTTAGACCAACAAATATGTTAATTTTTATCTCATTTCCAGGATTAGTCCAAGTTTTATAAAATGATGTAAATAAGTTTGTATACAAAACCAGATTTTATAAAAAAAAATCGTCAAAATTAGCTAAAATCATCAAATTAAGTTAAAATTTAGCAAGAGTGTATTCCTTCATATAATTAACAGGCAAACATTTTTTTAACAAGCCAAGTTTATCCACGGTTTTGGACGGATCTCTTTTGTGAAGCAGCATCAAGCGTATTCAATACGTGGAAAGATTACCACATTAATCAAAAGTAATATTTTCGGTCTAAAAGCCATTGAGGGAATCCGAAGATTTAATAAATGAGGTATTTTTCATATTTTGAGTACGAGAAACCTAAGTACAAAGTGGTAAGGATGATGGTGTTGTAATGACGATAATGCAAGCATTTGTTCCAAAATTCCCCGTATCAATTGTTTTTAATTGAACATAACGTATACTGTTTAAATACACAGTATACAAAAAAATTGTATTTAAAATAGTTGGCTAGGCTTTGGTATTCGTATTAGACCATTTCAACATGAGAAAGATCATCGTAAATGTATTAGACCATTTCAACGTGAGAAAGAGTATCGTAAATATATTAGACCATTTATACATTAGAAAGAGTATCGTAAATGTATTAGACCATTTCAACATGAGAAAGAGTGTCGTAAATATATTAGACCATTTATACATTAGAAAGAGTATCGTAAATGTAATAGACCATTTCAACATGAGAAAGAGTATCGTAAATGTATTAGACCATTTCAACATGAGAAAGAGTATCGTAAATGTATTAGACCATTTCAACATAAGAAAGGTATCGTAAATGTATTATTTCAACATAAGAAAGAGTATCGTAACGAAAGAGTATCGTAAATGTATTAAACAGTTTCAACATGAGAATTGGTATCCTAAATTAAAAAAATAATAATTTGATGTAAATACCACAAAGCCAAAATAAAGATTGAATTCATTTTTCAAATATCTTAGACATTCGTATAGTGAAATCATTTGAAAGTAAACTTGTTTACCTTTCGCTTTATATTAATGTTTCACTGTAAATTACATTTATCTGTGTGACATTATTTGAAGAGTAATAATGTAATGTTTGAGCCACATAGATGGCAGTAAACAACATTTAACCTATGTTTTGGCTCAAGGAGGAAAGGTAAATATACTTTAGCTTTGTCGAAAACACGTTAGGTGAATTCGAGAACCAGGCTAATTGAATTCTTCTGACGTAAACAAGAGATTCTAAAGGATATTTACATTTTTCAGTGAAATGAAGCATATTTTGATTATGTCTTGAGTAAAGCTCTCTCTCAGGAATATTCACTCACGCACACCTCGCACAACAAGCAATTGAAGAAAACAATTTGCAGAAGAATTCATCATCTCAAGTCTAAAGTTTATTTTTATATTTGCAATTAATATTGGTTCTGATTAGATTAGAATTATGATTTATTAAATCTTTATTTACAATAGGGAAACAAAAATATGTAATAAATTTATTCGGAAAATCCATCTATAAACAATCCTAATTAGGATTGTATATAACAGTCATCTCCTTAATTATTAACATGTTAGCAAGAAGTTAATAGCTAACATTGTTACCTGTTAACATATAATATTGTGGTTTTGACAATATAATATTTGTTTATACTTAAGTGTTTGCATTACTCAATCATAATCTTTTTTCACTCTAACCAAACAATATCCGTCAAAACAGCTAATAATAAAAGATTTAAAGGGAAACCAATAATTGATGCACGCTCCCAACAAAATAAACAATTAAATAAAAATTTTTCTAATAAAGTCCACTGTATCACAAGGCGATAAAATGATTCAAATAATAGTAAGAACAAAATTTAAGACGGTAAAACCTTACATATTGATGTAACATTGAAATGGGTTGTGGGTACCTCGGAACTCGTCCTAATCTTGTGGATTTTGCTATGCTCATTCTCATCTCTTGAGACTCGCTTTGCTCAACCTTAGACAGGAGAGATTAGTTTTACTGCCAGCGGTCATCCATACACCAACTGATTAGTCTTAATACTGCTCTATAAAATTGAACCAGCAAACGAGGATAGACTAGACGTATTGAAATAAAACTTCGTACATTTGTTTATAATATAAAGGAAACACTTGTGCCAACTTTCAACGCGATTGTTTTCACTTTTTAACAATTTTGACAAATGTGTAGACATATCATTCGAAAAGAAATGGAAAAAATGATGATGGTTAAATACAACTTAGCACATTATTGTTCTGATATAAGACGATATGCGTGCCTGATTTCAGATCAACCCGACCGTTTTCAATGTTTTATGAATTTTTAAAAATGTAGATGGGAGTCATTAGATGGTTATTGACGTCATAAAATAAATACTTTCTAAATACCTAAAGAATGATTATTGTGTAAATAACACAAACACACATTTATACAGACAGACAATTTTGTAAAAACTACTAAGGAGGCCTCAAAAACATTGAAAACAAATAGTTTAGGTGAATTTCGGTTTTAGATTTGTTTGGGGAACACAATAATTTTCCTGTATACATTTGGAATAAATACGGAAAAGTAAAAATTACAGAGCACTTAACACTAAAGACCAAACTGTGAAGTGGGTGGTGGGTGTCTATCGGAGGAAGCCAGCAACAAGGCTCATATGACGTAGTCTAATTTAAGGTGATCTATCATCTCTATCACATAACTATCATTATTACGATTTTTAACGGGTAGTTGCCACAGGAACTGTGGAACTTATTTTGTAACTATGTTGTCACTCAACAATGTAACGTTACATGTTCAGTAGCTCAGGTAGCTTGTCAGCTGTATATTGTAGTATATATCTTAGGGGGTGGTAAATAGAAACTCGGGTGGTAAACATCTATATGATCTACCGTGGCCAGATCACATGCAAAGCATTCAAATAGGTAATTTTCCAATACAATAATTACCAGGTGTTAAACGAGATTAGTCCATGGACGCGTAAAATATGGTATAAAACAAAAGAAACTCGAGTAAACAATAATTGAAAAAATGACCTGTTAAAACTAAAGAATTTCACTCTGCAATTTTTCAAAGACCGTCAAAAATCGCTAAGGGCATAAAAACATAGAGCAGGGAAGGGGACTCCAATCAGAACTGCCAAGTTGCTCGGATGAAGGCAATATTATACATGGTTTAGAAAAAACTGGAACAAACAAAATACCCTTCCAAAAAAACTTGGTGTATGAATAGCAACTCAGGCAAAGGGAATTTAGAGCTCCCGCGTTTGCAAAAAACTCAACAACTTTTTTTTATAATTTTTTTTAAAGTAAAAATAAATAAAACTAAACAATAAATATGACAATAATAGATGTGAGAAATTAAAATAAAATCTATTAAAAAACAAACGAATTAGTTAAAAAATATATACGAAAACATTAAATGAACTAAATAAATGGATAAATGAAAATCAATACTAGGATATTAAACTAAGTCGTGGTGAGGGTTAAACGCATAACGAACTCTGGCGTTCAAAGCTATTTAAAGTTTCTACCTGAGTCCAATCCGAGAGCTGAAGAGCTAAACACTGGGTCCGATAATTTATAAATTAGTTCGAACATAAACAATATTGAGTTGATATTTTAACATAGAACGTAATAAAGAGCTGAACACGAGACTTAAACATCTAATATACACTGAAAAAAAATTTAATCAACTGACAAGCTTAACGCTTACTTAATTTCTATTTTCTTGTAGCAGCGCTTATTACGATTATCTGAAGTACTAATAGGTTGTAACAAGCCCGTGTTCTTACTACAAGAAAATTGCCTTTTACTGCAACAATGAGTAGTATCTCCTTAAAGCGAGTGTAAAATTATTATCATAGAAACGCTTTTAGAGTTGGGGGTGTAGTAATTATACTTGTTGCAAGGAATTATACTCATACTTATTACGAAATCTGAGTCTAATTTCATATACTTGAGTCTAGCGTAATAAGGGGTTGTCACCAGCATATACTTTTAATTATTTTTTTTTAATTATTCAAGGTTTAAACTTATGGATAAAAGGGCCTTTATTAATACTTGGAGAATAGAACATACGTTTCTTTATGGCCCCATTATGAACTCCGGCCTAGTTAAACATTAAATTATACGGACAGAATTATAAATACAATCTTACATTCAATTTTGTGTAACTCGTATCAATATACTATACGATTATTAGTTATTAACTTATCAAGGGAGAAAAGTGAGTTTTTGCTCCCTGGGCAATCAAGTTGGTTCCTGAGACCAAAGCCGAAGAAATAATATTATATAAACCCAGAGGCTTACCGAGGTATCTTTTAGTTTGTTCCCGAGACTTGCCGAGGTCTTGAAACACCTTTATAGGTGTTTCAAGACCTCGGCAAGTCTTTCTTTTACTCGTCTCTTACTATAAGTAGGCAAGAAAAGTATTGTGTTGACTCTAAATATCCGACTCTATGTTTATATTAGAATTAATAAGGGATAATTCTAATATAAACATAGAGTCGGATATTTAGAGTCAACACAATACTTTTCTTGCCTACTTATAGTAAGAGACGAGTGAAAGAAAAATATATAAGATGAATCTAGGGCAAGCCGAGACCCGTAAAAGTTTTGTTAAATCGAGGTATTTTTATTTGACTCTTAGATAAAATTGAATTTTAAAAAGTTTGATTTAATCGAAAGCCATGATGAAAAGTGACGCAGAGAACCACTTAGGAAAATTAAATGTAACATTGATATTCAGATATAACATTGATGGACTTTTCAACATGTATGCTAGCTAGTACTCGTCTCAAGGAAATAGCTAAGAAATATTTCTTTATATGTCGTCTTGAGCAAAAAATATTTGAGATCACGGGTTGTCCCCTGGGCTTTGATTCGATTAATATGTTTTTTTCAACTCAATCACAGCAAAGGTAAAAAGAACTGACTTATGTTGAAAAGGTTAACATATTCATGCCCCCCTATCCATACATATTGACTTTTTGTCTTATTTTCGTCTTTGTCGGTTAAAATATTCATTAAAATAAAGTGTTTATTTTTCTTTAAGTTAAAAAATAAGATAAAAACATCTTATACACTTCGCGAATTTTATTTAAGAAAATTCTCTCTTGAAATAGCTTGTATGGCCGAGATGTAAAATCCGATTTAAAGGGTGCAAATCACGAACTAAATACGTTTTGTTAGACCTATACAGAATATATATGTGTGTATGTGTGTAAATATATGTGTGTATATGTATATGTGTATGTATATATGTATGTATATGCGTATATCCATATGTCTGTGTGTAAGTATATATGTATGTATAACTGTGTATGTATGTATAGTATGTATATATATATATATATATTATATATATATATATATATATATATATATAATATTATATATACATATACATATTGTTGTGTTATATTGTACGATGTTTTCAGATTATTAAACATACATTAGTTAGAGTATAACTAATTATTTACAAATAAGTTAAATTAAAAAATAGATACTTTTACTAATTTAAAATGCATGTAATTTTTCTGTTTATAAATGCAAGTCTTAATTTTCTTCTGTTATAATTCATGAATTTATGATTGAATTTTGTGAAATTGATAGCTAAATGATTTTATTTTATATTGCACATTATTTATCCTAAGCTATATTTTTTGGACTTTAATGTGCATGCTTTTAAATACTGTTAGTGTACTAATAATTTATTATTTATCTTATAGCTTAGTATTTATTCGTAGGAGTTCCAATTATTCTACACAGTAAAATAAGTAAAAAATTTTTTTTTTTTACTTATTTTAGAACGTATAGTAAGGTTCTGACGCTGAGCTGATAAATTTAATTTGAGAGGTCAGGCTTGTTTAATGATGTACACTGTTTTTAATTAAACTACAAAGAAGAATAAAGTATGAAGAAGGATTGTTATTGAATGTGGCGTGTAGTCCATTAAGTATCGCAGAGGATATGTTTAGAAAATCACGGAAGAATGTCGCTTTAAAAGAAAAAGATAATTGGGCTACAATTTCCCTGAGTGAGGTTTAATAAGGGGACGAGCAAGGAAAGGACGAGACAAGTCAGGCCGTGTCAAGACTTGTTAGTGGGGTTACAATGTCGACGTTGGTCTTGCGAGATATTGCGGTTACACTGTCTTTGTATATTAGTCTTTTTCCTTTCTCTACCGTTTTAGGTTGATTAATGCTTGGAATCTCAAACTGCATCAATCACCCCGTGTTTGGCGTCCTCGTTAAACTTGCCTAAAAACTGATGCTGTCACACCTTGCCGCTATAACAAGTATTTCTACCCCACGCGACGCTATTATAACCGGCAACCCTTCTACAACTTCTCCATTAAAAAAAACCTTCCCTCCGGCTAAACAAAAATAAATAAATAAAATAATAAGAAAGAAAACACTGGCTACTTTTTTCACCCTAAAAAGAAAAATCGTAAACTGTGAAAAAAAATAAGATGAGAGGCGGGTTACAGCCCCTGGGTCGCTTTTGGCGCTAATATTACTTTCTGGTTATTGCTAGAAAACTTTTTTTGTTTTAGATATTGTACTGCTAACAAGTGCTTTATTATAGCCAGGGACTAAAGACCAAGCTTGTTATACCAAACTAAACAAAGTAACGTAGTTATTTCTTCTTCTTAAAAATGAGCCACTCATAAATTTTAAACAATTTTCGACACCAAAGAACGACTTGTCAGCTCAAGACAAAACTAATGGGAGGTCTTAACGTTAGTCAAACCTCGACTTGTTATAATAAATATTTCAACTCAAATAAGGTTTAGTGAAGCGACAATAGTTGCTAGAAGAAGTAACGCTTGAACTTGCAAGTTTTAATATTTCAGTTTCTTCAACAATTTTGTCACGGCGTAAGTTTTGCATCTGTTAACTTCAGAAGTTTAGCATTTTAGCATTTAGATTTTCAACTATAATCCAAACCGCGAGACCGTCTCTTTAAGTTAATGTATTTGTTAAATTTAGAATGTTATATATACACACACACACACACACCACATAATATATATATATATATATATATATATATATATATATATATATATATATATATATATATATTGCTCCTTAAAATCACGACTTATAATTTTATTTAAACAAGTTATTTTTTAGGATATTGTTGTATTTTGTTTTTATTATTTATTCACTGAGCTAAAGGGTTTAACCTGCTTGTTTCAAAGTGGGTAGAACCTTTGCAATCATTTTCTCTATGTCCAAATCGGAGACCATTTTGACACTGTATTACTCGGGGAATGTACGGTTCAATTGGGCATCTCACAAAGTGTAGATAAGCGTAAGGTGGTAATGACTGGCCTCTAACTGTTATAAATATTGATTGTGTGGGGATAAATTTTGGTGTATTGTTGTCAATCACTTTTCTTGTTATTCGTTTAACGTTTATTAGTTTTATATTTGTATTCTGAAAATTCATGTTTTGTAAAATTTCTGTTTCTGTCAAGGATTGCTCAATTCCTCGAACAACCCTTTTTTGAAGATTATTGATTTAGGTTTAAATGTGTAATAATTTTTATTTAGTATTTGGGAAGTTATGAGTCTGTTTGCATTCATTCTATTAAGTGTTATTTTTATTTTGTGCACAGAAATACTGGTTATTTGTGAAATTTCATTGTCTTTAAACTCTAAGGTTGAATGTAATAGTTTACCTATCCTTATGGGGTGGAGTCTTAATATTCCTTTATTATTAGTATTGGTATTTTTGTATTGTATTATAACATGGTATGGGCCCATGACATGTGTATCATATTGTTTTGGTGTATTGGGTATATTGGTCATTCTAAGTTGATTAGTGGTCTCCGTTACCTCGTTTAGTCCTCCATTATCTTCTTGCATTTTTTATTATTTCTTTTTGTTTTTCTTGACTTCTTCTTTCTTGTTTGCTGTCTTCTAGAAGTTTTTAAATAGTTTTATTTCGTATTTTATTAGATTTAGGGCGGTTTTCTTGTCTTTTTTAAATTTTTTTTACGCTGTCACTGCTGTCAAGCGTATGATGAGCCAACGAACCTTCATACTTATACTTTAACTCTATCTGTTTAGTACTTTAGTACTACTATAAGTTTAGTATTTCAGTTTCATCAATAGCGATATTATTATTACCCATATATCAATTACATTTAGAAGTTTAGAACTTTCGTTACATTAACTGTCACACCTTATTGAATAGGATAACTGCATTAAAAGAAGGGTTCTTAAATATTTCTGGTTTTTAAGTAAGACTTATTCTTGCTTTTAATAGGAGCACCATTATGTATCACGAGAAGTGTTCTTGAATTTTACCTTAAGATACAGAATAGTCCAAAATTTAGACCAAACTTGAATCTTTTCTGGGGAAGTTTTATTTCTCGTTTTTCGGAGTTTTTAAAAAGTACTCAAATACAAAGCCTACCAATAAAATATCAAACATATTTGGTCGAAACTTAGTTTTTCACGGTGTGTCGGGATTTTCTTCTGGAAAAGAAATTTATGGCGGTGCAGGGTGGAAGAGATTGGAGAAGCAATTATATCCTCGTAACGCCCCTCTTGGAACCAACAAAAAATCTTGACAGTTGGTCACAAAACTATAAGGGGATCTCGGCACAATATTGCAAACTTTCAACTAAGACCTTTAAAACTATGTTTAACAACTTTTAGAAATAAGATAAATCTTCTGATCAAAACTTATCTTTCTATAAAAGTTGTGGTAAATACCATTCTTTTGTCTTTCATTAAACCTCATTTTTTATCCTCCGAATACCATTTATTAGTCAAATACTGAGTTTCAGCAATGCCTTGCACAGTGGTGTCAATGTAACCTAAAAATCTTATCTCATTCATGTCGCGATTTCCTCTTGTCACAACAGTGTCCCACTTTATTTCTTTATCGTTGGTTGATATCTAACGAAATACTGGTGAAAACTTTAAAAACGAGCTGTTTGTTAACATTTAAAAAGTTTTCGCAGGAGATGATATCTTTTTTCTTGAAACGTATAAGTTAAATCAGATTTTAAGGTTCTAAACTTTTAAAGCTTTATTCTATTCTAACTCACAGTTCCATTAGTAGATTATTTGGCACTTACAAAGTATTTTATTTTAAATCGATTTAAGATTACTTATTGCAAATAAATAAATAAGGAATTTAAGGGTAAAATCCAATTATAAGTCTCTTAATATTGTTATGGATTTGACATTCAACATGTTCGGAACCTCGTATGGACTTGGCAATTTTATGCAATCAAATTACCAGTGCTGGGATAGACCCAAAAATAGATTGATTATGTCCTTAGAAACCCCTTATAATAAATCTAAGATGGACCCAAGGATTTTGGTTGGTTAAAGGTATGCAAGGGCTTGGATGGTCAGAAGGTTAGGATGGATCCGTCTAGAATTAAGTCCAAGTATATTATAATTTTCTTCTAGGACTAAGGGCTCTCGAACTTTGGCTTTTAAATTTAACAGAATTTGTTTGGTGTAACCATCACACTACGGTGGATAAAATACTATAATATAACCCTACTTCTTAAATATTTTATCGTTTTAAACATGAAATTTCTATTTTAAATCGAAAATTTCCCCTTATTATGATTTGGTTTAAATGAAATTTGTAAAGTTATTCCTTTGTAAGGACAAAGTAAAAATACTAAGGGATTGGAGTGTGAAGGCACGAACTGTTTGTATAGGGTTACATACGACCAGCAAACTAAGCATAAAAAGTATTGCGGATCGTATTGTGTATCGGAATTAATAATTTCTATATGGTTGGGTTGGTAAGTAGTTGTACGAGGCTGTAAGGAGCACGAAGCATACTTGTAGCTATAATGCCATACTTGCTATGCATATCCGCGTTACCTTCTGTTTGCTCAGCACACCCAACTAATGTTTTACAACTTTTTGGGATACGACCCCTTATATATTTCTGACTAATCCCGTATACGACGCTCTTATAGGAATATAGACTATGAAAACTAGCTAAGTTTGGCAAATTCCAATATCCCCGAGAATTGCTGTTTTGAAAAATGATACAAATTACATAACTTCAAATAAGCATTATAAAGGCTCATTTAAGAATAATAAGGTTTAAGTTTGATTGAGAATTTTGTAAACTTGAATTTAAAATTATACAGACAATAAGTTAATTTTTTATGAAGAAGGTTACCAAATTAAAGAGCTACATAAAGCACAATGGGCAACTTTTACTCAAAAATTATATATATTGATAATATTAGGCATAGCAGCCAGAAAACCGAAGCCATTAATAATATTACTAACAAATCTGTAAGTTATTGCTTTTTCCAAGTTATTCTCTCAAACGCTGAAAACCATTAAATTATGCAATATTTACATTATTTATTTTATATTACCATTATATATAATACTGAACCTTAATTCAGCATTATATTATTAGGTTCTTTAAATTCTTGTCCAATCTTCGTTTTATATTATACATTCGTTATTCTCTCTATTATTTTTGCTTTGTTTCTATACTTATTGAATCAATTTATGCCCATTATATATGTGTATTTAAATACTATAAAAACTTATAGTTCTTAGTTTTAGATGGGTACTAAATACTTTTGCAAGGAATGTGGCTTTCCTGATGGCATGAAGGTCTAATAGTTGCGAAGGCTCGAGAGCATGTAGGTTATATTGGCTCTCTCTGTATACAGTGGACGGTATTTACAAAGGATTGTTTACATAAGAATGAAGTTTTTTTTATACTTTCTCCTCCCCAATGACCGTGTATTTGCATTTGACCAGAAATGTTAGTACACCTTTTATTTTTGGAAAAGAACAAATACAGTTATGAAGATGTTCCAATTTGGAGCAATTATCAATAAAAAACTAATATTAGACTAAGTTTTTTCTTTTATTTCTTTTAAAACGTCTCTGGACATTTCTGGCACCACCTTTAGGCTAAAAGATTAATATTTTACTGTGGAAAAGACAGGAGCCAAAAAAAGTTGAAGTCGATCAACATAGACATGAAATTGAACAAGTGCGAGCTATAATTAGTTTATATTTAAAGACTCTTGGATCTGAACTCTGTCTTGTTTTCGATTTTATTTAAAATATTTACCAAAACAACAACGAATAAACGGACTTTAAAACATGAATAGAGATTAAATGAAAAGTAATTAGATAATGTAATATCTTTAAAACCCCTTTAAACATATGTCATAAGAATTTATTAAAGTAGAAGTTGTTACAAGTTTTTATTATTTTAAGAAGACTTGTTATTCAAATAAAACTTATACTAAATGAAATTAGTACTATAAGATTTTTCCGAGTTTTTTTAAATAATGGTTGACAAACAAATATTTTCCAGAAAGCACAACTACACCTAAAGATTGATACTAACTACACTTACACACATACACCCTGACACATATACACCCTTCCCACACATTTACACCCTGACACATATTCACCTTTCACACACATACACCCTCACACATATACACCTTTCACACACACACACATTCACCCTAACACATGTACACCCTTACACAAACATAGAGACAGACAACTTAGTAAAAACCACTCAGGAGGTCATAAAAACACCAGAAATGGATAATTCCGGTGACATCCAAGTTTCGGATTTTTAATTTGTCTTTTCAAAATTAAGTGTATCGTGTCACTCTTCTCCGTCTACAAGAGGCAGAAAAATACACTTTTCCTCCCTTCTGCAGGTAGGAATCATAATCTCTCTTCAAAATAAATAAAAAAGTGTGGTGATAAAATCTTCCTCTATACCTTGAATACATTTTCGTTATTTTATAAATCAAAATAATGAACTCAACACCCGATTAGTAAAAGTACTGATGTACATTCTACATACAGTCAATAATTGTTTTATTACCAGCTCTTTGCTTGTGAGGGAATAGGCTGGCACTTACAAGTCTGAGGACATGCTATAAAAATACACAGCTATGTAATAAAGATTGGAATTCAACTCTTATCTTGTTATCTACACCAAGTACAATCCGTCCAGATTTATATCTAATAAGTTAAAACAAATTATGTCATAAAATATGTAAACTAAAATATAAATATTATGAAAATAATATTAGCTATTGACTTCCTGTTCTTTCAACAATCGTTAAAGTGCAAAGCATAGCTGTGCCATTGTAAAATATTTACGAGAGGTAACTTAACAACATGCATGTTTTAATAAGCAATTCCTGTTCGAGTGAGCACGAATACGTTTAACATACGTGCATCAAGAAGTACTTATAGCTAGTTCTAACTTCTAAATTAGTCGTAGTTAAAGCTTCTGGTTCTGAAACAACTACATTACTAATATTAAGAGTTGGTTTTACCAGCCGAGCTGCAAGGGAAATGGAAAATTGTATTGGTCCTCAGATCTAATGCAGGATAACAGTCCAATAAAATTATTTTCCTCGCGGGTTTTGGCGCATTTGATTAGTGATTGCATCTTAGACAGTTCCACAGGATTTCTCTGAATAATCTTCTGTGCAAGACGAAATAGTTCCGATTACCTGTCACTAAATACCATAATGATGGTTTCAGCAATTTTCCTAAGAAGAATGAATTTATAACGTTAGATTTATGAAGGAAGAGGGAGTGATTCACCTAAAGAAGCTACTCGCTACCAAATATATATATATATATATATATATATATTATATATATATATATATATATATATATATATATATATATATATATTATATATATATATATATATATATATATATACATATATATATATACATATATATATATATATATATATATATATATATATATATATATATATATATATATATATATATATATATATATATATATATATATATTTACATACATTATATTATAACTTTATTTTTATGAAGCAAGTTTACAGCGTGAGTTTGGATAAATGATAAAAAATATTTACTTAAAATGAACAACTAAAAGTTTCTGCTACAAAGTAATGAATTAAATTATAATGAAACTATAATACAATGAAATTCCCGTTTTAGGGCCTTTCGGCCCATCAGGGTATTCGCCCTGTAGGAACCATCTCTGGTGGTATGCATCTTCTATCCTCTAAAAATTAATTAAAGTTGGCGAAATAATTTAAATACAAATACTACTCATATAATCTTAGAGCATCATGGGCTGCGAACCCCGGACCTCCGGAGCCGAAATCGAGTATCTATACGATCACGACCACGGAGGCAAATAAATAAAACTAATAGTTAGTAAAAAATTGTAAGGACCAACTTGATTGGTCGAAATCAATCCAGTAATTGTTTTCTTTAGTTTTAGATTTGTTAATTTCATTTGCTATAGCGGATTCCCCTATAGCGAGATATATGATATCGAGTTCATATATCTCGCTATCAATTTTGTTAGTTGTATAAAGGGTTTTATAAAAATATAAGAATGCTACGGAAACAGAGTTAGGCTCTTATACGTGTTGGTGTTCCGAGTTGGGTCTGTTCTCCGAAGTTTAAAAGGGTTTAGGACTCAGTATTAGAAGTTTAGCGTTCCTAACTGAAAAAAGAGCAACCAACGAGTTTGGCATACATAAACTGAAAAAAATGCTCTATCCCCTTAATGAGAGATGGCTCCATATCTGCATGATCTGCATATTGTATCTGTGTAATTATAATTGCTTATAACATGATTCAGTTCCTTTGTCACAAGATTCTTTTTTTAAAACGGATTTGTTTTAACACAATACAACTCATTAAGACTATTATTAAATAATTGTTTAATTAATTTAAACGACAAATAGACTTATTCATAAATTTTATTATTTTAATTGACATAAAATAATAATAAAATATTTATTCGGATGTAAAGAGTATGTAATAACTTCATTAAATGTTTGATCTATGTTAAAAAAAGAACACACACAAATATATATATATATATATATATATATATATATATATATATATATATATATATAATATATATATATATATATATATATATATATATAAGTGTAAAAAGTGCACTTATATTTAAAATATAAGTCATCTGTGTTAAACCTTCATGAGTTTTTTTTAAAAACGTTAATTTTGTTTCTGTTTTTGTTCGTAGACTATTTTCTGTTTTTGTTCGTAGACTATTTTTTTTTCGTTTTTAAAAGGTGTTCTAATTGACAATTTTTGTGTATTTATTTGTAAAGCTTTTACATTTTTGAGTAAACGTGTGAAGCTTTGGATGAATTTAATGACGACGATAATATGGAGTTAATAATAATTGGACGTTTGTTTTTTTTAAATTAAGTATATAGCGCAGTTTAATGAGTGCTATTTTTTGATTTTATTTTAATGAGTGCTTTATTTAATGATGGCTACCTCAAAAAAAATAGTGTATGCCATCCGGCTGAGAATGTCTTTATGTCTTGGCAATTTTTCCCGACTCGCTTCGCTCGTCGGTAAATCTAATTGCCGTGACATAAAGATACACTTCTCAGCCTTATGGCATAAATAACTATTAACAGTGTAGTAGCATCATATACTATTATATAGAATTACTACTTAACAGTTGTAATGGTATCGAGGAAGAGATGAGAACCTAATGCACAATCATCAAGCAACTCTGTCTCCTGGACACTTTTCACTAACTCTTAATATATGTAAGGACTCCTTGCATCTATTGAGTACATATGCTTCGGTACACAGATAATCTAAGATATAATAATTTACCATTGCTTGCTGATCATAAAGATCACCTTAAAGTTACCAAGGTTTATTTGATGCCTTGTATCTTTACTTAAAGCCTCACTTCTGTCTTTAACTTCAGTCTCGACTGAAATTTAATACAACTTTGTTGACTTATTAGCTTAAACATAAACGTTTTTTTTTTCAAACTCCTTTAATCAGGTTGGATAGTTACCTTCTCCAAAGTCAGAGAGCAGTCTAAAGAGACCTTTTAAGTTTCAACGTGTTAGCTTCCTCTATAGTGAGCATATGCAACATATTATTCTGAACTGCACTATTTTATATGGCATTATCAGCTCTCTGCGGTTCTACTCCAGAGTCCCAGAGCACCGGTGCCAGAAGCATATCCAGACTATACTATGTTTAAGTGTTGGTCGCTTCTCTTAGACAAGCATCTATAACCTTGCGAAATTGCATTTATGGTAGCCACACTATTATTACATTTTGAGGGTAGGTATAAAACCCATAAACTGAGACTTTACGTTTTTGAACAAAGTAGCCACGCACTGAGTCGGCCTCTTAAATAAAACTAATAGTTTATTTGAAATTCTTTAATCCTATGTTGTATCCATGAAGGTTTCAAGGGTCGTCTGATCTCAAATCACAAGATGCGTAGTTTACTCATCACTTTTATATCATGTGTTATGCTTTCAAACCTAGAAAACATGTGTAGGACATCCTTACTCCAGACGTCATTACATTAACCGTTAAGCGTTCCTCCTATTCAATTCCTTATTTTTTTCATTTTGAATGTACTTCTTGACGTAGCTCGTTTACAATTACTAATACAGGTGCTTTACCCATATTTATTCCAAATGCTATTGACATCAAATTTGAAGTCGAAGGATGGAGGTTTGACCATCTAACTTACAATTAACTTACATTCAATTAACTAATAAAAAATTCTGGCGCGGTGGTCCGCATGTCGGGCGAATTTCCTTTGGATGCGTGTTTCCGAGCTTTTTACATTATATAAGTTTACAACTACTAAATAAATAAATCAGCCGCGGTGGTCCGCTGTCGGCGAATTTCATGTAGAATGCGTGTTTCCGTGCTAAACAACCCATTTCTTGCTTATGCAAGAACCATGCCCATTGCGTGGTTCCGGTTCATGCTTTAGAACCTAAGCAGTTACTCAATTGTCAAGCACTGCTCGTAACTCATTTTGTCTGTATTTTCTAAAGGAAATGCGCATAATCATCCAGTTGTTGTATAAAACTATGCCTCTAAAATTAGAAGTACGCACTATTATTTGCACTAGTTTAAAGCTTAGTTACTATCTTTAAGCTTAGTCAGTTATCTTTAAAGGTTTTAGCGCATTTCCTTTGGAAAATACAGACAAAATGAGTTACGAGCAGTGCTTGACAATTGAGTAACTGCTTAGGTTCTAAAGCATGAACCGGAACCACGCAATGGGCATGGTTCTTGCATAAGCAAGAAATGGGTTGTTTAGCACGGAAACACGCATTCTACATGAAATTCGCCCGACAGCGGACCACCGCGGCTGATTTATTTATTTAGTAGTTGTAAACTTATATAATGTAAAAAGCTCGGAACACGCATCCAAAAGGAAATTCGCCCGACATGCGGACCACCGCGCCAGAATTATTTTCTAGTTGTAAACTTATATTAAGTAAAAAAAAAAAAACGATAAAAAATTATCGTCCCTTCCAGGATTTGAACCCAGGTACCCTGAGTTTGAGTAGTTGCATTGACTCCGGACCACTGGCATTCAACTCAGAGGCCTAAAAAACATTGAAAAACGACACCTACTCGAAATTAATTTTTAACGACCGTAATTTTGGTTTTCTTATAATTTTTGTGGTTTTTTCGACTTTTTGGTCACTTTAGAGTGGTTGTATCAACTTCGGACCGGTTTCATTCGATTCAGCGCCCAAAATTACATCGAAAACGACACCCTACTCGAAATTTATTTTTATCGGCCTAAATTTTGGTTTTTTGGTAATTTACAATGGTTTTTTGGACTTTTTGGTCACTTAGAGTGGTCGTATCGACTTCGGACCGGTTTCATTCGATTCAGCGTCCAAAAATACATCGAAAACGACACCCTACTCGAAATTTATTTTTTATCGACCTAAATTTTGGTTTTTGGTAATTTACAATGGTTTTTTGGACTTTTTGGTCACTTAGAGTGGTCGTATCGACTTCGGACCGGTTTCATTCGATTCAGCGTCTCAAAAACATAAATATTGACCTTTTTCGCGGAGAAAAATATTAACCTTGAATTTGCCGATTTTTTGAAAATTTTGCTGACTCAGCAAACCGGGTTAATGACGTCACAAAAACCTGGTTTTCAATAGGGTTCGTGTCCTCCCGAAGGTTGATTTTTGTACCAAGTTTGGTTAAAAAATATTAATCCGTTCGAAAGATAGAGTGTTTACAAGAAAGTGGCTAGAAATACATATATATATATACATATATATATATATATATATCTATATATATACATATATTATATATATATATATATAAAAGTCTCGCGAAAACGTATTTTTTCGTCATTAGGGACCTCTGAAACGGATTTGTGTCGTGGTCCGAGGTTCGAATTCCGCCATGACGCCTATCCCATTAGCCGAATTTCCAAAGGAAATTCGCTAAAAGGTGGACGTCACAATTTCAAAATCCTGTTTTCGGTACGCTCTATATGTATAAAATAACGGAAAGGTGTTCGGAGTTTTAAAAAGTGTCATTTAGTATAGTTAGAAGAAACAAAGTAAGCAAGTAGGGGAGGTAGGTACGTGTAATGCTTGTTAAAAGATAAAAGTGAAGATTGGAGGGGGTCTGTTGCTCTGGCTTGTTGATACTAGAGACCTGAGGAGTACAACTTTGTTATTGTATCGGTGGACAGGAGGAATACCTTCTTGCATTACAAATAGTCGCTATCTTAACAAAAACCTCTACTTCTTATACACCCCCTCACAGACCCGAGTTACATATTACACCTTTATCAATCTACGCCCTCCCTCACAGAAATGGAGAGGTTGCAACAAGGAAGGAAGAGTAAGGTATGAGAAGAGGAAAAGGGAAAGGGCATAAAAGAGGAAGGAGTTTGAAAAGGGGGCATGAGATGAGAGAAAAGGGGAAGTGAGACAGAAAGGAATAGACAATATGAAAAGGAGTGGGGTATTCTTAATTCTATCCCCTTTCCCCCATATTATAATTCAATATCTTGACCTGAAACTTAAAACTAATCAACTTTGAAGTTCTAAACTAATAGAAATACTTGCAGTGTTGTCATGTGTCTAAAATTAGAAACAAACTAATTTATACTTATAAACATATTAGAGTGTAATTTGTCCAGTATTAAAGTTTCGATCTAATTAAAAATTAATATGATCCTTAAAACAATGATCAACTTACACATGCTATTTATATAGTTCCAAAGTCAGCTCATGACACTTTTTCTCTCTTACAAGCTCGGTTTATTCTAATAGCAATTGTTGTAACTAATAGAAAATTGATTACAAGTTGAAGAGAAAATCATCAACTAGGCTTTAAGTTTATAGTCTAGCTAGCGAGTTGTTAACCTCTTTCGTAAATATTTCTTTACAATCTCCTTAAAAAATTGTCGAACAGTTTAAAGTAGGTGTTCCACTTGTCTTAGTTGTTCAGGTACTTTTGTTACTACTATGTTACTCAGTCTTTACCCAGATACTAGAAGTACTTTAATTGCTGGTAGCAGGTACTATTCTCGACTGCTTCATGTTTCACTTTAATTGCTCAGATACTATTAGTCTTTAGTTGCAGGTAGCTTTTACACTTTTTGGTTGTTTTATGTTCCACTATCTTTACCTAGATGTACTTTAGTTATATGTAGCAGATACTCTTATTGACTGCATTGTATCACACTGTCTATACCCATTTTAGTTACATGTATTTACTATTGTTGTCAGCTTTATGTTCCACTGTCTTGAACCAGATACTAGAGGTACTTTAGAATTACGTAGCAGGTACTTCTGTAAACTGCTTTGTGTTCAACCATTTTTAACCAGGTACAAGATGTATTTTAGTCGTACACAGCAGGTACTTTTGTTAAATGCTTTTTAGTTCTACGTGATGCGTAGAAGAATTTTACTAAATCAATAATAGCAATATATATTCAATACATTTTTATTAAATAGCTTTGGAAATAATACAACGTACTTCAATTTTTTTCAAATATATTTTCTGCAAATAAACATTTTTATTTATTTTCCAGTGTTAGCGGGTGGTGGGAAATGCAACACATATTTTCCATCAGTAAAGAGGGTTCAACCTATACTATTTTGTTATTTTAAATAGATGCATTGCCAACTTGATTATTTATTCATAAAGTTTACCCTCGGTGGTAAGTAAATATCACGTAATAAAATGCATTGTAGCTGTAACGACGCACTCATGTCAAAACACAGAGCATCGCACGATTCAATTATTACGATATTTGAATGAATATATTTCTATAAAATAAAAAACAAATTGAAGATATTTAAACGTAAATAATTCAGACATGCTTCTGAATCAGGTGAATATTTTTTCCAGTATTATTCAATGAATTCCAAATTTTTTTAGGAAAAAATGAAATAAAAAAATTGAAATACAACTGCTTGTCGTCTTAATTCGTTTAAACCCTGTTGACTGTCGATAGCTCCAACAATAAATAGCTTGGGACCAAAGAAAAAGCATTTCCAGACGGTATGTATTGTGGATTATAATGACTAGTTTATAAAAGTGAATATTGTAATGACGTCATCAAAATATTTTCAAGATAACACAACTAGACCTAGCAATTGATTTTCGTACCAAGTTTCTACTCTCTAGCATAATCACCCTAGGAGCTGGGATTATAACAGATTCAAACACATACAGATAATCAACTTCTAAAACCACCCAACATCAGAAGCGGTTAATTCAGGTGAAAATGCGGTTTTGGGTTTTTAATACAAACACAATATTTTTTCTTTATGCCTTCGGTATAAATCAGAAAAATAAAAAATATTAAGCATATTTTTGGATTTTTTGTGGAATAAAAACTTTTATTCTGTTCTAAAACCAAACAATTTCTGTTCAGAAAAAAATTAGGTGGAGCAATATCCTGTTTAAAAGCTTTTAAGAAGTAAGTTATTTACATGGACAAATACAGAACAGATCGCAGAGAACATAACGTCTAGAACCTATGAGGAAATAGAAAAGACACGACATATTTAGAATATATTATAGATAAGTTATTCATTAAACCAAGAGGAGGTAATCATAACTGAAACGCTAAATGAAAATATTATCCGCTATTTATCAAAACTGTAGAGGTCTGCGAACTAAAGCTAATACCTTCTTAACTTCGTCATCATCGTCCGATGCTGATTTAATCTTCATTACAGAGACCTGGTTCAATGATAGCTCTCTTGATAATATGTATTTCTGTCCTAAATACAATGTAGCGTAATGATCGTAAATATATGACAATTAATGAGAAAGGTGGTGGTGTCTGTATTGCTGTATCTAACTCGCTAAAATATATTAGACGACGTGATCTTGAGGAAATTGAAGAGTGTGTTTGGATTGAAATTCGTTTGTCAG
This sequence comes from Microvelia longipes, assembly GCA_018340805.1. Taxonomy (NCBI): domain Eukaryota; kingdom Metazoa; phylum Arthropoda; class Insecta; order Hemiptera; family Veliidae; genus Microvelia; species Microvelia longipes. Next base: position 7,270,677 of record JACMZG010001893.1, read on the forward strand.
GTAACAAGCCGTTGCTTATTGGTAATCATTATTTTCCTGACCACACTTCTAACGAAAAAATAAAAACTTATTTTGAATTTCTGAGCGATATGCTGCCGTTATCTTCTGAAGCAGATATCTGTTTACTAGGAGACTGGAACTGTCCAAAGATTAACTGGGATGATTTAACATATTATGGACCAGCTAATAAAAAAGTTAGAGCAGATGCTATTATTGAACTCTGCCAATCTCTTAGTTTACAGCAGTATAATGGTGTACTTAATAATAATGACGTTCTTCTAGACTTAGTGCTATCTTCTAGTAATAACGTTAACATATCTCGCCACGACGAACCGTTTGTTCCAGAAGATTCGCATCACCCTACTTTTTCAGTTAACTTCATATTAAATAAGCACCATGTACCTGTATTATCTGACTTTAGTTACAGAGATTACAAAAATGGTGACTATGTAAATCTTTATCATCACTTAAAAAATGTTGACTGGGGTCCTGTGTTCATATCCGAGGATGTGAATGAGAATGCACGTGTCTTCACTGAAATAGTATATAATGCTATTGACTTGTATATTCCTATGAAAATAGTTAAAGTATCCTCGTATCCGGTATGGTTCACTAATGCTATGCGTCATGCTATAAAACAAAAAATAAGTATGCTAAGAAATACAAACTAAATAAAAGAAGAATTAATTTTAATAAGCGCAATATTTAGAGACGACGTTTTAAAAAACTATATAAAAATGCTAAAATTGATCATATTAAGAAAATTGACAGCTCCTTACGCAATGATCCATCGTCTTTTTGGCATTACATAAGTGTAATGCGGGATAATCGAAAATCTCCAACTCAAGTAGTCAATAGTGCCGGAAACTTGACCAGCGATCTAAAGGAAGCTGCTGATATCTTTGCTGATTTCTTCTCGTCAGTTTATTGTGATGATAATAGTGCATCTCCTACTCCTTGTATCTCGCCACCTATTCCTATCTCTCCTCATAATATCCATCAACATCCCCTTAATAATAATGCATTTAAGATTCCTTTTTTTACTACTGAAACTATTACTAATGCTATTAAACAGCTGAAATCGTCTAAAGGTTGCGGGCCTGATAAAATTCCTTCATTTATAATAAAAAGTCACGCTAATGTTTTTGCCCCTATTTTGTCTTTTTTATTTAATAAGTCTCTGAATACAGGAACTTTTCCCAACAGTTGGAATACTTCTTTGGTTGTTCCAATTTTTAAATCAGGCGATCGCACTGATCCATCTAATTACCGGCCTATTGCTCTTAGTAATATTTTTTGTAAAATTTTTGAGAAAGTAATTCGATCTTCTATTGATAAGTTTGTTGATTCTCGTCTTTGTCCTAACCAGCATGGTTTCCGTAGGTCCAGGTCGACCACTAGTAATCTTACATCGTTTATGTCTAAAGTCTCTTCAGTGATAACCAAAGGTAGTCAAGTTGACGCTATTTATTTTGATCTCAAAAAGGCTTTTGATAAAGTTAATCATTTAATTCTACTTCACAAACTTGATTTATTTTTTCGCAATCCTTGTTTGACGGCCTGGTTTTCAAGTTTTCTCTCTAATAGAACTTGCTTTGTAAAGCTTAATGATACTTTATCTAAGTCTTTTAAAGCTACTTCAGGAGTTCACCAAGGCTCGGTGCTCGGTCCTCTGCTGTTCTCTATTTTTGTTAACGATTTACCTTCTTTTGTTTGCACTGATTTTGAATTGTTTGCAGATGACCTTAAAATCTATACACCTGTGATGTCGCCAGAATCCTCCTACCTGCTGCAATCAAGTATAAACGGGGTTTTATTATGGGCTAGGTTGAATAAAATGGAACTAAATGTCAACAAAACGGTATTTATTAGGTTCACTCGTAGAGTCTCTCCTATCATGACTAGGTATAATATTTTTGGTAATGAATTACCGTGTCCATCTAGTGTCAGAGATCTTGGAGTACTGCTTGACTCAAAATTGAAGTTCGATCTATATGTAGATAGTATAGTTTCTAAAGCTAATAAACGTTTAGGTATGATCCGATGTTTGAGTAAAGGTCTCTCTTATGAGTGTTATTTCAGGTTGTATTGTTCTTTAGTCCGTCCCCTACTTGAATATGCTGTCCCTATTTGGAATAATTTGACCAAAACCAGATCTGACCAAATTGAGAAAATTCAGAGGGTTTTTATTCGTAGTGTCTATTTTCGTTATTTTTACAATCGTGTTATTTATAAGTGTGAATCGTTATGTTTTCGTTTTAGTCTCGAATCTCTATCCATGAGGAGAAGCGCTTACGAAGCACTCTACTTAGCTAAAGTTTTTAACGAATCGGCTGTCTGTCTTGAGACCATGAATAACGTCACTGTGCTTCCTCTTGGTAGAAGAGTTGGTCGTTGTCTTTATATTAATGAAGTTACCACCGTTTCACCATTAGTACGTTGTGTCCATAGTTTTAATTCGTTAGGTATAAGTGTTGCTGAGTCACGAAGTATTAAAGGACTTTCTGATATAATTTCTCTATTACCCTGAATCTTATGGTTTGATTACCCATATCACTTTGTTACCTTCTTAGTAGTGTTGTCTTTGTGTATACAAATTATGATTTATTTACTTGTTTCTAATCTAATATTAACCTTTAAGTTGTGTAGGTACTTCACTTATTATTACTAAGTAATTATATATATAACTTTATGGTATTATCCTTAAATTATCCTTCTTCCACGTATCTATCCCAACTCTGTTTTTTTAATTTATTTTTAAGTAGTATTTTTTTTTTCTAGTTCCAATAGTATTGTGTTGTTTTTAAATGTAAAAACTAAATTTAGCATAATTTAAGTTAGTGTAAGTAGTTCATATTAAGTATTTTTATTAAATGTCTAGTTCAGCGCTTATCTGTGATTTAGTGTTAGTGCCAGTGTCAGTTCTATGAAAGTTATAGTGAAAAGTGATAATAGTTCCTCATGAAGGTGTTTTTTCTTATACGTTGTAAATTATCTAATTTTATTTGTATTCTTGTGGTTATATAAAACTGTAATACAAATTAATAAATAAAATGAAATGAAAAAATGAAAATGAAATGAAAGTTATACAAGAAAGTAAATAATATACAACGACAAATATAAAATAGATGTTAGAGATACTAGGAAAGCCATTTATAACACATTAATTCTAAAGTAGATATTGTACTGTGACCAGCGCTAACAAAATTTTAGAAACTTTCTAATTTTTTTCTGCACTCTTTACTTTTCTTTATTTATACCTTAAAGATTTGAAAAAATAATGGGGTTTTAAGAAAAGTAATGCGCTTGAAAAAAAATCTGAAACCGGAATTTTACCTAAAATCATGTTTCAGACGTTTTTAAGGCTTCTTAAGTGGTTTTTTAAGTTGTCTCTCTGAGTGTATTTTATCATCGCAGCTCTAAGGGTGATCATAGTCGAGACTTAAAACTTGGTCAAAATAGACAGTTTTAGAATGGCTTAGGAGCTTTATTTTTCTTTGACGTATTAATTTATAATGTCAGCTAAGCCATAAATAATGACATTTTTCTTATTTATTTGCCTTTCCAAATAGCTTATTCTTCCTTCTTGGATTATTTATGGCTTAGCTGACATCGATTAAAAAGATTTAGAAGAAGCAGTGCTAAATATATTTAATCAAGTTATGAAAATTGATTTACAAGAATCTGATATTGACTGTGTGCAGAGGTTAGGCAGATGGGAAAACAAGACAAAAAATCCTGTCCGTGTATCGTTTGTTGCATCGAAAATGAAATACTTAGTCTTGAAAAATAGGCATAAGTTATCATCTGCGGAAGGAAAAATCAGCATAGGTAAGGACTAACCAAAAATTGTAAGTGATAAACAGAAAACGCTTATTCAAAAAATGCTTGCAGCACGACAAAGCGGAAAATATGCAGTAATTAAGTATGACCGCCTCATCATTAATGAGTTTAAGACTGATAAAAAAATAAATAAGGCTAAAAATATTAAAGAGGAGTCTAAAGAACCATTACGTGAAAAGAAAGGGAAAGCTGAAAAGAAAATAAATAAAATTAATAACTCGCACGGGTCAACTCGTGGCAGTTCTCATAATAAGATCGTGCCCTGTCTTGTAGTAATTTGCCTCCTCTAACATAAGACTTTTAATACTAAGTTTTTATGGTAAAATGTTTCTGGAGCCTCTTGAGCCCTTTAGGCGATCTACTACACATTTAAGACCTTGTAATCTTTTCGAGCATAATATATAATAGGTTAGTATCGTAATCCATTCTAAACACTAAGTACCACATTGATTGCATATGAGAGCTGAACCTCCAACAATGGCCAGACTTACAAATGCGCCACCTATATTAGGCACTGTCACAGTTTAACTTACAGTGAAACAGACGCAAACGAATTACAACTAACCGTAAACGTCCCGATACATATATAACCAGATCATCACATAAGACACCACGGGTAATTGTGAACGAACCAGAAACGTGTTCAATATTTTATACAATAAATTAATAACTTACGGCCATGTGAATGACTCTTTGAATGCTGTCTTCTTCGGTCTAAATTATTTCCAGAACCTTCAAGCTTATCTGAAATACAAAATATAAAAATTAATCATAAATAAAGGGAAAAAGAAAGAGGATTTGGGTCGAATTTCGCTTCAAAACTTTGGCGTTAACTCGCGCTAGAATATTCCACTTTGCTCATGAAGGAACCAACTCATTGTTCTCATGAATCCGATATTTTTAGCATGCGAAATTTTAAAAAAAAAAAAAAACAAATAAAGAATTGGGAGCATGCTTGATCGGGCTCTGGATCGAATGAACCATAACCGAAGTTGATCACTCACACTCCAGGTACAGGAGAAAGCAGGTATTATTTTTTAAATCTGACTTTGGTTATTTTTTAAATAAAAAACGGATGTGAAGTACTTAAATTCGCTGGAAAGTGTTTGATTTTTAAATACATTGCTTGTGTCTGACTGTTATTTATAAGAGTTTATATTTAATTGAATTAATAATAAGTTTTAAAATGTCGTTTTTCTGACACAAACTCAAGTAAGTTTTACAACATATGTCTCATAGGGATGATCCTAAACAGAATCTGAGGCGGAGTGGCGTCACGGCATACCAGTAGTTTTCTTCCCAACGAAAGGGCAAGTCGTGTAAAGAAAATGTCTAAAAGCATGAGATGTATGTTGATGATAAGCAAGTTATTGCCTTGGGCCCCGCTCTGTCAACTATCTCAATTAAAGTTTATCCTATTACCTGGTTTCCCTTCTCGACGTATATCTTTGCCTTATAAAGAGTTCAAACTGACAAGCAAAGTTCCATTCTAATACATAATTTTTACATATTATTTACCACATACTTACTTTGATCATTATGGCCCGTATTCAGCCTTATGACTGATAAGGAATAACCCCTGTGGAAACTACTTTAGGTGGTAGTGGCAATAAAATCTCATATGTAATGAGAGTGTAACATGGGATGTGAACCCTAGACCTCACTTATTGTTGCTGGTTAATATAAATAATTACGCTTTAACGACCTGCACCTTGAAGATGACTTAGACTTACTCTTTCTTAGATTATGATATCGGAGTAGAAATATCTAAGTCATATAGTATCGCCAAACATTAAGAGTATACTATTCGTCTGGTTTAAGTAAAACTTTCAATTAGGTCTCCGTTGGATAATGCCTAAGATTTTTTGACAAATATTTGTGAGCATGTTTGCATATCTCAATGTCAAAGATTGATTGATTTCAAATTTTAATGTTTCGGGCATTTTTGTAGATTAGAAACGAAAGCACGACAGTTTTGACTATTAAAATAATTCCAATGAAAAAATTTTCTAAACAAAAGAAAGTTAAAAATATGCTTATGAGCTATTCAAAAATAATTGTCATCGAGTTAGCACAAAACTTGTTAATTCGCAAGAATGTCTGGAACATGAAAGAGAGAACAGAAGGATCTCTAATGATAATCTGTTTGACTAATATGCAATGAGGATACAAACATGATGTAATTTGTATTAACTAGAAAGTCCGTTGCATCGTATTACGAGTTGAAGCAAATGTTCTGGTTTAATGCAATAGTTCATTACATAGTAAACTCAGTTATACGGATGTTTTATTAAAGAAACCTAATATATCGATGTTGAGAACAATAAACTGAGTATCGAATCATTTCTATTGAAAGATACACATCCTCGAGGAGAAATACTATTCTGATATTTGGAAAGAGAATACTGGAATGTTTAGATCAGATCAGTGTCATTATGTGCTAATAAGTAGCATTGAAAAGACAGCTTGTTTTACAGTTATTACTATACAGAGGTTAAAAAACCGAGTTGTGAGTTTTGTCCACAAACTAAATTTTATAGAGATGATAACACATCTTATACCATTTGGTGGCCTAAATCAGTCTTATATGGTCCATTTGTGACCTACCTTACCTCACTGTAACCTACGATCAAAGCCTAATTATATTTTCTAAGCTGAATTTTAAAAGATGTAACTCCAAATAGTTTTCACGATCAATAGTCAAATTCAAATTAAACTCCGTTCTGGAAATTCGTCACTACATTATCTCACTACAATGTACTGTGGCTTGCTTTCTCATTGTAAGCTTTGCTTAGTGCGCTTAGTGTAAATGAAAATTTGAATTATAAGTTATCCATATAACTTAATTGTATTCAAATGTAAATTTTGTATTTTAAGTTATCCGGACACTGACGCGTCAAAATGGATAATAATGGGAATGTATCCGTTTAGTAACCTTTGGAATAATTAAAATATTCAGACGATTAAAAAAATTTTAAATTAAATTGTGACAGGGAGGGAGAGAGTGGGAGATTGATACACACCTTGGGAGTGATACAACCAAGGTCTAAAGAAATTTAATTTTTGAAGACTTCTTGTCTACATGATATTAATCGATGCTGGAAGGGTTGAGTAGAAGGTTATGTATAAATACCGTGTTAATACCAAAATCCAAGTTAAGGATGGATAAATCTTTCTTTCATGTGGTTTTAAACCAGCGGTGAAAGTATTTGGAATAAATTACAGTGGTTAACGCATTGTGTCTTTTGAGCTTACCCAAATAATTGTAATATTTCTTATCATACAATATTATTGCTATTAAGAATTATTATAATGTATTATTTTATTATACATTCAAGTGAGTATTATCAACCAGAACTTGTTTGTTAGAGAGAGGCAAAGAATGCTTTAAAGTAATCGAAAATAAAACTTTATCGTTAGAAGAATCAACCATTTCATTATTTTTATTTATGTTACAAGAACTATGTAATAAAGAAACCTAACAACTTAAGTTGTCTTGAGTTATGTTTGTTTATTACCAAGTCCTCAAAATGTTATCATTATCATTAAACAAACATTAAAAATATCATTTATTAAATCAAGAATTCTTCTTTTATTGTGCCAACTGACTGATACTTTAGGGAGTTACAGAGGTTAGGTGATACAGGGAGTTACAGTGGTGAGGTGATACAGGGAGTTACAGTGGTGGGCTGATACAGGGAGTTACAGTGGTGGAGTGATACAGGGAGTTATAGTGGTAGGGTGATACAAGGAGTTACAGTGGTGAGGTGATACGGGGAGTTGCAATGGCGAGTTGAGGTGTTTATGATTTCGGGTTCCATGTTTTCTTCATGTAATATTTGGTTTATACATGTTTCAAACCCACTAATATACACTACTGTATCGATTGTAACAAATTTTAACTACTAATTACCAATAATAACTACTTTAAACAGACAATATCTTTACGTTTTTTAGCACTAATAATTTTAAAATGCTGTGTATTTTCTATTTTGTAGCACTCATAGTAGTACGTTCTGTACTACTACTATTACGTCCTGTAATATAAAACCAAATAAAAAAGGAGCTAAATAAAAATAAATATGAAATGGTATAATGTGAAAATAGAAATTCTTTTACGTGCTGTCTTTTGAAAAGAACGTTAAGACGGTGGTTTCGAGCCTATGCGATGTCAGGTATGTAAAAGATCCCCAACCCTAAATAAACCTGAGTTTTGACATACAATTTAGGACCCTCAACTATAGCTTATATAAAAATATATGTATCTGTGTTTCTGCCTTATAGTTTTAAGAGCAGGAAAGCTTAGTCTAGCTGTAGGGCACGTGTTGTTTCCAGTTGCATAAACTAGCAATGTAGATCACTATCTTCTATCTCCCAACAACGTGGCCTACTTGCTATTTGAACTATCACCACTTCCTAATTACTAAAATATTAGCCGTGTACATATTGACCAATTCTTCAAATAAATGTTACAAAAATACATATCAAAGTCTTAAATCATACGTAATAAAAAAATAAAATCGAATCAAAGTCAATAAATATATATGTAATTAAAAGGAGGCAAACGCTCCTACGCTCCTTGTTGACCTTAAATGTAGCGAATTTTCAACTAAAAGAAAATGCCTCATCTTTAGGACATTCGGCCTGCTTTTAAGTGATCTCTGGTTAGAGGTCACTTAGGATGATCTAATTCAGCATGCAATCGCCTGGTTGCCTTTAGCATTTTAAGAACTATTAAAGTGACACTTTGTTTGACCCTCCTTACGATTTCAATTTTTATGGCCTCATAAGACTGGTCGATGATGTCATACAGTTTTCACAAACTATATGCTTGTGTAGCCATACGATATATCCATGTTCTACTCTTGTTCCAACTTCTCGAAATAATTTAAGAACAGAATAAGGTGTCCCTATTCATTTACGAACTAAACGACAAATAATTTGATGAGATGAAATTGTAAAAATATAGAGAGTATGATTGATTGAATCAGACAAAGTACTGTTTTCAGCGTCTAGAGAAACAAGCATTTCTTTAAAATTTCAGTGTTAACGCCGTAGTGTAAACAAAATGTGTATTTTATTTTAACGAAATGGATTTGTAAGTTATTTTGGGTTATCAAGTAATAATTAGCGACAAACAGATATAAGAACACAGAGCCTTAGCTGAAAAGACACATCCGTGACAAGACATGTCCGTGTCCAATTAAAGGCATTCTTTGATCCAATTATCTCAGGATTTTTCTAATGAAAGTGGTAGCATTCTATCTTATAACCAGTGTACTCTATCTTTAGACCTTTACCCTTAACTAAGGTGTGTTGTGTACATTAGGTATTGATTCAATATAATATTTAACCACGATACGTTAATGAAGTGACCCCATTCATTTCCACGAGTGAAATTGCTTGATTGTCATGCAGATACATTTACACAGGTCGATTGTTCTTATCTTCTAGTAGATTAATTTCTAACGGTAAACTGTCCTTATTATTTGCATATTTATTTCTGCAGGTAAAAGGCCCAGATTGTCATACCATATTTCTACCAGATTGTATGCCTATTTGCCGTGACGAGTAATTGTCAAATAGAAAAATGTTTTGTTTTGGTAGGAATTTTGAATTAATTTTACAGTTTAAATTCGCCTGTTTTGGAACAATGAAGATGAGCATTTGAGATCACTTCAGGAGTGGTCTTTATATATAGTGTGCAAAGTTTACATGCAGAGTTCTGTTAATATCTACAACTACTAAAAACTTTTTATAATAATGATTTATGGAGTCTGAGACTGGATTCCAGAACGCCCGTTTAGTTAATAGAGACGCACTAGTCTACCAAAGCAGAGAATTGTTAATAAAAAACAAGAAACTGATTGCTGGAAAACACAACTAATGAAGTAAGAGCAAACGTGATTTCCATTCTAAAAACCATTAAATAATATAATAATAAAGAAGGGAAGAGATTTAAAGAATAGGAGTGAGTCAAGGTAATGAGTTAGGTATCGTTTGCAGTCTATGGACGGGTCTTGCCCACATAATAAAATTATCTAAGGGATTGAACGTGGTATACAATACCAACTCTTCTATAGTTTGGGAAACAGGGCTTCTTTTGATTTGAAAACCTGCTAGTTCTTTAAGTTTTAGACTAGACAATCTACTGATTAACTGATATAATCACACGTTACAGGAATATACTCTGTTAGTTATCTGACTCATTATTAGTTAAATGACTTTGTTTTAATTGCAATGAATAGTAATAAATTAGCCAAAGATACAATTAAATAGTTAAAACGTTATATTATTATGGATAAATGAACACCTAAGAAATTGGTACTCCCGTATCATAGTTTGACCAAAGTGTGTCAAACAAATAAGATATATTCCTTTGTCAACATACCCTTCATTCTACATAACATGCCCCAATTGATGGGTTTTCAGTCATCATAGGTTTTCTTTACTTTTGATTAAATTAGGGGGGTCAATTTACTAAGACATAAACAAAGAGTTTAACTGGGTGAAGGACTTATTGTATTTCAAATTTGTAGAAGCTGTTTTTGATGCTTTATCTTAATGTATTTTTTTAAATAATTTAAATGGAAACTAAACTAAACTAAATTAGCTGAAACCTTACTTAGCTCGTCATTCTCCACCAATGCAATTGTTTAGATAACCCAAAAAGCAACCCGGTTAGTTTCGTTTAACTTTCTATTATTTAATAATAAAGCTCATTAATTTTATTCGAGTAAAAGTTGCTGTTATATTCCTTTCACCCAATTTGCAACCACAGACGATTATAATATGATAGAAATTTAATAACATTTTAAGAAATGAATGAAGACAAAAGAAGTTATCTGATATCTTATTAAAAATACAAGTTGCAAACTAACTCGAAAAATCCATCGTCTCGTCAGAACTTTGTATTTCAAATTTCAATGGACGTTATCAATTTAATTATAAGTAAAATATTGAGAGCTACTCATGTCGATCGTTAGCTTAATTACTGACCATTAGGACAGCTAATGGAACACTCCTATATGGTAGGAGCTTATATAACTCATCTTATTGTATATTATGATCCAAGAGATTGTATATTATGATCCTAAATACTTTCTTATAGCAGTAGAATTGTTACAAAATGTTCAAATAAAGTTTAACTCACCTGTTCAATTTTTGTGGAGTTTTAGGTTACCTAGTAATAATTAGGATTGTTTCTTTAAAAATCAACTATGCGTCAATTTAATAAAAATACATCTGGTTTGGGGTACTTCGGCACTTCTCCTCATAATATCGGATTCCATTACTTAAACTCACTTCGCTTGTCCTCAGAATAGCGAAATTTATACCGTAGTTCGTCTCCTGAGTCCCCTCGCTTGTCCTTCGACAGGATAACTATAAATTTTATTCCCTTTGGCCACCACCCAGGAACTGATATCGCTCGATGCTGCTTAACATTAGTGATCCATCAAAAAGTGTAGATACACTACACTTTTAAATAGTCGTATTAAATAAAACTTAATATAATTATTTATGGTATAAAAAGAAACGCTTGTACTAAATTTAACATATGAATTTTTAACAATCTTTAAAAACCTATAAATTTAATTCGATATAATTAAAATATTAAAAGGTTAGAGACCACAGAATTAAGAATTATAAGTTTTTATTTGTAAGTTGAAATTGTCTAAAAGGAATGAAAAAAATCAGATTTTTATGTTTTTTAGACCATTCCTACCTACAAATAAAAACTCGTGATATAATTAAACTAATATAATTGTGATAGAAACACATTGGAAATGCAACAAGCCATGCATGATGACGGTAAGAGAACACCGCTCGTTTCTGGTAAATACTTCACATTACATTCTTCAGAATTCACTGAATGTCAGAGTGAGTTCAGGCTCTGTCGGCGCCCTGATTAGACGTAACGAAACAGAGTGGGACATGACATTATGTCGCGCCATCAATGATGACGAATGTCGAATAATTGAACAGTGCCCAGATGTAGCATTGCATTTTGCTTGTTACATTCCCTTGGTGTCTCTTGCACAATTATATTTTATCAACTATTCATGTTTTGCAAAACTCGGTAGTATCAAATGGTATAATTAAACTAATGCTGATAATGAGATTTATTTTAGCACACTTGTAAGTCTTATCTACATACGTGCTAAATTTCAAAACCGATTGAAACATTGTTTTGTATTTTATTATTGTTAAATCATCAGTGCCTTTCTTCTCCAAATTTTTACCAATAAAGCATGTCTATGTAAACAAAAACCCCATTGTATCTAAAATATAAAGATTTGTATAAAACAATACAATAAAATGCTTGAGAAAACACGAATCTTCTCGACTCAGATTTATCTCTAAGTGTTTTTTAACTAAAATAATTTCAAACTTAACAATTAAGTAGTCATGCAAAGTCAGCAATAGTTATAAAAATTAGCTGTACAATTGGTTGTTCGGTTCAAAAAGGGTCGTACAGTTGTACAACCCTTCTTTTTTCAACAATATGTTTCAATAAACTTTATGGTCAGTATTTGTTTCATTTTTTATGGTCAATATTTTTTTTTTATTTTATGTTTATTTTTAATAAATTTCCTAAATACATTAAAGAAAAAATGTTTATAAGAGTTTAAAGGATAACATAATTGATTATTTAATTTTTCAAAAAAAATGTTATACACTTGTTAAATACCTGTTTGTGCAATTTTTAATACTTGTCACAGGAAAAAACCTTTTTTATTTATCAAATAGTAGTTTTACCACTTTGCCGTTTCATATTTTATATTTCATATTATTCCTTCTCCCCAGTTTAACTTAACTTAATTATAATTAATTATGGCTCAACGGAAGCTCAACAAATAGTTGAGTTAAGACTTTATTTTTTTGATTTTTTAATTATGTTTTATTTTATTGTTTTTTTTATATTTTTATACTTGTTTTTGTATTTTCAAAAAAAAAATAAAAATCATTTGAATTTGAATTTGAACAACAGTTACTACGTTTAGGATAAGCATTAACACAATAAGATTTCGTTAGAAAATACTTCGGTTGTTAAAAATTATTTTATTTCTTTATATTTTGCGTTACATTTTTCACAATAAAGCAACACCATTGTTAGGAAACAAGTTTGGAGCGAAAGGGGAAAAGGATAAAATACTAAATATATACGTATATAAAGATTTGGTCGTCTATGTAATGGCTATTTCAAAGGTTTGGGTAGGGGAACAATAAATCCACTAGTCATATCAGGATCCTACCGACGTATGCAATACTCCCTGTTTTAATATTCATACGGGACATCAAAATATGAAATTAAACAAAACTGATGCTGGCCGCCCCAACAATCCCATTACTAGAAAACTTTTCCCCACATTTTTGAAAAAATGTTTTTATTTTAAAAATCGAAATTCTCTTCTCATTTCTTAATTAATCTTTTGAACTCCGGATTGTTTTGCTGGTTTAAAATTTAAAATTTCCAAAACAAGGGTTCTGATATTTATACATTTTTAATTTTGTTTCAGTAATTTCAGTAAAATTTATCATGAGCTGCCTATAATTAGACAACACCTCTATGCAACATGTTTACATTTTATGTATTAATTTTGTAATTATTAGGGATGAGGAAAGCCTTACGTTATCCTTAACATATATATTATTACTATAGGGGCCATATAGGTTAAATTTTAAAACCAAAAAGTAAGTTGACCACCTTCGCTAAAAATATAATCAAATAATCAGTACAAAATTACAATAAATTATATTGTAGAACGTTAAAAATACAATTCACAATACAAACAATGTGCGGGAAGTCGAAATCAATTGATTCATTATTACCTTAACTTACTCTTGAAGGAGGTTTTAATGAGGTTACACAGAGCCCCTGAGAGCCCCAAAATGATGTTTCAGGCCTTTCAATGCATTGAGGTAGGCTTTGCCCCCTCTAGTATATACCTCTATGACCCTTACTATACATCTCAGTTTGAACAAAACTCGATCATCCAGGAAATCTTTCAAATCTACTTCTACTGTCTACGCAATTAATACACACACACACACACACATACACTCACACACACACACACACACACACATGTATATATATATATATATATATATATATATATAATAAAAGGACTAAAGTCCCACCCCAACAATTTTACCTACAATTGCCTATGCTATTCTAGACTCTGCTATATAATCGTGTGTATTTGTTACCTTTAGGATAATTCTTATACACATTACATTATAACAGATATTTTAACTTAAAATGCTAGCCGTAAAATAGCACCATAACTTATCAAGTTTAAGTAAAAGCCAGCATTCTAAGAATAAATATCTAAAGAACTAGACTATCTACATGTGTGGATGATGTCTTGTAGGTTTCACTAGACTATAAACTGTCACTAAAAATTATTTATAGACAAAAATAATTTAGTAAAAATATCTGTTGTTATGGAATTTATTTTCAAGAAAGAAACATTACATACAATTATGATGAGGCTATGTTTAAAAAACTTAACTGCCTCAAATATAGTTTAAGAGTTTGAGTTGGTTATTGAGTTTGAGCTTGTTTATATGGCACATTTATCTTCCTCTTTTTTATAAAGGCTATGGAAGTAGCATGGGAGGTTTAACCAGGATTCAAGTCCAAACGACAAATAGGGAAAAATAGTAAACATATGTTGTGCTGTCTGAACTCCATATTATTTTGTATTACGTGTACAAATATATCTGTACAACTAAAAACGCTGTGAGCTTAGCGATAGCCGTCTACTTAAATTGGCCCACGCTCAATTTTTTTAAAATATCTCCTCAATTTTAGGTTATTTAAATTGATGGTCCACAGTTTCCTGTGTAAAACTTAAAAAAAATATTTTTTTAAATATTTTGTCGTGGAGTTTGTATGAGCAATCTATTATATGTCAATTGTATGTCCGTTAATGCTCCATAAAAGGAGCTTTAACATAACTAATAGTCATTTAGTTTTCGGAATTTTTCAAAAGAAACGGGCTTTTATAAAATTTATCAGAAATGAATATATTTTATAAATTAGCTTAAACTGTTACTAGTGCTGTACAGTGTCCATTCTTAACTAATGTAGTCTCATTCTTTGTCTTCATTGACGCGGTCACCACCAGAAAAACTAATTCTTCACGACAATGCGCATTTCCTTTGAAAAACGTGAAAACAGGAGTAAGAAGTTGTAAGCCTACATTTGAGGTTATGAAGCACGGACCGAAAACTTAAGTTAAATTGATTGTGAAGCAAGGGAACACTCATTTCAATGAAAATCCGCCGATCAATTCTGACGCGTTCATCGGGTAGCGTCAGACTAATTTTTATCAATTTTATACCTATTCTACCAAATATTGTTTTAAGTTATATAGAAAGGTTAACATTTAAAATCCGATGTTATTTAAAAGGTAGAGTTTCAATAACTGCAGTTTATAACATGATTTATACCAAATATTGGCTCAAAACTAGGTAATTGTAAATTTCAATGTTTTTTTGCAAATGGATTAAAAATCAAATAATTTCGAGCTTTAAATATTAGTGAAAGTGGAAGTTAAATTCAAGCATTAGTGAAGAAGGCATCTCACTGTTTCCCAAGCTCTCATAAACTCTATTGACAGTTAAATTGACAGTATTCTGAATTTAATCTTAATATAGATTTTAATCATACAAAAACCCATAATTACAATGCTTTCAAACTAAAAAAAAAAAAATAAATAAAATCTATAAAAACAAAAAAATCTATCAAACTAACGTCATTTCTAACAGTGGACTTTTCTTTTAGTTATTTCATTATATCAACTAGAACTTTTTAGCTTATGTTACTAGTTTGTCTTTAACTAGGCCGGTTTAACTATGTCATTAAAATCACCAATATTACTATACAGGGTGTGGCAAAAGTTCGGCGACCTAAGGGCGATTTTTTCTACCCTAATTTGAATTACCAAACTGCCGTTTGCAGATATCTTCATCACGCATAAAAATTATTTTTTTTGGTAGATACATTTTTTCCCACTACTTTGGTTGCCGCCATATTGTATTCCATTATGAAATTTCTAAAAAAACAAATATGAAAATACATTTTTAGAAAGCTCTCATCAGAGCTTTTTATCATTCTTTATCTGAAAATGGCAGCTATTTCACATTCCAAAAATTGATGTTTTGACGTCTATTTACGGCCAAACTAATGATATTAGGAAAAAACATCAAACAATTTTTTTTCATAAATCACCCAATAAAATTAGATCGTTTAATTTACTTTCCGACTGCGTCTTCTATCTATAATAATAATATAATATTTATTTCACATTTTAAAAACAATACCATATTCTTTTTTGCATTTATTTTTTTAAATGTTTTAAAGAATTGTTAAGAATTTAGGGTGCTCTATCTTATAAGAGATAGTAAGAGCCCTCGATAGTTTGAAAAAAAAATTGAGTGAGGGCTCTGCTTCTGGTATTCATATATACTTTGTAATTAAATAAAAGACTATACAATATATAAATTGATTACATAAATATTTAAAGTTAAGATATATAAAGATGTATATGAAATTAACTTAAATTAATTTACACTAATGAACAAAACAACAAAAAAGAGCATAAAAGAATTTGACATGAAAAGATTTTTTTTTAATAAAATAATGAAAAATATCACAGACATTTTTATGAATAATTAGTTAAATAATCTTGAATAAATATAATTAATATTTATTTTTTAAGACAAAATATGTGTTTAAAAGTCTATTTTTTAAACAAAAAAAAATACTTACTACTGTAAAAAAAATACTATACTTTTGTATTTCAATCACATAGTAGAGAATATATACTAAAATTCTTCATCCAACATATAACTAAATATATATATATATATATTATATATATATATATATATATATATATATATATATATATATATATATATATATATATATATATGTGTGTGTGTGTAAGTGTGTGTGTACATAGCACCTTCATCTGAGTTTTACCAATTTTACTAATTTAATTATACTTAAATTAAGAATTAATTTTTGCACTTCTTTGTTAGTATGTTTTAGAAATAAATATGCCCTAAGGATTAGGAGGCGAGGTATTGTTAGTTCTTGCAGGAATAAAACTTGTATTAACAACAAACAGGCTTTGATTCATGATTTTGCGGGAGAGTCACTGATGATGTTTTATAACATGAAGAAACAAGTGCCAACTATTTATTAAGTTGTACAAATAAACTTGATGAAAAAGAACTAAAATAGAAATTGAATTTCACTTTCCTTCAGGTAGAAGGCGCGCTAAATGATTAATCTGGTTTTCGTCCTTTTACTTGACAATTTCTTTTAAAGAAATAATATTCATTCATCTCAGCAAAATACAAATTTATTAAGGATAAAAATATTTTCAAATATCTGTCAGAAAGAGTAGACCGGTGACATGTAAGCATTAAAACGCGACGATAAGGTATCGCGAGGAGTAAGACAAGTCGTGAATAATAACACATTTGTCATCCGAACATTAATCAGGCGAACATGGTGCGGTTTTGAAGATGACAAGCCATTAGCTATAACCGAGATAAGACCCCCTGGAAAGGCAGAACGGTGAAGATTTGTCTTCCCCCGCCGGCTCCCGTGTAAATCTGACAAACTAATTATCCTTTAAATCCCTCTTCTGTTTAACACTTTCTCAAAATGACAACAAATCATTTCTAGAAAAACAATCGTGTGAATTTGTTACCTTTTGAATAATTTTTATACTCGTTACATTATAACAAATTTTAAAGTGCATCGTAATCACCAACATGTCAGGGTGATTACTTTGATACTTCCTAATGAGATCACAATCATCAGGGACTGCTTTGGATGGCATGCCATGGACTATTTAATGTAATGGTGATGCTTCTGACCACTCTTGTTCGACTCTTTGTTGGTCTCACTTAAAAGCGTCAGAACATCGTCACTTCAAAATCTGAAGTCAACTTTTAGTTTTACTCATAAGTACAACGGACCAGTTAGGACTAAATATCTAACAAATTGACTGGTTCATAAGCAAAGTAAAAAACGGATTTGTTTTTAAATTATCGACTTTTACCACGGTTCTTATGTCAGTTTGAAATAACATAGATTATAAAACCATGAGCTGGTCAGAAATTATTTCTGATCTAAAAATCATATAATATGGGTTTTTCTAATGTTGCTCTATTATTATATAAAAATTGTATTCCATTGTAATCCTTATTGGATTGATGTGGATATAATTTGTAAAACTAATATATATGTATAATAAACAATATCAGAATCGAGGTGATTCATGCATATCTAAGAAGGTTTAGATGAAATTGAATTGCGGGCTCGATCAGTCGTCTGCTTAAGATAAATTGGTTATGAAATCTCATTATTTAGGTTCAACTCTGTGGGGTTTGCTTTCTCACTTCTTTACTCATTATCTTCTTTGCTGTCCTTTATTGTTATTTGGCTTCCACGCATAAAACCTTAAATAAAGTATTTATCTAGAATCGTAAATTTAATAAATGATTTATATTTAGAATAAAATTTTACAGATAAACTAATACGGCGGGGATTTTATATTGGCACCATATCGAAGCTAGCAGCCAGATATTCGATCTCAATTGGTTCTTGAGTAATTAAATATCATTAACTATAATAATGATTCATTTTTGTCACCGTAACTACATAAAACAATAAATATCTATAATTTCTCTCTTTCCAGTTGTCTCTTTTTCACTGATACCTTTGCATTTTCTGACTCTGTTATCTGAACCATTTTCTTGCTACTATCATTGCTATTTCGGAATCTGTTCATTAAACCCTTTTCCTTACTACTCATTCTTCTTGTCTGATATCATTGCGCATCTGAAGCTCCTTATCGCCCTCTCTCATTTATTGTTATAATTGCTTTTTCTAACTCTGTTTATTAAATACCCCTTTTGCATTTATCCCTCATTGAAATCATTGCATTTTCTGACTGTGCTCATCTAAACCCCGAACTCACTCATTCCTCTTTTGTTATCATTGTTTCTTTGACTCGGTTTAGCAGAACCCTTTCCTTCTCTTTCTCCCTCTAATTCCCAGCCATTCGTTAAAAGCCTAACTTCTCTCATCATATTTTAAACATCCCTCGCAAAGTTAAAAGTTAAAGGTTTTTGAAAAACAAATAATATTTTTCTCCCAATTTTTTACCAAAAATAATAATTGTTTCTTAGAGATGGTGAAGAAACGTCTATAAAGAAATAAAAGTTAGTCTTGTAAAAGTTTAACTTTGAAGCTAAATAAAACTGCCAAGTATGAGCACTCTATTCTACAGAGAAAGTCTCTATGTTATTTTTTTCCTCTTTCCATTTTCCTTTTTTAATAGCTCTTTATTGGTTATAGAAAATCTCCCAATAGGTTTCTAAGTTTGTTTTAGCATTTTAAAAATTGCACGTATGCAATATTTAAAATTCACGGGCAAAATATATATTTTTTCAAAAAACTTGGTTGGTGTCAAAGTATTTGTATATTTTGAATTAACCACAAATATGCATATCATCTTCATAATAACGGCCATTACAACCCTCAAAGGTATAAAGAACCACCAAAAAATAGTTGTCTAAATAGTTAACTAATCCATAAGGAGAAGTCCTAAAATGACACACAATAATACATATTTATTGGCCATTAAAATTCTATGAATAAAAAATGTCAAATGTTTATTTGCAATTTTTCAAAATTGCACATATTTTGCACAAAAACAAATATTATTTGAAAAAATAAAGTGAAGTATCAAATAATAGCTATTGATATGTAGACCGCAAGCATCCATATCGTTTTTAAAATTGCTGTCATTCGCATGTAAAGTTAATAGATAGTGATTGTCCCCACCTAACTAACCATTAGAAGAAATCCAAAATTATTAAAAAATGCATGATAACAGCTCTTTATTGGCCACTGAAATGTTTCAAATAAAATGCCTCAAAAGTTTATTTTAGCATTTTTCAATACACATGCGCAGGCGCAAATTTCGTTTGATAAAATCAAGTAGGGATATCAAATTAAAGGCATAAATTCCACGACATCTTAAAAATGATGGTTATTACAATCCTTAAACAAATCTAAGTCTTAAAAATAATTCGCAAAACATAGCCATTTCCACATTCACGACCTTATGGGTGTTTTTCATCAAGTCCTTTGTCTGTATGAGTGTAGGATTCTGTTAGTAAATCTGATAACGTAAAACTAAGTTCCGAGGTCCCACGTACCCAATATTTATCTTGATAAATATATATCTCTAGGTATTTTAAGATATATATGACTTGCTTTTGCCACCTTTTCTACAAGCTTGCACTTCCTGCTAGTACTTCGTGCTTGCACTTGTAACGATATGTATTTTGGGTAGAGAATTCTAATTAGAATTTAATTTTGATAAATTTGAAATTTTTATTAAATACTTAATCTCGATTTAGAAGGTATTTATTATTTGATTTATTTTATAGGCTTATCTAATTGGTAACACTGTTTTTGATGAGGTGGAAGAAGGTTTTTCCGACTTTTTTCGGTTTTTTCCTCGAGGCCCGGGCGGGGACGGCTTCGACCGTAGGGCCGTAAATTATTTAAATTATTAATTTAAAAGTTGTTGTTTACTGTCAAAGTTCAACGTTTCTGTTCAAGTTAGTTTAAGATAGTCTTTAGTTCAGCGAGTATCCGTTTCATTTCGAATGGGTTGATTATTGTACAAGTGCTTTGGACGCCTTTCGTTTGAAGGTAGGTGTACTGAAAATGCATACATAGGATTTCTTAAAATATTTTTTTATTGCAAATTTTATTGTCTCTAATTCTAACTTTCCTAGTGTTGTGAGCAGGTTTTATTTGCAATGTCTCTAATTGATTTAGTTTTCACATAGGGTTCTAGTCTTAGGTTGATGGCCAGATCTGCCTGGTTGACGCTTGAGTTAAAAGTTAGACATGCCTGGATGAGGAGAATCATTATAAAAATGTAATTAATATGAACCCCTTTATCTCCTATTTCGTCAACTTCACCCCCCTAATTACCTCATAACCTTATTTTACTATTTAATTGTTTCATATAGCAAGACCTTAATTTTAATAACTTAAGTCTGAGATTTTATATCCGTAGAAAAAATATAGGAAATGTATGTCTTAAACTATAGAGTTGTTGATTGCAAGAAGAAATTTAATTTATATTATTTTTTTTAAAATCTGATTTAATTATTATTATCAAATTTCACAATCTATTTTATTGAGTACTTAGATTAAGTTATCCATGTCGTATCTCAAGCCATATGTAGATCCATTGTAAATAGTTCTGGAGGGTTGGTTCTTATCCCCCCTTTGTGGGTTAAAAGAACCTGGCGCACATTAATTAAGTATTTGGTAAGTTCTTGGACCCAATTTCGGTCTAGGATCTACTTCGATTGGTATCACTCCCACCCCCAGCGGCCAGACTGAGCTGGGCATTAATTATATATGTTATGCACTTCTTAAAATTTCGTATACGAAATTTTGATTAAAATCTGGTTAATTTTCATATGAGTTATGACGACACGTAATGACTCTCTCACACAAACATACGCGACGTCTCAAAATCTCTAGACGAAAAAACTCCCTTAAATTGGTTCATTAATTTCGCGGGTCACGCGCCCTCACCCCTCCTCTGTATTTATATTTA
Organism: Microvelia longipes; assembly: GCA_018340805.1. NCBI lineage: Eukaryota > Metazoa > Arthropoda > Insecta > Hemiptera > Veliidae > Microvelia > Microvelia longipes. Next base: position 7,292,207 of record JACMZG010001893.1, read on the forward strand.
TTTATTTTAAAAAACTAACGAAGTTAATCCCACCGGAATATTTTCCTCCCAACTACTTATTTATTTACTTTTATGTATACATTTTTTTAATTTCACCAAATAATGACCCAAGCATGAGCAAGGCTTGTAATTAAATAAGAGAAAAATACACATAATTAAAGCAGATTATACATAAAATATGATCAAAGTTAAGAAATAATTAAACATACTCAGCGAAGACTTATTATTTTGTCAAAATAAATAAAATGACTTATTTAGAAAATCTCTTTATGTCTCGAATGTTTCTACAAAAACCAAATAAATTCTGTCTGGAAGCCTGACACAGGGATTCCACGGAGACGAGGGATCTCGCACTTTACCAGCAACACAGCTCTTATCAAAAACTCAATATCATCTCTTGATTATCTAATCTATTCTGTCTTACTACCTTTTATTGAATATCTATTTTATTCATTTCATCCCCTTCACCCGACTAGATTTGTATTTTACTATTTTATATTTTTCTGAATTACATTATACTTGCGTTTTGTTTTATTCCATCCACCTAGATTTTCGCATTATTTTTATATCTATTGCATTCCCATTTCCTTTGTAAATATAAATTTTAATACGGTTCCACTCTCATTTCTTTATTTTGTAAACTCATTTTACCTTAATCGTTTTCATTTATTTCTTTCGTATTTTAATATCAATCCAAATTATTTCCTTACACATTTATATTTAAATTTTGATTTTACTATTTTGGATACTAAATGCATCTAACTTTATTTTCAATTCGATCAATTATATTTTCATTTCAAGTTATTCCACTTTCATGCCAGCCTATTAGATTTTATTTTATCATAATAAAATTTATTTCACATTCTGTAAAATCATGTTATGTTTTAAGGCAATGGCATTTAGCGGCATTTAGTTAGTTTTTAGCTATTCCTTTTGGGAAAATAAGATAGGCATGATGCAAAAAGTCAATTTTCAATGTTCACATACGCACACACATCCACAAACACACACATACATATATATATATATATAATATATATATATATATATATATATATATATATATATATATATGTATGTGTGTGTGTGGATGTGTGTGCATATTTTATATAATTCTCACAAAACACTATTAAAATTGCTTTTAATCAAACTTGGTACAAAAAATTATTAACCTTAAGAGGACACGAAAACTATTGAATAAAAAGTTGATGTTAGCAAGATATTAAACAATTGTTTATGCTAGGAATAAAAAAAATTACCTGGGAAAAAGATGGAATAAAATAGTCCAGAGTCGATGCCACCACTGAAAGTAACCGAAAAGTCGATAAAACCTTTTAAAATAGGGCACGGTAAGCAACAAAATTTTGAGTGAGGTGGGGTTTGAATGAAACTGGTCAGAATTTAGCCCGAGTACTTAAAACACATATGCCTGGCTCGGGTTCGAACCTTGGTTCCGAAAATAACTTTTTATCGTTATATTTACACTCTATAAGATAAAAACTACAAAATAATTCTTGGGCGGAGGCCCGTAAACCGGGTGATTGTTTTTGGAATGCTATATATCTTACTGACCAATCTATAGGACTTGCTATGGTTTTCGCTTTATGCTTGACAGTCGAGACACTTTATCTTGTTTGTCGAATTTCCTGGTTGCACATACACTAAAACATTTTTGGATTGGCATAATCTAAGTTAAGCTTTGGATGACTGCAGGAAATGTTGTAAAGAACCCTACTTAGCAAAACGAGCATAGTTTTGAAAAAATGCTCGTGTAAAAATGTGCACTTACAAATGTAGGAAATCCAGGAAAACTGATAAACAAGCAGAGGTGTTGCTGTTCCGACTGTAAAGCATAAACCGAAAAACTGAGCAAGAAAGCAAGCGCTCCAAACTAAATCCTCCTGGCTTGCGTATCTTCGTGCTGATATATTACATTTCTAACGTTTCCTCAAATAGCTTTTAAGTGCGCAATGACGATTGATAGCGAAGGCGAGAAATTATTGCGAAACAAATTCCAGTTAAACTTAAAATCCTGTAGGCTGGAAGCGTTATTTGTAAGCAGAAAGGATTATTTTGTCAGTTTTGTAAAAAAAATGTAAGATAAAAAATGTGATCAGATTACATCAGAGATCAATGGCTTTGAGTAGTGAAAAATACTTGTGTAGTCCGAAATAATCACAAGGTACCTCCTCCCCTGCTCAATGCCGCCCCTAACCTTCTACCTTGCCCCTCAGTCTACTCATACTGACCGACAAAGTCCCCTCCTCTAATTTAGCTCTCCTTTGTTAAGATAACCATTTATGTAAAAATATGCCTCCGATAGGATGGATTTTCGTGTGATACAGGATATTTTATACATTATACAAGGTATAAATAACATAATATGTTATATTAGCGATTTTGGGATTAGCAACTACTCAAGAATTCAATTAACAAAAATTAATCGATTTTTTTTTTTCAATTTTCTTTATCTCCTTACCATATTTTATACAATACGATTCAATTTAGTTTTTAGTGATAATCTGAGTTGAATTGAGTAAAAATTTAAACAATAATGACTTGATTCATTAGAGTGTTAGTAGGATGCTGAATCCTTTTTAATCTGACTGAGACCAATGCTATTCTAGTCTTGACCATATTGTCAAAGAATTATATCAACTGTCGAAGAAATTAAGGCATCAGTTCCGAAATCAGTATTTTGGTACGATGCGATTTTTTTTTATCTATTCCAGGTTTAAGGGTGCTTACAAAAACGTTGAACCAGGAGGCGAATTTTAGCAGCTGGTTAAGCGCAATGCACTTGTAACGCTGTATTAGCGTAGCTACAGTTAAAGAATATATCTGCTAAATTTATTTTTTGGAATTTTAGCGAATTCCCTTTGGGAAAAAGGTTTACTTGCGTCTATGATTATTGATTATTTATTGATTATACAAGGTGGGAACAGGGTCCTCCTGGGGTGTGAAGCCTTCATTTTCTGCTCTCTCACTCCCAGGCCAAATACTTTTAAATACTAACAAATTATTATTATTAATAATACTATTATTAATATAATTATTAATAATAGCAGTAAGAAAAATATATTGCACCACTTTCAGCAATATATCACAATCCAACAGCATGTGCACTTCTGAAGTCAATGTAACAAGTCTTATTGATGGTTACCTTCGACTAGTGGAATTGACCATTTCCTAAGTAATTAAAAAAAACTTTTTGTGCGTATTTTGATCCTAAACAAAGAAATCTTTGTTTAATTCCATTGTTTTAAAATAATGGGTATGACGCGCTGAGTCAATTTGCTATGATAAAAATTGACCCCGTTGAGGATAAAAATAGAGAACAATACATCACGAAACATATGCTAAAAACAAATTCCACGAAATCGCGTATTTTTACAATAATTGCATAAACTCCGCAGGACATAAATGTAAAGGCAAGCTTACCTCCCAAAGGTTTTCTGTTGTAGGTTATAAACAAATATTGAAAAGTAACATTCTTTACTTTGATTAATACCAACTCGTGTCTTCATTTTATGAAAAATATTTAAGGTAATTTAAATGTTTTATTTGCCCTGAAGTGTTAGTATGTGGCGTAGGGCAGTAATTTATATTAGCGACATGAAATTATTAGACTTGTAACGTCTTTTGCTTTTAGCAACAATTTTTTAAAAATTAAATCAAAACATCCTTCTTTTTACAGTAGAAAATACAAGATATTACAATATTTTTTATAAACTTTTTGAAATACTTATTGACTAATAAACAAGCAAACAAATTGATTTTAAAATTATCGCCTTGTTGCATCAGTTCCTACTCTCTTAGGATTTAAATTTTGTACCTAGTTAAATAATTTAGCTAAAAGCCGTTTGATCTATACCGGCTTGACTAGAAAAGAATCCATACGCACAAACACACACACACACACCAACTTTTTGTAGGCAAGGACATTTGACGAAAAAAGTAAGAATCTCACTTTTTCTCAATTTAAACACTCCTCTCCTTTGAGAGTGATAGAATCGCATATAGTTTTCCGATAAAAACACATTATCTATATAATATTATTAAAATTTAAAATTTGAATTACACAGCTAAGTAAAAAAATTACTAAAAATTTTAAAGACGAAATCGTTGTATTGTTGGGGTTTGAAGATTGAGGTTGGGCCAGCCAGACCCAATTCCTAGGGCGCAAAGTCCCAACCAACCCGTATTGACTACTATTGAAATCTCTCTACCAGTCCTTGCGCCCCCAAAAACTTCTACATAACCCACACAAAAAAATTATTGTAATAAATGTTTGTTTTAACCTCATTCATTTTCTTAAAATTTTTGTCATACAAATATAACTATTGGCTTTGCAGTAAATATATAAACAGTTTGCAAGTGCGTAATTGTAAAACCATCGGTTCGAATGTGAATTGAACAAAGCTGCTACTCAGATGTACTAAACGTAGAATGTGAAATTAACAAATGTAGTGTACTAAAAAGAGAATATAAATTGTAAATAGATGTAGGTTCTTATTCGATTTTCTTAACTTAGAATCTAGATATCGCTAATGTAATGGACAGATTTATATAGCTTATTAAGAATTCAATCATACATATGTACTGCTTACAAGTAAATACTTGTAAGTCCGAAAACCAAAAAAATGGCAAGGAGGAGCAAAAATAAACCTAGTAATTATTTTTTCAAAATGGCAGAGAGATCGGTAAAGACATATAAATAGAATTCTAGGAATTCTAAAACCGTTATTTAATGTTTATTTATTCGTTTTATTTCTACATTGTATGATAAAATTATGCATTACAATATAAAAGTTCCTATCAGATATACTTGGCTTAGAATATAAATTATTCATAGGCACTTATGAGATGATATGATTTAAAAAAAATAAACTAAATTAGCAAAGATGTAGCAATTATTATACTATTCAGGGCATGTTTACTAAATGTTGTGCGCCTCACCACGCTAAACAGCCTTCGAACAAAAAACTTGGGCTTTCGTCAAGTTGTATCGTTGTCAGCAGAGTTCGATGATATTATATTTGAAAGCCCAAATATAATAGGTACCAAGTTCCTCGGAACCTTACCTTGCCTTATCAGGTTTGGTTCGCCTCATCCCCTCTACTCTTGGAGTTCGCTTAGATCGCCTTCAGGCAATAATGATCAGTTTGAATCCCAACGGTCACATAAATCAGACGGCTTTCTGATTTTAATGATTTGTTAAAGAACGTATAAAGTCCTTGGATAAAAAATAGAACTGGTGCTTATAATCAAATGAAACTTTGTTGGTCTAACCTAACACTACAAAATTTTAAACCAATTCGACCATTTTTCTTTGATTTATGATTCTTTGAAAGCTGTACTGAGTCATAAATGTAAATTTATTTTACGTAAGGTACAACTAAACCCAAAGTTTAATTTTTGGCAACCATCTAGCTTAAAAACAATGGAAGCTACGAAAATAACATTCACTCTCACAGAGAAAGACAACTTGGTTATATCCGATTAAGACATCTTATACAATTTGAAACGGATACTCCAGGTGATACGCTAGTACTAATTAATAATTAGTACGGCAGTAAATTAATTAGTAATTATTGATTAATTTATTATTGACTTGCTTCGCTCGTCGCAAAAATAAATTTGCCCAGTAATAAAATTTCATTTTACTGCTTAGTTTAATAATTTACTATTAATAATCGACATCTTCTTTTATTCGACTATTTTTTACAGACTAATGAAGTCAAAGAAATGTAGTGTCTTGCTCTACTTCCTAACCGACTTATCACCTGTTTTTTCAATTTTAAATTGGGTTTAATACTCCTGAGCCATTGTTACAATGCTCTATGTATGACTGTAAGAATAGCGAGTTATAACTTTGTAAAAAAATAACCTTCAGGGGTCCATAGTTATCTAATCTACTTTTCGGATCTAATTATCTAAAAATGGAGTAATCCTCGGTTCAAGATAGCATTTTCTGTAGATTTACTCCTTCATAAGACAAAGCAAGGTGCCCATTTTTTTGCACGTGCAAAAAAAATCTGAGTACCTTTTTAAAAAAATTAAAAAATCGGAAAAAAAATCCAATTAAAAAAATAAAATTCAGTATACCATTACTGAATAAATAAGTAGATTTAGTTTCGTTTCAATACAAAAAGTATTTCCATGATTTCGGTTGGATCATAATAGTTAAGCAGCGTGGTCAGTGAGTGGATGGGTGGCCGCAGAAATGAGACTGATGTATTTACCATCTGAGGACGAGCAAAGCGAGTCTGAAGACGTGTTACAGTATAATTTAACGACTTGTATATTCTGAAGACGAGCGAAGTGAGTCCGAAGCAAGGAGGATGAGCGTAAAGAATCTGAGCAAAAGTTTCAGGTACCCCGTACCTGATCTTTTAAATTAAAAATTAAATTTTAGTTTTCGAGTGAAACAATAAAAACAAAACACAAATTATTAGTGTCAAATCTTTAGGTTTGAATGCGAATCCTTTACCGCTTGTGCCAAAGCGAATAAAACAGAGAATCATTAATTTTTTCCTCTCCTAATTTTTATTTCATCCGTGTATTTCAAGAACAGGGTGGAATCGTACATTTCCTTCTCTATATCATAGGTTCGAAAGATATTCTCCCTTTTGAAGGAAAAATAACAAGCTTATACAGAAACAAGGAAATAGAATAATAAAAATAACACTAAACTAATAAAAGTGAAGCTAACTATAATAAATCATAGTTATAAAAATAAATAAATACTAATATAACACAATGGGACTCATGAGATCATTTCCTTAGAAATATTAAAACAAGTTGGAATTGAAATGTTTTATATTGCAAGTACTCAAAAGTAAATAAGATCCAAGGAAAGGAAGTAAACTCATTGAGGTGGAAGAAAGAGTAATAAAGTTGAAAATTCATAAATCGCAGAGATTCATCTATCGATTAAAGATTTGGCATGCTTGTAGTGATTTATCACTACATGCGATATATATGTAGTGGTATATCACTAAATGCGATATATATGTAGTAGTATATCACTACATGCGATATATATGTAGTGGTATATCACTACATGCGATATATATGTAGTGATATATCACTACATATACCTCTTATATATAAGATTTGGCACGCATGTAGTCATATATAAGATTAATATTACTTCCAAGTTATCTCATTATCAACATAAGTTCAATTTTTTAATTAATTCAAATAAGTTAAACTTGGTGCAAGTGTATGCCTTTCTGTAACAAATAAGAATGCTAAGTTTTGTTCCATATTCGACTTATTATAGCATCAGAAAAGTTAAGTATTGAGCAAGGTCAGTGCCTGGACTGCTTGGAGTAGAACCTATATATTAAATGTCTAAGGACGAGTGAAGCGAGTCCGAGGACGCTTACGCGGCCTCGGCGCTTCGTAGCCCGGTGGCCTCCTTTCGGTACCAAATTTTAGTTGTTTCGTATGATTTGTTGTTTTATTATTATTTACGGAATTTTCATGGCCAAGCCGTTGCTCTGACCAGTCGGCTTTGGCCTGTGAGGCTTACTCTGACCAGTCGGCTCAGGCCTGTGAGGCTTACTCTGATCAGTCGGCTCTGGCCTGTGAGGCTTACCTGATCAGTCGGCTCTGGCCTAAGAGGCTTACTCTGATCAGTCGGCTGTGGCCTGTGAGGCTTACTCTGATCAGTCGGCTCTGGCCTAAGAGGCTTACTCTGATCAGTCGGCTCTGGCCTGTGAGGCTTACTATATATTTGTTGGTGTGCAAATATGCAACAAGATATTATGTGTAGCGTTACATAATCATCATACACTCACTATATAGTGAGGATGTCATATTTAGGTATTTACACATTGCGGTATTTGCCCATTTACCCAATCACATAGGATGATTCAGTTGAGCTATAACTGGCCCCTATTACTTTTAGGTATTTCCGCTTTGCGGGCCTGCTTTGTTCGCCGTGGTTTTGTGCAAGTCATTTTTGTCCTGTCTGTCTAGGACAGAAGACTATGCTGCTTATATGCAATAGACTAGTCACAGAGCAACACTTTCAAAGTGTAAGCTGCTTATGTAAGCAATCGCCTAGTTACAGACCTGTTTTTTCTTAACTCCAATAATGGAGTTAAGAAAAACTGTTAATTATTTTTTTCTTACAGTCCTATTTTCATATTATTAATACCAGTCAATATATTCATTCCCGCGTACTCTAAAAAAATATTGATATGGATATAAATGATAATTCTCAACTATATAATTATAATAGAAATTAATATGATAATTTGTGATTAATAATTAAATAAAATTCATAATCTTGTATTATTTTTGCGTAATGTAGCTACTGGTTTAACATATTGTAACATTAACATGCCGAGTATTATCTCTTATTAATGACAACATTATGCAAATGCTTTTAAACACATTTTTCCCAAGTTTTACAATATGTAAACGATTTCCTGGCAAAACGAGACGATATTAATTTATATGATAATTTTTTTATTGTTTAATCCTTACTGACATACAGGTTTTTCTGAGTATATTCCATTATAGATTTTTACATTATAGTAACTAAAATAATAGATAATTATTTTTTAGACCAGCTACGGTATAGTGTTATGCGGTACATCTGTTTGGAAATAATTTTGTAAGTAGATATAATAATAAACACAAATTAATAAAAGAGATAAAAAGGATTTTTCAACAAAATAATGAAAATCAAGTATGGTGTACCTCGAGGCTTTTCCTCACCTCGTCGGATTCGCTACGCTCATCCTTACTACTACGGAATCGCTTCGCTTGTCCTCAGAATATAAAATAAAAAAACGCTTCATAATATAGAATATCTTCGGGCTTGCTTTGCTAGTTCTCAGGAAGAAAAATTAGTTTATTTCCAGTAGAGCTTTAATACATTACTAACTCATAAAAAGGATTAAGTATATGATATTTTAAAATAAATGTTTTAACTATATGATTTTTTATTACAAAAAGTTGTAACTATATGATATTTCGTAATAATAAGTTTTTAACTATATGTTATTTGTAATATAAAGTTTAACTATATGATATTTATAATAAAATGTTTTACTGTTTTATGACAAAAAGTTGTAACTATATGATATTCGTAATAAGAAGTTTTTAACTATATATTATTTGTAATAAAAAGTTTTTAACTATATGATATTTATAATAAAATGTTTTTACTGTTTTATGACAAAAAGTTGTAACTATATGATATTTCGTAATAAGAAGTTTTTAACTTTGTGTTATTTTAATAAAAAGGTTTTAACTATATGATATTTATAATAAAATGTTTTTACTGTTTTATTACTGTTTTATGACAAAACGATGTAACTATGTGATATTTCGTAATAAGAAGTTTTTAACTATGTATATGGTATTTGTAATAAAAAGTTTTTAACTATATGATATTTAAAATAAAAAGTTTTAAGTATAAAATATTTATAATAAAAAGTTTTAACTATATGATGTTTTATTACAAAAAATTGTAACTACATGAAGTTTTGTAATAAAAAGTTTTTTTACTGCATATGATATTTATAAAAAAAAAATAACAATATGATATTTATAATAAAATGCTTTAACTATATGATTTTTTATTACAAAAAGTTGTAACTACATGATATTTTAAAATAAATAGTTTTTTACTCTATATGATATTTACAATAAAAATAACTATATGATATTAATAACAAAAAGTTTTAACTATATGATGTTTTATTGCAATAAGTTTTAACTACATGATATTTTATAATAAAAAGTTTCAACTATATGATGTCTATTATAAATAGTTTGAACTATATGCTATTTTATTATAATCTGATAAAATACTTAGCATATAGAGTATAACTACTAAATATAAACAGTATTTTTTATTTACAAAAAACGTTTTACACATTTACCTGAAATACTCAAACTTTACTCTTCCTCATTTATGGTGTACATTGGGAAAAGTTTTGTATTTGCGCTGAGTATCCAAAACGGAAATTTAACTAAATTATCCGATTTAGGTGATTAGACCAAGTTGTCTGTCTGTCTGTGTATGTCGGTATTATTGTGAGAGTTGAAACTGAGTCAAACAATTAATATTTAGATAACGCTGTTTTCGATTTCCAATCAATATCTCTTTATACGAACAAAGCGTGGCCAAAAATATTTTTACCGTTTTCACACCAAAAAAATGTTATGTATTTGTTATACGTTTATTTTGTTATGAGTGCTGTTAAATGGGGGTAACCCCCTCCCTCTTTCTACGCCACTGCCAACTATGTAACATAATTAGTGGCAGCTGAAAATATAAAGTACTATTATATATTTTACTCAGCTTAAAAAGCAATAACTAAATAAGCATTGAATCTTTTTTTTGTTCCGTCGGCTGCTGCCTTCGGGTGGCGGCGGTTACCAAATGATTTGAATTATTTACAAAAATGTTACAGTGCCATAATATGATTTTAAATGTGAAAAAAATTTTTTTTTGAGGGAAATTTCTCTAATGGGCAGAGTACAATTTTTCTTATGTTACATATTTTCTTATTTGTCTGATTTAAGAATTCCGTTATTTCTACAAAGCTTTAGTTCTGTGATGTTCTAGGGAATATGCGTATCTAGTAAATTATCTTTGATACATTTATTCACTTAATTTAAGTCTTGTTTATTTTTTAGTTAGTTATATTGTTGTTTTTAATTTGTTCAGTTACAATATATTTTTTTGTTACTGTTATTTATTACTGCAAAGATTTAATGTAAAGCAATTAGAAAATACAAAGAAGAATATATGTTTTAAATCTCAATTGATTTTAATATAAAGATAATAAATTTTTTTTAAAAGTATCCAACTTCATAAGTTTTTATATATTTCATTTATTTTCCAAAAAATAATATATTTTGTTATTTAATTTAATTATATATTAATTATTTAAAATTATGTGTTTAGTGCTCAATAATAGAGCGAATGTGTGTTTATTATTTTCTAGATAGGCTAAATTTTATTTTCTATCTGTTAAATAATGAGACTCTATGTTACAGCTTGCTTATTTTTTAGTTAGTAAATATTTTTACTTAAATTTAATTAATGAGGGTAATTCTAGGTCAAAAAATATATAAATTATTTTTTTTATTTTTTAATCTGTCTTATTTATAAAAAAAAAATTGTTACAAAAAATTAATTTTTCATTTATATAAAATGTATAACATGCTAATACTATTTATTTAATAAAGGAATATTAAAAAAAATCAATTATATGTGTTTCTGTACATCCGCCGGTACAATTATATAGATTAGATATCAAATACCTAGATTAGGATGTAATTGATTGCCAAAAACTAAATCTATTAGGCACAATATATTTTATAGAAATAATTAAATACAATAATAACTTATCTTATTTCTGCTGGGCGATAATGCGTATCCTGATTATACATCACTCACTGTGGATGTAAATTTACAAATTCACTTTGTGATGCATTTATTTGGAATCTTGTGCTAGCAGTCGGTTTAGAAAAACAATTCAGAACGAACATTTATAAGATCTCGGAACGTTGCATAAGATCTCCAATACGTTTATGTGTCGCAAACATGGTTCGGAACCCTTAGACGAGTGAACAGTCACCATGCTTGAGCTTTTATCAAAGAGATTAACCAAGTTGAAAAGAGCGTTATATTGGAACAACGTAACATTTTAATTTCAATGTGGAATATTTTGAGATACAGTAGTATCCTACTCATGATCCTCAGCGATACCCTTGCTTAATATAAACTCCTGTAATGATCAAGACCCAAGCCATCTCAAACCCTAAGTTATTATATTTTTATTATATTATTTATACATTTGTAGTATATTTAATTTTAAGTTTCCTTCACTTTGTTCCGCTTTATTAAAAATATAATTACTAAATTCAGAATCCTCATTCTTAAGAATACAGCACGAATTACCAGATTTTCTATTTTTTATTTACATATTCCTTCCAAGATTCCGTCTGAATTTTAATAATTAATATTTCTCAAGTATATCATTGTTATTAATTCCTATTTTAATTAATTATTCCATCTATTCTGAATAATAATCCTGCTTTACTTAACACTATAATCTTCTCTTATCACTATTTATTTCCAAAATTTCTCACAAATGATTCTTATTTTTTACAAGTGGGCTCTATATTGTTTTGTCCACTTAAACGAAGGGGGGCAACTAAAAATTAGTTGCATCTATAAATCGAATTAATCTACGTTCAAAATAATGATAAATGTAACAAACCAAAAAAAAAACATATTTTATCTGCTTAAATTTATTAAAAGAAAAAAATGCAAAATTTTAAATGAATATATCATGTTTTCGATCAGTTATGTAAAAGCTCCGGAACTTTTAATGTTATATAGTTATTTTTTCTTGATGCAAACTAGACTTTGGCTGTTTTTCTTTATAAAACAGCTGACGGATATTCTAGTCAATCTGATATTGAGCGAAAATTCGTTTCTATAACAAGCGTTAATGAAAGATAAGGAGAAGATGATCTTATAGCAACAGGCTCTGGTTAACATTTAGCGTGTTACTGAAAATTATTATAATCTTATATAAGTAATACTTGTCCCAGATATGATTTATCTTGTGAAAATTAAATTCACAAATTAATTTCCAAAAAACTTCAAATAAGCGACATGAATCTCATATCCATCTCATATCTCAATATACATTCTATTCATGTTACCAACCGTTACAGGATAGTGACATTTATTTAAAAGACCATCTTCATTAATACTTTAATTACATTTACACGGATTTGATAAGATAATATTTTATACTGTTGGGCCTCATTAAGTTGGAAATAACGAGTCATTTCCATTCATTCAGTTTTGTTCCTGAAACAAGATATTTTGTCGGATTCATAAAAATCAGTCAGGGGTTATTTCAAAATTTCTATTAAACATATTGCCTTGCTGGAATCAAACACAGCGATATAACATTACGTTTCATCATGCTAGAATTTCTTCAAACTGTCTAAAAAATGCGTGTTTTAGACAAATGTTTTGAATACAACAATTTAGAACTGTTATGGAAAAAAGCTGTCAAAATTATGATTCAAATGCATCAAAAGATAAGATGCAGGAGGATCATGTCTCGCAACCTTAGCACTGAATTTTCTAAATATATTTTAGCAGATGAAAACACCTACAAAAATTATTATTTTTATTTTGGTAACTCAAGGGTCTGATCTGCACATGGAAGGAAGAATGGGTAGACGTTTAATTTGTTTTGTTCTGGGATCGATTTTAGCTAAATTTGGGATTAGAAGGACCCAGCCTACGTACATACGAATTTTATTATGCTAAGTAGTGAACTATTTATTTTATATGAGGGACTTCTCGTATAAGATACCGTTTCGGCGTTTAACAGAATTCACCCCAGCGCGGTGACGTAGAGGCACGAGTTTAAATTTGATATTTAAATCAGCCGACATACTTACCATTTAAATACTTATATTTAATTATTATTAATATTTGTTTTTTAATTTTGTTTTTAAACGTATGCTGAGGTAAATATGAAACTGACCATGATTAGAATAATTTCTCGAGTGTACTGCTGAAATGATTAAAGCCATGACGATGCTGTGAATCACACTATTATTTAGCATAATGCGATCTATTTTAGTAGTGTAGGACGAGGTTATCGCGCGAATATGATTGCAGGACCGAGTCTGGCCCACGACTGCCTGGGTCTTCCACAGGTGGGTATCAAGCGCTCCCCCCAGGGGGGGGGCTTCTATGGCATTCCTCTACAATGTTATATACATTTTGGGTTTTATCAAAAACGCCTATTAAAGAAACAAAAAGAAAAATATTATGTTATATTTTTCTACCTCAAAATATTAAAGCAATTGTACCAATTTACCAAAATATTATACTAATTGCATAATGATTACTTCGCTAGATACTAATTGCATAACCTTTTAGAAATTAATTGCATAGACTAGTTCTATTGCATTTAACTCCTTTTTTTCAATTTTGCTCTCTAATAATAATAAATGACTTTATTAAGGTTTTTCTGGATCCATCGATATGAGTCATGACTCAACGTTTTTACAGCATGAATCAAATATATAATGTATACTTTTAAAACTTTTTAACACATTTATATGTTTTCAATTAATACTCTTTAATTCTGCTCCCTAAAAATAAAAATTAATTTAAATAAAAAAATCTCCTAAAAAAAGGAATCCTTTTCTTAACCTTTATCCGTAAGTCAGTCCTCAGACCATCCACTTCCCCGTCCAATGGAAATTCGCAACTGTTATTATGCTTCACAAGCCTAATAAACCAGCAAATCTTTCTTCATCCTATCGTCCAATAAGACTCCTTCCTATCTTGGGTAAAGTCCTTGAAAAGCCTCTATTACGCCGACTACTTCCTATACACTCACTGGATACCTTACTTAACACCAATTTGGATTTAGATCTCATCACTCCACAATCCAGCAATGTCAACGACTTTTCGATGTTATTGCTAAGCGGTCTTCTTAGATGAGGCTTCAGGCCTTTGATAGAATCTGGCATGCTGGTTTGCTTTGGAAACTTAAGGGTGTCCTTCCTTTCACTTACTATCTTATCCTAAAGTCCGTCCTCTCTGACAGATCCTATCGAGTCAGCTTAGGGTCATCACTCTCTACAATTCATCCTGTTAATGGAGGAGTCCCTCAAGTCAGTATTTTAGGACCAATTCTATATTCCTTTTACACACACGATATCCCTGAACATGAACATCCTTCCACAATCCTAGGAACCTTTGCCGACGATAAAGCCATCCTCTCGGTCAACCATGATCATATAATAGCCTCTTATAAACCCAAAATCACCGACACCTTCTAGAACCTTGGTTAAGGAAATGGAGGATAAAGATTTTCCTATTCTTCTGAAGGTCGCTTCGCTCGTTTTCAGATAGTAAATGCATCCGTATCATTCACAGCGGTCGCCCATACAGCACTGACCACGCCCAATCCTCCTTAATTTATATGATCGAACGAAAATCATGGATATACTTGTCGTATTGAAACCAAACTTTGTGTACTTATTACGTAAAGGTGTATACTTGAATGTAACTAATGCAGATAATGAGATGGAACTAAGCACATATGTTAGTCTTATACATAGTCACATTCGTGCCAAATCCTAATTCAATCGCATCTTTTTCCGCATTTTATGATTTTTCTAAATTATTGCTGAGTCATTATTGCGGGTTAATGACGTCAAAAAAAATATTTTTCCGAAAAAACACAACTACAGCGGTAGATTGATTTTTTTACAACGTTTCAATTCTCTAATATAAATACACTAAGAGCTACGATGATAAAAGACGGTCAACTTTGAGAAAACCACTCAGGAAGCCTTTAAAACGGATACTTCCGGTTTCATCCCGGTTTCATCCCAGTTTCGGATATTTTTGCAAACAATACTTTTCCAATATACCTACGGTATAAATGAGGAAAAGTAAAAAAATAGATCATGAACAGTGTGTTAAAAAGTTGAAATTAATGAGGGCCGGGGATTGACTTGGGCCTAGGTAATACCTTCCCTCGGTGCAATTAGATACTAATTGTATAATAATTACTTAAGTAGATACTAATTGTATAATGATTTCAAAGACTTGTGCTACCAGTATTTTTTACATTCCCTTGCTAGTTCACCACTACTCTAGAAGTGTATTCCGATACACTCACCGGCATAATTTGCTGGGCTTCAATAGTGGCGAATCAGTAAGGGAATGCAAAAAATACAGGTACATTATACAATTAGTATGCACTTAAGTAAGTATTATGCAATTAGTATTTTATCTTTATACAATTAGTATCAACGTATGTAATTATTAGAACCATCATTATACAATTAGTACCATCATCATAAAATTAGTACCATCAATATGCAATTAGTATCTAATTGCATCTGGTATAAACCGTCGGTTTCAGTGAACCAAGCCACTCCCCCAGCCTGAGTCATTTTAAACCTATGATCAGCACCAATGAACAACCTCTTTATTAAGCTTATATCTGCAAAAAAAATTCAACTTAAAGAAAAAACATAATATGGAGTATGTGATAGAACATGCAAACAATAGGAAGAAAATATGGCATTTGCCACATTTTCTTCTTAATATGGCATTTGCCATATTTCCTTCTTAATATGGCATTTTTCGTTATGTTCTTGGTTGATTATTTAATCAACCAAGAAAATAATGAAAAATTTACCTCATCAAGTTCGGTGTCACCCCTGCATGGAAAAAACTTCAAAGTAGTTTTTAGCAGAAGTTAAAAAAGGGATGTGAAGCATCCCCCCCCCCTCCCACTTTAACCCTGCAAGTCTTGGCTGGTTACGGGCCTGCGGGGCACCGTTTCAAAGAATTTAAATGTAAAATATTAAATGTAAATACTTAATATGGATGGCCATGACCAGGAACATCGGTAATGAATTATTGATGATGCTATGTACTTTAAGTTATCGCATAATACTTCATTTAGGCGATCTGACTGTCATACTTGCCAAATAGTTTTTTTAATGCTAGGGGGATAAATCTATGGCACTCAAACCTTTTAGGAGGATTCATTGCTCTATTGCCAGACCATTTCAAATTTAAACTGCTAGTGGGCAGCTAGGCGGGGTTAGAGCAATTTTGTATACGATAGCTCCCTATGAAATTGAGTTAGTAAGGTTAATACATTTCAAACGAAGATCTTTATCTGCAAAACTTGCCCCTCAGCAGCCCCCCTTATTATAAATTTTTGAAACATGATATAGATAAGCTTAGTCTAGAAACGCTGACTTTAGAAAAATAGCTCTAAGAAATCATGCACTAGATCAACTTATTCTAGAAATCCATACTCTAGGGAAGCTTATTCTAGGAACAAGTACTTTAGAATAACTGATTCTAGAAACACATACTCTAGGGTACCGTATTCTAGGAAACCATACACTATAGGTAAACTTAATCTTTAAAAAAACCATAGTCTAGAAAAGCTCATTAGAGTAAGCTTATTCTTGGAAATCACATATTCTTGGAAAGCTTCTTCTAGGAAACTATACTCTAGAAAATTATACTCTAGCAAAACTTATTACCAGAAACCATATTCTTGAAGATTTTAGTGTCAAATTTGACAAATTGGCGCTGAAATGTAATTTTTTGAAAAGAGAACATGGTTCAAGTTTCATGTTTATATCAAAACACAAGCATCTAGAAAAGATAGAGGACGCAGTGTTTTATTTTGACACGATTCGGTCGAGCTGGAGACAACATTGATATGCACTTAACTTACATCTCAGTGTGATTAATAATTAACCTTATTGACAACAAACCCAACTTTATCTCTAACACTAGAGCAAATTTAGAGATATTATTTTATTCATGACTAGTAACGGAACGTTATAGTTAATCCTACGTTGAGCGATCTCATGTTGAAAAAGAATTTATCGAACTGATTGAGGTAAATGTTTTTATTCACCTTGGATTAAAATAATTAGCTTTGACTTACTGAGAGCTTTAGCGATAAGTATGTCATACTAATACATTCATAGTTACTGCAAATTTGTATCTAGAGTTTATCAAGTCAACCAAGTCAATGTAAGAATAGAAAAAGTACATTAACATCTATGGGGTCTGTTTCTCTTAAAAAAATAGTTAATTTTCTTTTACTGAACGGAGGTCAAAAAGTTCTTTTAATTCGGAAGTTTCTGACATCGTGAATGTTTGAACGTCTTGATAATTACCGTAACAATTAACCGATTTAACTTAGTATAGATGTAGTTGTAATTAGTTTCAGAGTATAGTGTATAGTATAGCAAAGATAATAGTAAAAATAAAACATTCATTAAATCTGTGACCACATAGTCACAGAGTCCTCAAACTAATGAAAGAAGTCATTCTGATATCCTTCAAAATAATACTGATTAAATATAATATTTACTATAAGATAGTGACAACATACTGGTTAGACAGAGGGATAGAATAGGAAACTAGAAAAAGGGGGAGGACGGAGTTAAGGAACGATGGAGTGATATGTTAGGAGTTAGAAAAGATAGGGGAATAATAGCTCAAATATGGATTAAAGTTAAGGAGGAATTAAAGATGCTGAATATGAATTTAAGTAAGGAGGGAATGACAATGCTAAATATGGATTGAAGAAAAAGAAGGGATAAAGATACTGAATATGAATATAAGCAAGGAGGGAATGACAATGCTGAATATGGATTAAAGAAAAGGAAGGAATAAAGATACTGAATATGAATATAAGTTAAGGAGGAATAACGATGCTGAATATGGGTTAAAGTAATGGAAGGAATAAAGATACTGAATATGGGTTCGAGTGACAAACTTGATGAAGAATTAACTGTTAAGTCGATTTTCGCTTTATGTTAAAATAATTATAAAGAAATAAAAGATTAAAAAAGAATTAAATTAAAAACAGAGGCAGATGGTTGGAGGCGGAATCTGAAGAACTGGACGAATTCCTTGCGGAAACGCTCAAGTTACTCTTGTTTTATTTTATAAAATTACTTTTAACATTATTTTATCATATTATTTCTCTAAAAGAAAGTGAGGGGTAATTCAGATGATAAACATTTCCACAATGGGTTAGGAGGGTGGCGTTCTTGTGCTTAAAAAAGTTTGCCCGAGCGTACTAAGTGGTTGAGATGGGGCACATTGTTTTATCTCGAGGTGATGCTTGCCCCTAGCGATGAGGCAAAGCCCCCGGCAACCCTACTAAACCACTCCAAGAAACAATATCTTAGATTTTATTTCTTTTTATTATCTTTTTCTTATCCTAAAAGTTGTTTTTATTATTTTTACACTGAATGCAAACTGCGATACAGTATTTAAATGGGAAATAGTTGGTTAGAGAGGTGTGTTCTCATCTCTCCTCTTCATAGGACCAATAACAATAATTTTTATTAATTATTCATACAGCTCCTCAACTCTAGAAAATAATAATAATGCCCGTTCGGAGCCTTTCGGCCCATCAGGGGTAACCCCTGCGAGAACAACTTCAAGTGGTAGTGGCAACCTTCATGCCTAAAGTGTAATCTATCGTTGGTGATAATTTGTTAAAGCAATAATCATATATAAACTAAGAGCGTAAACTGGGATGCAAATCCCAGACTTAGGTAGTGCCAAACTTCAGTATAATAACTGACGCCTATTTGCGGGCTTATGGGCCCTTCTCTTACCACTGCAAGCATGGATAAAATTAAATTGTGCCCCGTCTTGAATTTTGAATTCCATCCCAGGAATAAACAAGTACTCGCTGCATTACATCCCGGGGATAAACAAGTACTCATTAAGTTCCATCCAAAGGGTAAACAGATACTCATTAAGTTCCATCCTAAGGGTAAACAGATACTCATTAAGTTCCATCCTAAGGGTAAACAGATACTCATTAAGGGTTATTAAGTTCCATCCTAAGGGTAACAGATAATTAAGTTCCATCCTAAGGGTAAACAGATACTCATTAAGTTCCATCCTAAGGGTAAACAGATACTCATTAAGTTCCATCCTAAGGGTAAACAGGTAAACAGATACTCATTAAGTTCCATCCTAAGGGTAAACAGATACTCATTAAGTTCCATCCTAAGGGTAAACAGATACCTGTTGAATTTCATCACGGGGATAAACAGATTCACATTGATTTGCGTCCCAGCCAACATAATTATTTATCTATCTATTTTACGTATTTTCTTCATATATCAACAGTTAAATCTATAAGAATAAATATACACACAAAGATTTTCTGAAATAGCCGACTTTACTAGTTACGCGCTTGGTTTACTTAAATGTTATATTTGCTTTTTAAATAACTTTGCACCAACTAGAATCGATTTTAGAAAAGGCTTAAAACAACCTACAAGAAATTATAAAAAAAGTTTTTGAAAACCGGCCTAAGAGTCGTTTTTAGCCGCATATCGGTTAAAACATTAAACATTTGCTAATTACATGGAAAATGCTATCACACAACTAATGCAGAACATCAACACGGTCACGAAGCTGTGACAAGTACGGGGTCGACGCGGAGCGGCGGAATCGCGAATCACATTGTTTGCTTTACGGAGGGTAAAGCAAACAATGTGATTCGCGATTGACAATGTGATGCCTGGAGGAGGCAATGATCCGAATATGCTTTACTAAATTTCAGCTATTTACTTTTTTAATTATTTTTTTAAGAAAACTCCTTTATTAACAAACTAAAATAAAAAAAATGTACAACAAAATAGTTATTTATGCACCTAGTGAATAATGACCCCCATTATAACCCTGGTCACTGTAATGATTCCTAAGGCTGAAAGACGAAGGAATCATGATTTATAAATCCCGAGGCTTAAGCCGAGGGATTATTTGCAATTAGCTGCCGACGCTTGCCGAGGGAGATAATTTGACGAGAGTTATAATAAGGCATTATTCACGTGGTGCATTCAAAATTTTATCTCCAGAAGGAAAAACAATACATATGAAACAAAAAAAAACTGTATTTGTTTATTTATAGAATCAGTGAAACATACTATTTTATGCAAAATTAGCAAAAATACATTGTATAATATATTATACATACAACATAACCACATACATACATAACAAACAAATATCATAATAAACAAAAATATATAAATACCTAAATGCTCTATTAATAAAAATTAAATGTTAAACTAACCGTATTTGCTTCGTCATCTATACAAGACGGTTGAGTATTATCGGGGATATCGGGAAACAATTCATCTATGTCGTTTACTATCATTTCATTATCACTTTCCATCGTGAACAACCGCACTAAATCCTTTTATGATTAATATAAAAGGAATGTTACTTGAAAGATATGAAAAACTTAGTAAAAAAGTAGGTATTATCGTCAAAACAGATTTGATAAAGAAAAAAATATTTGTTTACAGTCTGTAAACAAACTAACTGGATTAAATGGGATTTAATGAATCAGTGCTGCCAACATAACTTTGTTTACTCAAAATTCTTTACGTAGATTTTTGAATCTGTAATTTTAACTACTCAATAATTAAGTTGGCTAAGCTGGATTATAACCCGGTGGGAAATAATAAATTATTGTTTACCGCCGGGTTATAATGACGGTAATTATTACATAAGAACAAGCCTCGAAATGTTTTGATTATTACCCTTCTGGAGATAAACATACTTATATAGCAATCAAAATAATAATATGCTCTGTGATTGATAGGAATATTCTCCCCGCAAAAGAGCCACTAAAGCTCTGCGCTGTGGGGAGGAGTGTTTAGACCACAAACATTATTGTCTATTAAAAGATAAATTTACAAACAATGGCACAGGTGTAAAACATATAATAAAATGTTCACATTTTTTTTTATTTATTTTAGTCTTAATAATTATAAAAGGTATACACAGTATTACTTTCATTTTATGAAATTACAGAGATAATAATATTTACCTTACTATTTCGTAATTAATTACAAAATTTTTTGTTTAAATTTAATATTTTTAATAAATTATTTTATTTTAATATTTCTTTATAAACATTCTTATTATAGATTTAGTAAATATATTTATTGATTTAGAGTTTCTAATATTAAGAGGTAACTGATTGTAGTTACTTGCAGCTACATAGAGCCAATTTTGGCCCATCGTAGTTTGTTTTCTCGGAATTAGGTATGAGTTTTGTTGAGCTGATCTAGTATTAAGACCATGCTCTATTGGCGATAAATTATGCTTTTCTACGTAAATACTTTGAAGCCTATGAATTTATACATATCAGGAAAAATTAAAGTATTAGATTGTATATATTGTAATGAATATATACAATCCTCCTCAAATCACGAGAGTGAGAAATCTTTCTGTTATCATTTTCTTGTAAATCATGAAATTCCAAAACTATAATTGATACAAGTTGTAAAGAGAATCTAAAAAAACAAGCAAAAAACTTTATAAACGCGTCTGAATGGAATAGTTAACTTGAAAACCAAAGTGAATAGATGAGGTTATTGTGCAACGAAATCTCGAAACCATACCAGAGTGCAAGTCCGATCATACGGAAAGGCAGCGGTGTTATCGCACCTCTCCACTCTCTTCTTCTTTTTTACAGAGACGAAAATGTTGCGGTCATTAACTGTCATAATATGCTCTCGCCTGCTATTTAAAAATGAGATAAATAGAGAGCCAGAGCTGCGGTAAGCCTGGCAAACAACAAGTCTACTCTGTTATCTCCTCTTATTCCCTATGACTAATTATCAATCCATATAATATAGTCTTTGTCTTTACTTTCCAAATAATTGTTTCGTACCATTTTAAATTAGTTCAGTTTAGTTAAAATGTGCTTTATTTTTTCTAAAAGTATTTTCAAAAAGTATTGTGAAATTCCGAAATTTTATGATGAAAGAAATCTTGTTGACATATCACATACAAATCACACATCATATCATTAAGCAATACATATTCCTAAAATATTAGAATATGCATTTTTTGTAAAATACAGGGAGTCTTTATTCAATTCTCAATCTGAAAGTTTATCTCTTTAAAATTAATAATCAAGAAATCATCGTTTTGTATACTATTATATTTAAGTTTGCATACTATTATATTTAAGTTTGCATACTATTATATTTATGTTTGCATACTATTATATTTAAGTTTGCATACTATTATATTTATTTTTGCATACTATTATATTTATGTTTACATACTATTATATTTATGAGTAAGTATTCTTTCTTGATAATAATTAGTCACATACACAAACATATGAAAACCACAGCCTAATACTTAGAAGAGCCTCTGTGCAGACTTTGTGGGCTGCCCTCTTTACATCATCTTGAATTAGCAATATACATCATCTTTGAATGTGACACCCTTGGATATAAGAAATTTAAGTAATTTGGAAAAGCTACCATACACCGCGTTAAAGACTAATGAGGACTTAGTAACAGAAATCCAGTAAATATGAAATATTTCTAGTAAAGAGTTACCTGTAAAGAGTGTATTTATTTGTACAATAGACTGTAAGTCGCAGGGCATGGGTTTTATACCCTCGCAATCAATTAGTAGTCAAAAACAAAATATTATAACTAAATAATCAAATAAGGTCTACCTCTCTGCTTTAAAACTTACGTTTTTAGCTGCGGAGAGGAAGTTTCTTTTATGACTTACCATATATATATTATTAATAACATGTATTTACAATATTTGGGTGTTTATTACATATGTATTATCAATATTTTTAAGATAAGAAATGTAAACAGTTTAATATTAAAGTCTAAGTTAAAGAAATAGAGACCTGTCAGACCTGGAATGTATTAATGTTGCCTGCAAAGCGAAGTGACCCACTTGATGAAAATTCGCCCAATAAATAGCAAAACTCCATGAAAATTAATAATTATAAAAAGAACAACAAATACAACAACGGACTCCTTAACGGCCAAAGGGCGAAGAAGTGGCCACGGGGCGGTCGCGGGACGTTCCGCCTAAATATATCTGCTGAATTTTTTAAAATATTGATTTTAGAATTTAAATAATAATTTTTGGCAGGAATACTTTTAAAGCTAACGTTCTTTTTTAATAAACAGCATATTTATGGTAGTACACCTGTGACAAATAAGTAGCGAGTGAAAGAATATACACTGGCTAAATTAAGTTAAGCAACTTAACATACTGCTACATGTGTAACATAGCACAACATGCATTGCATGGTTTTATAAAATCAACCTGCAGAAGTGTAGAATCTCCTGTTTTTTTTTGGTCAATTTGGAAAAACATCACAAGCGAAAAAGAAAGTAAGATTAAGAGAAAATGACTTTATGATTGCGAGCAAACAAATGGAATAGATTTTCTTCCTAGTATTTGTTTGTGGTTTAACAAACATCTTACTTATCACAAGTTTTACTTTGCTTCGACCAGAGGGAGTAAAATAAAAATAACTGACGCAATGCTTTTACCATTTTCATTCTTGAAATAATCGTTTTTGACTTATTCCTACTTTTACTGTAGATTCAGAAGGACGGAGATAGAAATGATTCATACCACTAGGCGGACTATAACAGTCCTATAGGACTGCTATAGTCTAGGTGTTATATACTTTAGTTTTTATACTTGCTTTCGCTGACCAATGACTGAGGTTGTTAAGTCGCCAGTTCCTGTGTTCTCTGGAGTTCTTGCAGCCATTCAAGTCTTTAAAATCAAAGCTATACATTATTTAACGCAAGAACGGCCCAGGAAGGTGTTTCTAACTATTATTGGTTCTCTCTCTGTCCCTGTAATCGTACCAACCCTTACTCGCCATAGATTTAGGTGTATCTTTAAGTACAAAGCTCAATTTAGCGTAATTCCTACATTATTTCGTTACCTTTTGACGTCTTTCTCTCCCGTTATACCAATATGACGTAAATATCGATGAATCATGTATCTTTAAATTAGGTTCTATATTATTTAGTTACATCAAAAATAAAATATTATCGATGAAATAATTTCTCTTCCGCCATAATTCCATCTAGGCAACGGAAGCAATAAGTTTGGATAAAGTATAAGAAAATGTAGGAAAAGATGAAGTGAGGTATTCCAAGGATTTACATCAACAATTCATGAATCTGAATTGCAAAGTCGACCAAACTCCCAAGTTTTTTCCTATAAGGATAAACACTGTGGGTATAGTTGATTTGTCCATTTTATAAACGTAATTACTCTTTATCCCGGCAAGTTCGACTCAAGTGACTTAACACTTTATTTATTCATCATTCCTGATTTGTATTTTGAAAATGTAATTCATTTTTAAATAAATATGCTTAAAGAAATGATTATACTTATTTGTACTTATAAAATACGCAAGTTCAAGCCATGGAACAAAATCTAATAAAACCAGAGCAGAAATGTGAGAATGCGGACATTAGATTTATGTTTGTATTCTACAAACAAAGATCCAATATAAACTAGTCTTAAGGTCCGAATAATTCAACTTCTTTTAGCTAAACAGCAACCGCCTGTTCCGGCAAGAGTGTTAACCCCAGTAAGGACGATATCTGTTTTCTTTGCTTCGGCGGCATATTATAAGTGCAGTTTCTATACCGTAAATAGCTAACAACTTCTCAAAAGAAAACTCTAAAGAAGTGGATTATTTACTAGGATTTGAACTAGATATTTCTTAATGAATATGACCATTGGGCAAATACAACTTATGGTTGTTCTGATCGGCCAGCAATTCATCCGCATGGTGACGACAGCTGTTTTATTCATTACCTTGTATAAATAGTAGAATACTGCCATTGAAATGAATACTTTTTCGCTTATGAATATAATTTTTGGGTATTTATTTAATAACATGAGCAATAGCGTCACAACTAGTTGTTTAATTATTTCGACATTTTCAAAGAAAGTACGCATATTTATCCAATAGATTATACACTACACGGTAGAGCGTTATTTGTGCTCATTTGAAGCTCAGTTTTTAGCGCATTTTCTTTGAAAAATTAAGTAACAAGTTGTAACGTAGTTAGTTGTAGTTGTAAGTAGTTCTGCTACTTCTGCTCTTAGTTGTAGTAGTTGCAAGTTCTGCCTAGGTTATTAAAAACATATATACCCAAACATTAAGCAACAATTCAAAATTTAAAAGGAAATCCGCCCGGCTTGCGAACCTTTGCGCCAAAATTATTTTGAAATTATAAACTTATATACTGAAAAAAAGACGATTAAAAAATTAACGCCGGTACCAAGATTAGAACCTGGGTACCGATTCTAATCTTGGACTTAATCATTTTCTAAACCCTAGCTATAAGGAGACTTATCGACTCTGGGCCAGTTTTATTGGATTCGGCAACCCAATAACCATCGGAAACAACACCCTATACTTAAACTTTATTTTTATCGATCGTTTTTATGGTTTCCTGACATTTAAACAGTTTTCCAACTTTTTGGTCACTTGGAGTAGACGTATCGACTTCGGAATGGTATCATTTGCTTCATCCCCCCAAAAAACATGCCTTTTCAGTGGCAAAATATAATATCTTTGAATTTCTTACGATTTTCGTAAAAAAAATGTTCTTGGGACCTCTAGAACGGATTTAGGTCTTATTCCTTGAAAAAAATAGCGATTTTTTTCAAAGGAAATTTGCTAAATGACCGGAAATGTCCATACCTTTTTCAAATTTTCTAAACTCTTTCCTCAACGGTAGCAGAGATTTGCAACATACCGTGGATGTACATCATCACTCTTAGTGAGTACATCATCTAACAATTGTTGATTTATCAAATATAATATGCACAAAAAATTAACGACAATAAATTTATCTACAGGCCTGAATAATGTGTGAAGCATATGAGGCGCAAAAGTATATTTTATTGCTGTAAAATAAAACTATTACTATTTTTATACAATATCCAAGGTATTGTATAACCACTCTCTAGCTTGTGGTCAAACATTTCGACCACATAAGTGGTCAAAATGTGAACTACATGCTAGGTCTGACAGAAATCGCATTTCTTTCCCTACTTAGTTTATACATATATTACTTTAGTTATAACTAACGTTGGCGTCATTCTATAATAACGATCAACTAGGGATAAAATTGAAATAAACAATTCAGGCAGCGAACCATGGAGCTCTGGTTGCTCCAGTCTTCATTGACTGCCGTCTTGACGAGTTTTTATGTCCAGATTACATAGTTGTTGACCTCTGATATTTCCGTTATTGCTGTCGTCATAATATCATAATAATTTTATACATTTTATTGTATTTCTATCTAATCTTTCCAAACCAAATAATCTTTATGAAAGTAAATTTAATAAGTAGAGAGTTGTTACGGTCAACCAGTTATAGTTTCAAGAGCAAGTGTTAGTCTTACAACCGGAATTACCCTGGGATAAAACTGTTAAGGGTTTTGGCAATCTATGTTAGGAGGGAACGAGCAAGAAAAAGACGATAAAAGTGCCAAGAAAGGCGGTAAGGCAATGAAGTGAATGGTGTGGTCTAGCTAATGAAATTGTCCGGGGTTCAATTAGTTTGGGGGTGTCGAAGTAGAGGTTGCCAATTATCTAGTAGCATGTGTTGAACACTAAATCTCAACCCAGGGACCGAGCCAGCCCTACATGCAGTTATTGTTCTTTCCCTCGTTCCGACCTAATTCTAGATCTAGACATTGTCTTAAGACTAAATTAAACTGTTTAACTTTATATCTTTACTTTATACATCCGAATAAGTGCTACACTTAACTTTTCGCTTTTTAGCTAAGTTAAAATAAGTTTTCGACATCGAATTTTAATTCCATTTCGAGACTTTGATTAGTTCAGTTTTATTTTCAGTATATACTATACAACATGCTTTGCATGGCTATTAAGAGTTTACAAGAGATAAATAAAATTGTAAAAAATCAACATTCTAATTAAATTTTAAAATCATAAAAGATATAAAACGATGATATGGCAAATAGTCTAAATAGAACACATAATATATGTGTACGAATCTATGATGCATTTGATTGGTTTGTGTTTTTTCGAATTTCGATTAGAAATAATTCATTAATGGGATAGGCATCATCCGTTTCAATGGTCCCAGGTCTCGAAAAAGATACGTTTTGTAAAACCCATTATACATACATATATATATTTGTATTTCTGCATCTTTAAAAATTGTGGCGCGGTTGTCCGCATGTCGGGCGAATTTCCTTTAGATGCGAACACTCAAACCCAGAGTACCTGGGTTCAAATCCTAGTAGGGACAATAATTTTTTTTTGTTTTTCTTACCTAATATAAGTTTACAACCAGAAAATAATTCTGGCGCGGTGGTCCGCATGTCGGGCGAATTTCTTTTGAATGCATTATTTTGTTGTGCTTAACAACAATCCTGGTTAGAATGATAATTTTATAGTTTTTTACATTATATACTGACCTTTGACACCCACGGAGGTCTGGGGTTCGCATCCCAGGTTACGCTCTCAGTTTATAGAAGATTATTGTTTAGATAAAATCGCTAGCTTTAGAATACACTTTGAGCGTAACGGTTGCTACTACCACCCGAAGTGGTTCCCGCAGGGGTTAACCCTGATGAGCCGCAAGGCTCTAAACGGGCATTATTATCATTATTATATACATTATATAAGTTTACAACTACTAAATAAATAATTCCGGTCGGGATTATTAACTAAGTAACTTAGTTAATAATTGAGCAACTGTTAGGGTTCTAAAGCATGAACCGGAACCTTAAGCAAGAAATGGGTTGTTAAGCACGGAAACACGCAGTCTACATGAAATTCGCCCAACAGCGGACCACCACGCCGGAATTATTTATTTAGTAGTTGTACACTTATATAATGTAAAAAACTATAAATATTACCTTTCCAACCAGGATTGTTGTTTAGCACGGAAACACGCATCCAAAAGAAATTCGCCCGACATGCGGACCTCCGCGCCAGAATTTTTTTTATTATCAATTGATTTTGTTTCATACATTTAAAATACGTCGCCAGAATTGAAAAATTTGGCCTACGGGGCAATGGAAAGAAGAGTACCAGCAAGTTGCTATACATTATACTGTTTTTCTTCTAAATAGTTGTTTACTATTACTAAGCCCAAAAAATAGCATATGCATAAAATATGCATACACTACTGGAAATGGCTTTTTACCTCGGCACCTTTTACTGCCTCACTTCGCTCGACAGTAAATAGAGTTGCCACGGTAAAAAAGGACTTCTTTACAGTCTTGTGAATTAATATACTATTTGTAATATTTTTAACTTTCTGATCTGGGTTGAAGAGCTTTTAATTTTTGTTTATATGGTGTGAATGAAGCCTTTGTCAGAACTGGTTGGTCGGCCTGGAACTAAAGTATTTTTCGTCTTAACAATTGTATTTAGTCATCTAGTTAGTATAACCAACAATAATTTAATTTATCGTGAGAGCTATGCGAATCAAGAATGTTAAATTGGTCTCGTTGGGACCCGCCAGTGTTTGTACTGCACATTTGTAACGGCTAACTCTCGGTTGGTAATAGTATTAGGGGCAATCCTACGGTTACCACCACGGTTGTTCATTAGTTGGGTTGCACCGAGTAATACCCAAAGCACGTACGGAGCAAGTAACTTGTAGCCAGACATTCACACTCAGGAAAAACTTTACTCGCAGCCTATACCTCTCTCTCGAAATAATACATCTAAGCAACAACTTTCTAATATTAACTCTATATTTTTGTTACTCTAACTTTTCCCTTACATGTTTTGGTATTTTCCCTTTTTCCTTGATACGCCCTTATCTTTTCAACGAGTTCTTAGTGAATGATAACTGTCGGTTCAGCCTTAAAACAAGACAGCTGTTTTGTGATTCGTAGCAAGTACAGGAGATCCTGAAGCTTTTTAATTTCAAAATTTATGTCATGCACTTTTCTTTACAGCTTTATTATTTTCAAAGTCACTTAACTTACTACTTTCTTTGGCACCAGTATTTCTAAATACATGTAGTATACTTCTTTCTACAGCTTTATTATTTCAAAATACATGTAATATACTTCATTCTATAGTTTTATCAATTTTAAGTACATGTATTATCATGTTTTCTACAGCTTTATTATTTTTAAATGCATGTAGTATACTTCATCCTACAGCTTTATAATTTCTTAATACATGTTCTATACTTCTTTCTACAGCTTATTATTTCTAAATACATGTAATTGGTAATAATGTAAATATCTATTATAAATGTAATGTAATAAATAATGATGAATGTATATTATTATGATTGTAATAAATGTAATGTAGGTTTAATGTAATAGGTAATACATGTAAACCTTCATTCTACAGTTTTATTATTTCTAAATAATTTTAGGCCCAACTTAAAAATACTTTATAAGACATTTTTTTACTAATTTTCGTAAATTACTTTTCTGTTAATCATTACCGTGCATTGCCATTATTTAGATGGCCTGATTAATTTGATGCCAATTGACATTTATTTTGAGAGTAAGTCTGAAGCAACAACGTAATGGTTTGGGATGCCTGAAAATTCTACGAATCGAACTGTAGGAAAATGTTTCGAGGTATCTCTTGTCCTATAATTTCTTAATCTGGAATCCAGAACTATGCAGGATATTTTTAATTAATCGTAAACTGAGCTTGACAGAGAGCCAGCTTGTCTTTAAAAATACTAGCAGGTGATTCTTATTGTAGGTGTTTGGTAATACTTCCTAAGAGTATTACTTTTACTGCGATGGAAATATATTCACTCTTTTCTGTTCTTTAAGGGAATTTAATGAAGAAAAAATCCCTAATAATGTTGGTTGCATTGAGGACCGGGAGTATGATACTAATCTCATTTTTTACATTAATATTTTCTATTTGAATAGATTTTCTTTTACTGTGTTAAGAAGAGAAATTACTATTTAAGGATTTTAATTGATTTTCAATACAAGTATAAGGTAAAATTATAATTGTGAAATCTTTAATTATTAATTCTTAAAACTTTTAAGTCGGAGACCCCCCCCCCTCCTCAAGCATTGTTTGTTTGGGGGAGAAAAATTGTTATAAATATTAATAAATTGTAATTATTTTATTATTTATTTAATTTTTTTGTACTCATACACGGTGAAGGAAATATTTATTTCCTTTAGATTATTTAACGAGTATAAAATTATCACAAACCTTAAAACTGTTGGAATAGACAAATGTCGAATAAAGTGTCATTTCTGATGTTTTGGGGGATCTAAGTTAAATGAAATTATGCTAGAGTTGTTACGGCTCTCAAAATCTTCTGGAATCGTTAACCGAAATGTGATTAATAATCACATCTGGCCAATAAACTATATATATTAGTACATTTCTACACATCACCTTATTATGTTCGTATGATATTAGCATTGAATGAGTGCTTGTGCAGAGCTGATTTTAGGATGAACATAGTTTTGCACAGCCTGTTAGATAAACCAAAAAAAGTCTTTCTATGAAATAGCACATATTGTGAACTTTAATAACCCAGAAAATAACACGCCATTTAAAAAGTTTTGCAGTTTCATATCTTCATACCGTGACATGAAATGGTCACTTTATTTCTATACGACCTGAAAATGTTATTTAAAAAATTAAGGGAAACGGAAATAACATTTTACAAAAATCTGAAAGGAGGAAATGTCGATTTTCTGGCGCGCGGGAAAAACAGATATATTTGCTTCAAGATCTACATCCGACCGAAAAATATACAGTATAACTATGTATAGCGAGGCAATTAACAGAACGAGAATGGACCCAAGGTAGAATATTTTCAAAGATTGATAGGTAATTTGAAACAGAGATGCCGCCCAGGGCGAGTCCACCTTGTTTGCATACCCTGATTGATTCCGATTTTCATTATCTTAGGACTCTGTATCAATCAATCCATCCAATATATATTCTTCTCACCTCACGTCCTATATTATTTATTTTAAATTGGTCGAACGATTTTAGGGAAAAGGTAAACTAATTGACAATCTTGCATTTATTTTATTGGTAATAGAAACACATAATATCAGGTTATGCACCTCACATTACGTGTTTATCTTACCATTCAAATAAATTTAAGATTGTCATTTAATTTAATCTTTCCTTAAAATCGTTCGTTTAATA
>JACMZG010001893.1:7326510-7564010 GCA_018340805.1 Microvelia longipes
TAATTCTAAAAAGGATGATGGATTTTAGTCTTTTTTTAGACAGGGTAGGAAGGCTTAAAAAAAGCTTCGCCAAGCTTCAATCTCGTAAGTCCATGAAGGTTTTAGAATTGTATTTGTAGATCAGGAGTTAGTGGTGAGTAAAATTTTTGAGAGTCGGTTCCTTCTGTCTACTTTCTGTTAATTTATGGATTTTACCCATATAAGTCGTCGTGTGCAAGGCAAGGTTAGTAACGCTGTCTATTTGAGAAATAAGTGTTGTACATTTAGGATGATTAGAGAACAATCAGAATGACACGGTGAGATGCATTTGAGCACTTTTCTGCTGCTCATTGACTTAAATGCTCCATTTCCTAAACCAAATGTATAATACGATTATCGACGAAAATTTTTAAGGAATTTCCCCACAACTTCAGAGGGGATTGATAACACGATAGGAACTTCAGGACGTTTAGTTAATATAGTTGGCTTGGCTATTGTAATGATTAGAAAATACTTTCACAAATCAGGAAAGTATGAATACCAATTGTATGAAGAATTGATCTGTAACTAACTGTGAAGAAGAGGATGGCCTTTTGAAAGTGTTTTAAGGATTTTGGAAGTGGTAAGGTCAAAGGGAAATAATTTTTATCTAGGAAGATGTTTTTATTGTGGAGGAGAAATAGCTGATAGTGGAGGAGAGAAAAAAAGAGAGTATATTAAAGGTTAGATCTTATTTAGAATGTTGTTTCAAGAAGCACTAGTGATTACGCCACAAAAAGTTATGACATCGATTAAGGAGGTCCCATTTTACCTCTGGTCGCAATGAAAATGGGGTCTATTCTCGGCCTTAACACTACTCAATTATAATGGGGAAGTGGAGTAATCGTTAACAAGTGTGCCTGCCATCCGGACATTTCGGGTTCAATTCCGGTCGAAGCCTCCAAGAGTTTTATAGGAGATATAAAAATCCTTAAATGTGCCGTTCTTCGAAGGTGACGTTAAGCCGATGCGATGGTACCTCGATATCACTTCTCTCTAATTACTATCACTGTAACATAGTGAAGCTAAACACGATAATTTGTTTCCTCTATGCTCCAATCTATTGTGCACGATTGTGTTTCTTCAAATGTATTTAATATAAATATACATTTATAAATAAGTAGAATATCTGCATACGAACCAGCGCCATTACGCGGAAGAGATCTGAAGTAGAAGTTACCTATAAAAGGTATTCTTTTAGGACCTGGTAGCTTCTCTCCCAGAGTTTTGATGTGACTATCTCTAGCTTCATTGTAAATAGCAAATAAAACTGCTATTGATAGCAATAAAATAAAAAATGCTATCAGCATTTTCACCTAAAACATTAATATTTGGTCAAATAGCTAATAATGAAATTAGTCTTGAATTTTAACTCAACTTTCGACACCAAAACTGGTGCCTCGCTTCGCCCGCTAGATTGCGTCTAAATAGTAATGATGCATATTCAAAAAGGCTCGCTTCGCTTGCTAGATAGTGCATATTTATACAATATAAAAAGAGCTCACGTCGCTTGCTAGATTACGTATAGTTACAATACATATATAAAATAGTAATTATATTGTAACAAAGGCTCGTTTCGCTCGCTAGATACTGTATGTTTATAATTATAAATACTAAAAAGGTCTCGCTTCGCTCGCTACATTGCGTATAGTTTCAATAAAGCATATTAAGAAAGGCTCGCTTCGCTCGCTAGAATGCGTATAAATTAAAAATAATGCATACTAAAATGGGCTCGCTTCGCTCTATATATGAGTGTATTTAGAATTTAGTATGCTGAAAAAGGGCTCTTTTAGAATTGGCTGGATTCCATGAATTAATAATACGAAAACAAAGGACTCGCTTCGCTCGCTAAATTGCGAATGTTTTTAATCATTCATAATAAAAAAAGGGGCTCGCTTTCGCCCGCTAGATTGCATATAGTATTTAGTAAAAGATGTAGAAACAAATATTCTCATCATGCATAAAACACTTAAATCTAGTAATCTTAGAACACTACAGCTACTACTTAAATAGGCCAACTCATATTTTTAGTTACAACGACAGACTAGGTTTTGAGACATCGATGCTAAGAGTGGTAGTAATAGGGTGGGTAGGTAAAGCCAGGCGAATTAGCCACCTAGTTGGACCATTTATGCCACCTTCAAATTCTTAGCCTATATACCACCTTTACAATGAATCTCTTGAGTTAACATTGAGAGAGGCTTGGATTTCTGCGACAACAATATTGAAACCTTCCAACAGGGGACAAAACCCGCCTTCGCTGAGCTATTCTTCTTGTCTCCTCTCTTTTTTCCAACCACCTTAGACCAACCAACCGATAGATTCTCAGGTGAATTAGAAGACAAGCCCATACTTCTTGAATGAATGCTGTATGTTAGCACTTTGTTTTATGTCTAGTTTAATGATTTTATTCCTAGGACTAAGTATAGCACTATTTTGTTATCAAGACAATGGTGAATTTTTTCGAGCGGCTGTAAAGTAGGTACTTTACATCCTCAAAAAAGTTGGTGAAATGCCTTTTTTACCGTCTGTGACAGTTTCGTTGTTTTTTCGCTGGTAAAGTTTCTTATATGTCCACTAAGTGGGCGCTAGTAGTTTACTACAAGGTTTTAATATTTTATAACTTACTCTTCTTACTTTTTTTATAATATAAATGATCGAGGTCTGGGGTTCGCATCCCAGGTTACGCTCTCAGGTAATATAAGATTATTGTTCAAATAACTTATCGCCAACTTTAGATTACACTTTGAGCGTAACGGATGCCACAACCACTAGAGGTGGTTCCCGCAGGGGTTATCCCTGATGGGCCGCAAGGCTCTAAACGGGTATTATTATTATTATTAAATGATCGAACGTTTTTGTTAACGAAGTTTTGTTATTTTCGCAAAGTGAGTTATTAATTAATTATTATCAAGTGTTTATCATGATAGTGATTCAGACATTGAAAATCCCAACAAAAACACACCGTGAAAAAAAATCCAGCCAAGTCTGGCATAAAAAAATATGATATCATAGTTTCTAAGTGCCTTAGAATTATGATGAGTGAGTGAGACAGTGAGTGAGTCAGTCAGTCAGGGTCGAAATTAGCCATTTTCGAAGCGAAATTTCTCGTTTTCTATAAAAGATAAAGAATTGTAATTTCAAAAGTAATATTGTTCCGATATGATCTTTGCGTAAGCTAAATTGTAAGATCCAGAATAACCAGGTCAAAAGATTTAAGCGGGTAGAAAATGCTCCAAATTGCTTCGAGAAAAGGGTGTTCGTCAGTGCCAGCCTTGGATATGAAACTTGTACCTTATAAATCAAGACTTGGCTGGGGCACTCCCGTGCCCCCAGATACGCCACCAGAATTAAACTTTTGGCTAACGAGGCGATCGAAAAGAAGTATACCGGAAAATATTTATACATTTTACTGTTGTTTACTATAACTACGCCCGAAAAAAAATACATTTGCTACACGGCTGGAAACTGTTTTTTTCACCTCGGCTCCTTTTACGGACTCGCTACGCTCGACTGATAATATTAGTCGGTAAAGAAAGACCTTTTACACAGTCTTATAGCATAATATACTATACTTTACAACCAGCGGACATAAAGTAAAAAGTTTACATCCGTCTCTCGACTCTCTTAACTTTATGTCTTTTTATTTAAATTTATTTTGTTACAAAAAAAAATACACAGTGATTTTGTTTTTTAAGGATTAAATAATAAGAACCCCAATATTCTTTATAAAAATGCACTAAAAAGAAGTAAATCTGCCAAGTAAACATTGTACAAGAGCAACTTGTAAAAAGATTTAAGGGAATAGTGTCGCATTCTAGCGGAACTTGTACGCACTAGTAACTTTAATCACTCCCCATAGAATGCAGTCTCACTCAATACAAATAATTCAAGTTTATATATATATATATATATATATATAATATATAATATATATATATATATATATATATTATAATATATATATATATATATATATATAAAATTTTTTAATATGTATAATCCAATTAGATTATTTTAATATTTCGTTCTAAATTATATAAAAACGTTATATAGAAAATATTAAAACATAAACATTATACCAATCACGCTTAAAGCATGCAGTATTGGTCCTGAAAGTTTAAAAAGGTTTAAACTGATCACATAATGAAAATAAGATTAGAATAGTGACTCAGGAAAGGAAAATATTGACTTGAGGCTTTACATTGGCTTGAACTTTAATATTAAGTAATATTCAAGTTATTCCATTATTATAATTATTACAAAGAAGCAACCGGAATTTTTTTATTATTATGTACACTAGAACACCGGCGTTAGGAGGTAAGTGAAATATGTGTTAGCAATGCCTCGGTGGTGCATCCTTAACTCATCAAGTCACCAGTGGCAATGCATTATCAGCCTGGTGTCTTTATTGATCTAAAATTAAATATAAAGGAGTTAGGGATATGAGGACATGCTTAGCTTACATTAAAATGGACATTAATATACGGATGTTATCTCATCTCTCCTATTATATACCTAGACTATAACTTAAAATCGTACCATTGAAGTGTAATATGTCATATTTATATTATAACACAGAGAGCTTTTTTCCAGCCGGAGTTGGATTGATTATATCTGTATTTAGGTCTTACAACTTTGACTTTTCAACCGCTTCGTCAATAAAGACTAAAGAAGTTTGTAAGTAAGAGCCATTAAATGACAAACAACTTACTTGGATCAAAAAAGACTATGGCTTTGAGACAAGCAAACTCCGTTTCGTCGATCTGTATTTCTTTTAGAGGTTTGACTAATTCATCCATTACTCTTATACCTACTTTACTTATATCAAGGTCCGGTGCTACTCCAGATTCTGAAAACAATCCATAAATCAAATGATGATATAAACTTAAATTCGAGTTATTATCACAAGATAATGTATTTTGCTAAATGAGTTCCACCAGTCTAAATAAAACAAGAGACTTTCAGCCTCATGGCCGCTTTGGGCCCGAAATCAGAACAAATGATGAAAATACAATGTCTTAGATGTGTATGACATATTATGTAGTTCTAAATGTGTATCAAAGTTGAAATTAATTTATTATTTTTTCAATGTTTTGTGAAACCCTTTTTAACATGCAAACTGTGTCATTATTGGTGGTTAATGACGTCATACACATTTCATAAACGATACGGTTCTAGACACTTATGAGGTCGATTTTTGTACCAAGTATCATTAAAATCCGAATGTGTGAGTCTATGTCCTTTCATTTTTATGGAATGGCATGTTTACATTTTTAAAAAATAGAAAGATAACCATTTCAGTTGCGATTCGTCAAAGCATATTTTTCCTTTGGATTCAGGTTTGTCTGTCTCATACACTCCATTAGTATTACAAGGATCTTGAATAAAGGGGATGACGCACTAAGTCGATTTGCCATACAAACAAGTGACCCCATCGAAAACCAGAAAATAGAGAGAATTCACCACGAAACACACGTCAAAAACCAACTGCACATGCTTGGTACAAACTGCGCATGCTTACAATTCTTGAAACAGCGCAGGTCTTAAAATTTAGAGGCAAACTTACGTCACAATGGTTTCCATTGTTTATTGCTTGAGAAGGTTATAACAAAACACGCTTAAATTATCACTCACTGAAGAGGCAAAGTATATTCCAAAATTTAAAATTATACAAGCACAAATGACTTAACAAGCACCACAAATGTAACAATCTCGAGAAGCACAGAAGAAAGTTGAGAAGCAAACTCGACAACCTTGCTACATAACCTGCGTTTGGAGCTTTTTTCATTATAATCAAGGGGAAGGGGTAAGTTTGCTTCTAATTCTCGATCTCATACAACTTCCATGGGGTCAGAAAAGTTTCTTAATGCGTCATCCTCTTTATTCAACATCCTTGTAGTATTATTATTATTATTTCTATCTATTTATCATTTGTCCACAAACTGAATATGTGGGAGATTTATTTTACTGTTTTTGTTAAACTTCTGTGTTTTTAGCCAATTTACTAGGTATAAGATTTTACATTATAATAACTCTATCAGTGCAAGTATTTCTCATTAAAAAGTTAGTTAAGAAGAAATAGACAGCGCAGAAATGCTAATTTAACACAAAAACTTATAGTGATGAGTTATCATAGTGAGACTATGAGATGCCAGGCAGTGGCTCATGGGTAGGTTATGACTTGTTTTATCTTAACAAATCTTATTTAAGCACCAAGGTTGAATTGGTGTTTAAGCATTAAATTAAAAGCAAAATGAGGAAAGACTGACCTGCTCCATTCCTCGTGATAACACAATTGTTTCCCAGTAATAAAATGTCGTTCAAGTGGAGAGACCGCATTGCTAAACCAAGTAACAGGTGGTCTCCTGCATGTGCTCGTAATAATGCTACCTACGCAATACATCAGCATTTAGACAGACACATCACTAAGAAAAATTATTTCAAATTAAATTACCTTTACTCCTATAAGCATTTAAAACGTTTCTGTTGTTTTCATTTCCATACTGATTTTTAGCTTTTTAAATTTACTAAGCACTTTTTATAAAATTTTTATTTTATTAAGAAGGATGTTTTAAATTTCATGATGTGACGTGATATCAAATCGAACATACTGCCACTCGAGGCTGACCAAAAAATCGAAAAGTCAGTTAATTATTCAAACGCTGGCATTGCTCTCTCGAGTAATTACAATAATGAATAACATAATTTATTTATTGTTTCCATAGATGAGTTGGAAGTAAGCTGATGAGTAGAGCGGGTCTAGTTTTACTTGCTGTAGTTGATGACTTGTTATCATGCACACCTTAACTGTAACATCTTACTGGCCCAGGCTGGAGGACTCTTTATAAATTATCCATGGCTTTCCTTAATTCAAGGGTTTTACTGAAGCATGAAACTTTTAATGAACCACCTTGTGGTAGTATGGACTAGAGTCCACATTATAGATAATCTTTTTTTCAAATAAGTTTCATTAAAAACTTAATCTGAATGGAGTTCACATAAATTAAATTAAGCTCAAGAAAATGAATAATAAATTAAGTAAAGATAAATTAATAATTTATTTAGTTTATTACAATTAAGTGGTAAATTAGATGAATGGCTAAGTTGAGGAGGAAGAAAAAAATTTGGCCCTGAAAAAAATTACTAGGCCCTGAAACATTTTTTGATAAAGCTTCAAAACAACTCAAGCAAGGTTACAAAAAATAATGCTGGTACTTTCAGACATTACTTTTTTTTATTAACATTAAATTAAAATAAACAAGTACTGCACATGCCGATATCAAACTACCTACAGCAAGTTAAGCAAAACAGGTCACATACGGGTCCAAATAAATCTTAAATTTTAAACTAAAATATTCAAACAAAAAAATAACTAAAATAATAAAGGAAATATGAATATCCAGCATTATTTTAAAATTAAAATCTTTCAGGTGGCAGTAAAAACTGAGAGCAGTTGAGGGCCTGACTATTAATTACAACACAGATCCACAGCTACGGACATAACAAATGTAATACTGATACCAAAATACTGGTAATGCTTGGTCACCTGGTCGTCGAGGTGGAGGTCGGTGAAGGCAGGAATATATTTGGCCCACTCCACCAAATTCATCAGCTGCTGTTTCATCGAATCACAAACGTCGTTTATATTTGCTACTTGTTTACTTCCTATGTCGAACTCACCGGATATCTGCAAATGAAACTTGGTTAAAACAAATCCGCTGCCTGAACGACCATAATATATGGCCTATGGGTCGCACGAATAAATCATATCGAGAACTAGAGCTAACAGAGAGTCCCAACGTGAGAATTCACAGTTTGTAGCGTGATCTCACATCTATATTTGATAATACAGATATCATTTTTTTCCTCAAAGGATTGCCACATCTTTGGCTAATTCGTTCAAAAAAATTTTTCCGTGTGAAATGTTATGCTAAAATATAAATTATTATGTTTATTTTATGTAAATACTAAGTTAGTTGTCATTTTTTGACAGAATTAGGAAGAAGAAAGAGGTTAGTTAGATCTTAGATAGATTAGAGCATAAACATGAGTTTATAATTTTGCATTGTGCTGTTTGTTAAGAATAAATTTGTTATTTTGAATACATTTTGCGTTGGAGTTTGAATAAATGAAGTTGGAGTACTTTATTGTTAATCACAACAGAAATGAATAAATGCATTTGAACTTCTCAAGCCTACTTATGATGTAGTAAGTTTTAAAATAAAAATTATAATCTAAGAAACTAAAAAAATGACATTATTCCGAAGCCATAATAATAATAATAATAATAATAATAATGGTTGTGAGATCAAGGTAACTCCATCTTCTTACAGTTTTTAAAGATCTTAAGATTATAAACCCAGCCTAGCAAGTTGAAATCTACTAGTCCAATGTAGAGACTAACTTGTTAGTTCTATGTGTAAAGACCCTAATCATACCTCTTTCATTTCTTTATACTACATGAGTATAATGAAAATCATACCATTCTAGGGTAGATAGAGTGTCGTGTCTACTACGCCCTTTGGCACAATGGTCTGGGTTTGGTAGTTTAGAATTAAGAGAATTACGATTTATTCGTCAATCACATTGGCTGTCAATATTTTTTTCAGCAATGCTATGTTCTAGCATCACTGTTTTATTCGTCTATCATTACATGGCTCTCACACGGGTTTGTTCCCGTCGGATTGAAGAACCGCGCGGCCCTAAACGGGCATTTTATTTTATAGAGTATTAAGATGAAAGTAATTAAAGAACAATATAGATATTTTACATCTTGCTGATGAACCCATTGCCTGGAAAAGTTTTCTGCGTTAAGAAGACATCCAACAGTTAGACCAGATGCGATGGCTTCCTCATAACTAGGTCGTCTGCAGGTTATTCGATCTCTTTCATTTTGTACAGCTAACAAACAAAACAAATTTGTTGCAAGAAATGCATTCACTTTTTACGACACACGTACGCTTACCAGCGCGTACGCATATCAGTCCGTATGAAACAGCAGATTCTCTTGTGGTCTCCTAAGACCATCCACTACTCAAATAGCCAAAAACGTTGTTCCAACTCCAGCTTACACCCCCTCAAGTTGTCAGCCCCTTGTGTTTATTAATCTCAAACACTGAATTAAATTACATATGATTCAAATTAAGGCCCGTATTCAAAGACGTTTCCTAACATTTCCTAACATTCCTAACCTTTCCTAACATTTTCTTTCCTAATTTTCCTAACATTCTCCTAACTTTTTCCTAACATTTTCCTAACTTTTTCCTAACATTTTCCTAACATTTTCCTAACTCCTAACATTCTTTAACTTTAACTTCATTAACTTTCTTTACCAGCATAGGCAGGAGCGGCTGGGAAATGCTACTTTCCTGCCTAGGCACATAGAGATATATATACTAAAGGGGGCATAGCCTATCTTAATACATTGAGAGGCCTGAAACATTTTTATTCTCCTAACATTTTCCTAACGTTCTCCAATTGTGTTTTAAAAGTCTTTTAGAGGCTTCGCATGATTTTATTTATTAAGAACCTAAGGTAGTTATGTCAAAAAGTGATACCATTGTAAGTAACGTAATATATCGCAAAATATTAATGTTATTAACTTATTACCTGGATTTACGACATACTTTGTCATAAACAACAATGCGGCTTGCTTTGGCGAATGTTAAATAGAAACTTATTTACATATGTTTTCAGTGAACAGTAGAGTTAATACAAATACAATCTTCAATTAATTTAACAGCTTTCATAAATAAAGCAGTATCAAGCGTTTCAAGTTTGAACGTGGACCAGGTTGTACGAATCCAAAGGTGTCTAAATGAAGACCTGTTAATCAGTGCAACACTGTTTTCATTTTGCTAAATCATTTACACAATTTTGTTTTTCGTATTTTGTCATCAAATTCATTTTTGTTTGTGTAAAATTTTTTTGGTGCAATAATGGCTGAATTATTCACACCGGACCAACTGAATTTCCTCTTTGAATCGATAGCCCGCCACAAACAGACCATAGAAAATAAAAAATCTGATTGTGTTAAAAGAATTTCAGGGTAAACTCCCTAATAATGTAAGTGGATTAACAGTATTATGTAAATTTATGTAGATAGTTATTAATACGACAAAGTGTGTCGTAAATCCAGGTAATAAGTTAATAACATTGATATTTTGCGATATATTACGTTATTTACAATGGTATCACTTTTTGACTTAACTACCTTAGGTTCTTACTAAAAAAAATTCATGCGAAGCCTCTAAATGACTTTTAAAACACGGGAGCAATCATTTAAATTTCGTGGCTTAAAAACATTTCCCTTACCTAAACCTAAGGTGAGTGTTAGGAGAATGTTAGAAAATGTTAGGAGAATGTTAGGAAAAAGTTAGGTGTAGGAAAATGTTAGGAGAATGTTAGGAGAATGTTAGGAAAATGTTAGGAAAATGTTAGGAAAATGTTAGGAAAAAGTTAGGTGTTAGGAAAATGTTAGGAAAAAGTTAGGAAAAAGTTAGGAAAATGTTAGGAAAATGTTAGGAAAACGTCTTTGAATACGGGCCTAAGTCTTTAATATCAAATTGATTTTTTAATTATTATAGCTATTAAATATTAAGCTTTACTCTCGCAGACAGACTTATGTATAATGATAATAACACATTGGCTGTCAATATTTTTTTCAGCAATGCTAAGTTCTAGCATCTCTGTTTTATTAGCACTAGGCGGTTTTATTAGTTAAAAAATCTGGCCTACCTTCTTTTTTCATTCCAGCTTTGAAACATTTTCTTAATCGGCAATACCTGCATTGGTTTCTTTTGTCTTTATCTACTACGCATGTTCTGTTAAACCTTGATAAAAAATAAAAATACCAATAGAATAAAACAGAAAAAATAGCGAGTTTACAAAGAAGGTCTCTGAGAGTTTGCGAAAATTCCATGCGAGGGATATACCCAAACAAGTATGTGTTTCTGTGAGTTGGTCCTCATCAATGTGTTTATGATTAACACAAACAGTAAATCACTTCACAAAACACATCTTAACAATTATAAAAGTGAAGTGAACCAATAGTAACTATTGGACATTTTTGGTATCTATTGTTTTTTTTATATTGTTTTATATTGTTTTATTTGTTTTTGGTATCTATTATTACAAGTATCAACTTGTGATAACTAAACCATGATGCCTTGAGCTAACAGCAAAACAAGAAAATACTTTAATGGTTTATGCTTTAATTTAACTAAAACAAGTTCCTTTTGTCTTTTCGCGAAGAGCCCTGAATATAACTAATGTTCATTGTATTTTTATTTTTGGATTCGTATGAGCTAAAAATGGACATTTTATAAACTAATATGCGCGCCGCATTTTACGCTCTTAAAAAATTTTATTTTCTGATTACAGATGATAAGGAAGCTATAAATATGTTTTGCCAAAATTCAGTTGGGCGTCTTTTAAAGTCGAGTTCAAAGGCAACTAACCATTCCTAAACTGGTCCTGATCTAGGGGACTGAATTCTAGTTGTTTTAATAAGAATTAGTTCAACTAGATCCATAAATATTCTTTCTGCAGTTTTAAATCTG
This sequence comes from Microvelia longipes, assembly GCA_018340805.1. Classification (NCBI taxonomy): domain Eukaryota; kingdom Metazoa; phylum Arthropoda; class Insecta; order Hemiptera; family Veliidae; genus Microvelia; species Microvelia longipes. Next base: position 7,338,093 of record JACMZG010001893.1, read on the forward strand.
ACCAAGTTTACTTGGTCGGGTTTCACCAAGCTACATTTATTTTAGCTTCAGAAAGACCACTAAGTATAATAAGTATTATTTCCGTTACATCATGTATAATAATATAAGTATAATACATGATGTTCGTGTTTATAAAATCATTGTTATTAACAATTGCTGTGTGTAACTTGTGAATTTTATTATAACCTTACAACTTACACCTTAACCTCCTGAAACTAAATTACTGTATTTATTACAGCTCTAAATACATCACATCAACACAAGTAAGCTATGACCGTCGTAACGTGTAAGTTAATAAAATTGATTTATAACGATCTGAAAATATTTTTTTATTGTTGTGTAACATTTAAGCGATATATTTCTTCAATATTGAAGCGTATTACTTATATAATTAAAATTAGAAATTAATTATGCAATGAATTATGAATTATACCTGCAGGTGTAATAATGGTTTTTGCGGACAGATCTCCTGAAGAAGCCTTTACACCCGTCACATGAAGATGCTCCGTAGTGCTTACCAGTTGCTCGGTCCCCGCATATCATGCACAGTAACGAATTTGATTGGCCATTCGTGTTTGATGATGAACCATGGTCTGTGTCCAGATCGGCGCTTCCTAACAAATATTCACAAACTTGAATGAAACCCCGATTTTAGTATACTATAGTAGGTGTATAGTAGAAGCATGATGTAGTATAAGGTGCACACGTGCGAATCGATGCTTAAGCTAAATAAGGAGCGAGTATCCGACTCCTCGGATCCACATCAGGACAGATTTAAATGAAATTATAATTAAATTTATAAGTTGTCGAACCTATGTATTATATTTATAAACAAAAGCAAAATAGAAACTATCAAACTAAATTCTCATAATTTAGTTTAAAAAAGAAATAGATAATTATATTTACTATTTAAGATAGTGAATAGTTCAGGTCACTGGGGTAGGTGTCAGGTCAGAGGGATAGGTGTCAGGTTATTCTATTATGTTCCCAGGGATCTTTAATAAAGTGGCAGACGTGTAAAATGATAGTTTAGTGCTCTGTTGAGAATTTAAAATTTTCGAAACTTTCTCACAACAAATCGTGCAATGATTATCCTTATAATTTTGGGCTCGCTTCGCTCTTCCACAGAATATGTGAATACCTACAGATTTGTTTACTGTCTTTAGATAATAAACAAATCTGTTCAAATCCCAGCTGTTAACCATCCGCTTACTAACCACGCTCGATGCTTCTTAACAGCTGATATATATAATATATATATATATATATATTATAATATATAATATATATATATATATATATATATATATATACTATATATATATGCAGTGAATATATATTTCCTGTAAAGAACATTGACAATGGATTGCGTTCAATCAATGTTACTCAAAGAAGTTAGTAAACAAACTTTCATGTTTATAAGTCAACTTATTGTACTTTAAAATAAATTTCTTTAATGGTTATTATTATTATTATATATTTTTTTCTCAGCGTACAACTAGATTTTAGGTGAGGCACGAGTAGAAGCAACGTAATATTAATGATAATACTAATAATAATTATTATTATTATAGTATTTTATATAAATATGTTATACTGCACTTGAGGTTAGGCTAGCGTAGCTTCTATAAGTTAATTCTTGAGTTTTGTGCTTTCAAAGAAACAATAAACCTCTCTATTGCACCGTCTCTCTGCTGTTCTTAAAGATGCAAGTTAAGGTGAGATGACGTCAATCTAAACTAGCAATTTCTCGTAACCTAAATTAGGAAAATCTATTAATGTAGCTCTATAAAACACTCTTTCCAATTATAAATTTATGTATTTTTCGGTTGCTAAGGATGGTCAGATTGAGCTGAAATCGATCCCATTCGATTCAGCAAGAACACTTTTTTATTGCCAATTGATTTTTATCCAAGACAACCTGAATACAGTTCTAAAGGAAACATATCAGCTGGCTGTATATTATTATTATTAATGCCTATTATACTATTACATTAATGTCATTACTGTATATTTATTAGATTTTAAATAAACACTTGATGCTCGATATTGGTTGGCAAAGGCAACATAATCAAGACAGGCGTGCCACTCGCCCGGCGCGTGACCATTCCCTCCTTCTTCTTCAATTTTGCATTTTATTCAATTCACTGTGATAAGAGATTTAATGTTGAGTCGTGTTATCAGTATTCAAATTATAAGTTTTTAAATTATTCTGTTATCTTGAAAATCGATTATCATTAGTTACATTTATTTTGATAATTTAATAATTAATAATAGAGAAGATTAGAGACATTTCATTAATATGTTTAATTAAAATAGTTATGTTATAAGAAACTAAACAAAAAATAGGGTACGGTGTACCTCTGGATCGAAAATTATCAGTTGGGCGCTAACCTTAGGATATTTAAGTATTATAAAATCGAATATGAATGATTAAAAACTTAAGGATAATTTATTAATCTTGTTGGTGTATTATACTAAGTTTTAGTTTGTTAAAAGTATGGTAAGGATAACAACTGTCAAGTGTCTTGTCTTATTATGCTAATATTTACTTCAAATAATTTTTTTAACAATAAAGTAAGTAAAAAATTTAAAACTGAAGGAATATTGTTATTATGTTAAAGCGGAAACCATGGTGGCATGGATCTGATTTTTATTTTTACTTTTCCAAATTTATACCGTAGGTATATAGGAAAATTATTGTGTTTGCAAAAAAATCCTGAACCGGGATGTCAGGATTAAAGTCTCTTGAGTGTTATCATCGTAGCTCCTAGAGTATTTACGCAAGAGAGTTAAAACTCTGTACAAAAATCAATATACCGCTATAGTTGTACTAATCAGAATTTTTTATGACGTCGTAAATCCGCAATAATGACAGCGAAAATTTTGAACAAATCATAAAACGCTGAAATGATGCGATCAGATTGAGATTTGACAAGCACGTTGCCTTATACAAGACTAACATATGTGCTATGTTTCATCTCATTATCAGTATTAGTTCAATTTTTATTAAATAACTTACGTACGTTTTTTTTAAATTGTAAAAAATCAGAAAAATATGCAATTGAGTTAAAATTCGGTACAAGTATACCTTTACGTAATAATTAGGTATACACTAAGTTTCTTTTTAATACGACAAGTATATCTATGATTTTTGTTGTCAGTGCTGTATGGGTGACAGTTGAAATTAAACAGGTGTATTTGCTATCTAAGGACGAGCGAAGCGAGTCCGAAGCTGGGAGGATGATCGTAGCGAATCTGATGTAATGAGGAAAAGTTCCGAGGTACCCCATACCCAATTTTTTTTAATATTACCATAGAAAAGTATTTTAGAACCATTACTTATCCTGGCAAAATTACTTAAACAATACAAAAAGTGAACCCAGACATTAAAATAATTAGTTGAGTTAGTTTTAAGGTACCTTTCAAGGTACAACTATTCATGGTCCTTGGAACAGATGAAATGATTTCCTTAAAAAGTGCTTGGACTGTGAAAAGAAGAGAGAGGGAGTTATAATAATTACTATTCAAAAATGTTTGATACAAAACCTTTTCATGAGGCATCTTGAAAAATGCAGATCTTTATTTCAAGGACCTCAATGTACCTTGTAACAATTTCCAAGGCACATAGAGGTTTCCCTTAATGAAAAAATGGGGCTCCTCTATTGATTGTTATTTAGATAAGAGATTTTTTTTTCATAACATACAGGGTGGTACATTTCAACTACATCATCCTGATTAACTCAGCTTCGCGTGGAGCTAACGCGATAAAATTGGTAACTTCCCCACTAAGTTGACCACTAGAATTTTAAATACCCTATTATTTGTATGGTAAACGTCTCCCACGTATAGTAATCTGATTACCAAAATGTGTTTTCCTACGGTAACTTTAAAAAGTTAAAGTAAGATATAAGAATTATTTTATGAGCATACCGTAATTTTAATTATTTCAGAAATTGTGTCATATTCCACATAATTTGATACCAATATCATTAAATTTCGGTTATTTTTCCCGAGCTATCGTTTGGCACACATAAGGACCATTACCCATTTATAATTCAAAATTCTGGCGCGGTAGTCCGCATGTCGGGCGAATTTCCTTTGGATGCGTGTCTCCGTGCTTAACAACAATCCTGGTTGGATGATAATTTTTATAGTTTTTTACATTATATAAGTTTACAACTACTAAATAAATAATTCCGGCGCGGTGGTCCGCTGTCGGGCGAATTTCATTTAGAATGCGTGTTTCGGTGCTAAACAACCCATTTCTTGCTTATGCAAGAACCATGCCCATTGCGTGGTTCCGGTTCATGCTTTAGAACGTAAGCAGTTACTCAATTGTCAAGCACTGCTCGTAACTCATTTTGTCTGTATTTTCCAAAGGAAATGCGCATAATTATCCAGTTGGTTGTACAAAACTATGCCTCTAAAAGTACGCACTATTATTTGCACTAGTTTAAAGCTTAGTTACTTATCTTTAAACTTAGTCAGATATCTTTACAGGTTTGTGTAAACCGGACTTCGGACCGGTTTCATTCGATTCAGCGCCCAAAAATACATAGAAAACGACACCCTACTCGAAATTTATTTTTTATCGACCTAAATTTTGGTTTTCGGTCATTTACAATGTTTTTTTTTTTGACTTTTAGGTCACTTAGAGTGGTCGTATCGACTTCGAACCGGTTTTATTAGATTTAGAGTCTCAAAAAATATAAATATTGACCTTTTTCGCGGCAAAAAATATTAACCCTGAATTTTGCCGATTTTTTGAAAATTTCGCTGACTCAGCAAACCGGGTTCAATAGGGTTCGTGTCCTCCCGAAGGTTGATTTTTGTACCAAGTTTGGTTAAAAAATATTAATCCGTACGAAAGATAGAGTGTTTACATGAAACCGGTAAGGCGATGGCTATGGAGACTAGTTGAAAGTAGATGTATAGAGTTATATGATCGCAGTGCGACTTTAGATTTCCTTATCTGTTTTTCCCATCGGTTTTTCTTCGTGTGTTATGTGTTTATTTTTTCACCATCTGTTATTACCTCATCGTTCTTCAGTCATCTTTTATCTTTGTTATTGTCATCTTTAATCTTTTGTTTGTGTCAACGTCCTCACTCTATCATCTACATCCGATTAGTTTTACTTCTACCTACTGTTTTTATGATCTTCACATATCCACAATCTCAGATCTTCAAACTTTGCAGCTAAAGACTCTGACGAGGTGAGCGTTTGTGTACACGCTAAAAGATCCTTTTTAAACCTCCGTTAAGTCAAGGCCCGGTGGCAAGTCCGTGGGTCAGAGCACAACTCTTTTATCGTCTGCAGCTTCATATCTACTTTCAACTAGTCTCCATAGCCATCGCCTTACCGGTTTTAAGAAGAACTTTTCGGTAGCTGATCTTCGTGTATCGTCCATTCTTTCTGTTTCTAAGTGTTTTTGTATATATTTTTGTCTTTATGTATAGAGTTATATATATATATATAAAGTCTCGCGAAACGTATGTTCTCGTCATTAGAGACCTCTGAAACGGATTTGTGTCGTGGTCCGAGGTTCGACTTACGCCATGACGCATATCCTATTAGCGAATTTTATTCCCAAATGAAATTTTCTAAAAGGAGGGACAGCAGTTTTAAATTTAAAAAGTTTTTTATGGCAATGTGCTATGCTATATCTGGGAACACTTCCTTCATTCGAAATTCGTCATTATTGATGGCTCATCATAATGTCATGTCCAACAATGTACCATTACATGTTGCTTTTTACTTTCTGGTATCTCTCGCACAAATATATTATGTTAACTCTTCATGTTTTGCAAAACTCGGTGTATCAAATAATATAATTTTTGCATGCCAATCATAATAGTGGTAAGAGAGCAACGCTCGTTTCTGGTAAATATTTCAATTTATATTCTACGAAATTTTTAGTGAAGGACAGAGTGAGTTCAGGCTCTGAGACAGAGTGGGATATGACATTATTATTATTAATGATTGGGATTGGAGTCGAGGATAGACCTCATTTGCACTGCGACTGGAAGTCTATTGTACAATCCCCTTAATTGGTCCAGGTCAGAATATTCCTTCTCCGGACTAGGTCTAGGATCCTCTTGACCAGTGATTCCTTGGTAGAGTCAAACTTAGTGAGAACCTTGGTAGAGTCAAAGTTGGAGCACCTTTAAAAGGCTAGGGCTTCACATCTCAGAAGTATATGAAAGGCAGTTTCGGTTTTCGATTCACAAAGCCTACACACATCTTTAAAGATAACAATGGTAAGGAGGTAACAGTGACCTCCTGTCAGTAGTCCAGTTACTGTTCTAAGGTCCCTTCTGCTTAGACTGAGGAGATTCTTAGTTACTTTGGGACTGGGTCCTTTTTATATAAGTTTGCTGTGACTCATGCCAAAGGATTTGTGCCAATGGTTTAATGGCAACTTGGCTGTCAGTAAAAATATTAATAGATGTCTGATTAGGATTATTTAAAAGCATTAATAGCAAATATTTCTGCCTGAAACTATGTGGCGTACTTTCCTAAAAAAATGAGGTTTCCAGATTAGCGTGAGCCTCATATATGCCACTTCCTGAGCCACAGTCCATCTTAGATCCATCTGTATACCATACAGTGTCACCAGAGGATTAAGGTGGTTCTCCATTGAATATTGAATCTATCATAACTGAGTATATTCGCAACACCTATCTTTTCGTTTTGAGGGTTGCACTTCCGGTTCTGACTCTCGCTAAGCTTATTTCGGTTCTGACGCTTATCCCACTAGCAATTATTTTCCAAAAGAAATTCGCTACAATGAGAGTTAATGGATAAGATTATAAATTGAGAGAATGAAATATATTGGCTAATTACATACATTGTGCCTCCCTCCGTCCATAGCATTGTGTAAAATATAAGAATCGATAAAGTATTTAATATTTATTTATACAACGAAAGTTGTATGAATAACTTGCATTAATTTAAGTTTTCTTCTTAGGCAATGCTGAAGGAGGAAACTGTATTAGCTCCTTAGGCCTACCGGTTAAAAGAGATAAACTAGGCTCCACCGAGGAAGATAATACAAGAGCAAACATCTACGACTTGTCAACAAATACAAACAGAAAAAATAGGATAATATTAAAATTCAATAGAGGCTGTGGCTTTAAGGAAACAAGTTTTATACTAGTTAATGATAATAAATAAATAATAAAATTATTATTATTATTAGTTAAATAATTATTTAAATAATAATAATTAAATAGTAGTTAAAGAATTTATAAATTAATTAATATAATATGCAACAAAGTATTAAGACTGAGGAGTCTGTGGAGCGGGGGGGGGGGAGGGGAGTCGTGGAGCCGGTAAAACAGAAAAAAACTATCGCACCATCCCCGCTTTGATTTCCTATTAAACCTTGCGATATGCTGCCTCTTACACACCCTAGGGAGAGAAATAGCATTTACAGTGCCAGTATCTTACTTACAATGCAAGGAGCAGATAAACTATTTGATGATGAAATTTCGCTACATGATTGTAGAGGTGGATAATGCCATTATAATAGGATTTTGTAAAGCAGCAAACAATCAAGTGATTACTTTCCTGTAAATTTATTTTAAGACTTCTGAATCTTTTTTTTTTCATATCAAGAGAGTATTACTTATATCGTACAAGTACTAATGTCGTACTGTTGGATGAACAGTGTGTTTGTGATATATTGGTGAAAAAAAATATTTTAAGAGACTTGTAATAGGAATTAGGAATGCATTTCCTTGTTTAAATAGAGTTTGAGGGTTGGCTAACATAATGTTACATACCATTAAGAAAATGAAACAAATCTTCGTCGAGTTTAAAATTGTTGGAAGAATACGGTACATAATAAGGCGGCTGCTGGCGGTGAGATGCGCGAATGTCGCAAGACATGTTTCATCAAACGAAATTCCACCCGGACTAATCTCCAGTCGATTTCTCGACAAATGTGTGACCCCACGCGCCCTTTCTTATCGACAAATATTTAATTTTTTTGATAAACAGGAATCTAGTTTACCCCTTTTGGATGATATTTTCTTGATGGCTTTAATATGCTGATTAATTAGTCTAAAGACGCGACTAATTACTCTTGTATTGATATAATTATAATATAAACACATATTGCATAACAAATTTTTATTAAATTTAATAAAGAATCACAAGCAAATAGATATTTAGCTGAAATATGAAATATATCTATTTAAGTGCCTTTTTCAGACACTTTCACCTGATATAATGCGCTAAATTGACGTTTGACTATTTTTGCTATTAAGTTTGTCATGCCTTCAGCACTCATTATTTTTCCTCGTTTTTAGCGAATTTCCTTTGGAAAAGTTGCTAATGAAGTGGCTTGCATGACGTGCCTGAAGCCTGAAAGTGAGACAAATATTCGCATTTTTGCCATACTGGGAGACAGCAAAACGGTCTTAGGGGCAGATGCCGCGTGGCGGCTATAGGCCGAAAACCCGTATTATTTACTTGTGCCGAAAATCCCATCGGCATCCCATTTCCAGGTAAATCATATAAGTATTTTTGCTCTACTTAAAAGAGCAATTGCAGTTTAGGTAACATTTGATATTTTTCAAAGAGGATGAGACTATTAAATTAATATCATTGGTATTATAAGTATTAGTCACTATTGTATATCATATGCAACATTTTTCAATCCATGAATCAATAAAATCATTTGTATTTTAGGTTTGAGTATGCCTGGGGTCAGGCGAAATATAGTCATTTAAAGAAGTAAGAAGTTGTTATCCCTGTCCCATCTAGTGTCTTAAAAAATGTTGCATATAATATCATCAACGTTGAGAGTAAATATATTGAGAATAAATTGCATAAGCCAAAGAGAGTGGATTGTAAATGAAAATATTACTACACATGACATTGCCTTGATAAGATAAGCTACTCACACCCAACCCGGCTCTCTCCAGTTTGCCTCATTAACAAATTTTATTTTATGACATTATTATTAATCGGATATACAGCTCCCTCTTCAACGACTATTCTGTTTATATAAAGCATATGTCGTCTTGGCTCATAAAAAGTCCAAAATCGTTACAAAATTAAATCGTATATTAGAGATTATAGGTTTATGTACACTTTTCTTGCATCTTCTTTAAGGGACTGAACTGTAAAACTAATTATTAGTTAATTACACAAGGCATCTAATCATTTTTAAATTGAAAAGAAAAAAGCAATTCTATTAATGAGCGCGGGTTTGAAATCTACACTTGTTTATTATTGCATTTAACACATGGGGGGTTATTTTGTTATTTTTGTAGGGCTTTTTGGTATGGGTACCTTCATCACACGGGGAATGGATTGTAAGGGCTCTTTTTACTGTAAAATAGTTTTAACTGGTTTTGGTTTTTTTTAAATGTTGTGTGTTACCTTATATTTCTAATGATCTTTGATTTCCAGTAAGGACTAATTACTTTGGTTTTTGTAATATTACTTACACTTGTTTGGGAAAAATTGAAAATATGAAAATAATATGACTTCATAAATGAAAGAAATAAAGTCTAATAAAGTATATCTAAAGTATAACACACAATATCTAAAACATTACTTGAAGATCCAGGGGGTAATAATAAGTTGTTATAGATTAAGACTTAAAACTATAACTCCCGGAGAGAAAGTGAATGACAAAACATGAAAACTGTTAACTCCCGGAGAGGAAGTGAATGACATAACATGAAAACTGTTAACTCCCGGAGAGAAAGTGAATGACAAAAATGAAAATGGGAGAAAGTGAATGACAAACATGAACTGTTAACTGGGAGAGAAAGTGAATGATGAAAACTGAATGAATGACACTGAAAACTATTAACTCCCTGAGAGAAAGTGAATGACTAAACATGAAAACTGTTAACTCCCGGAAAGGAAAGAATAATTGGGAGTTCAAACTTTTAACCCCTAGAGAGAGAGTATATTGTATTGAGTTAAGACATAGGTGTGAGTAGGTTTTTATAGTAAGGGTGTCATGTACCTTATTCTCACGAGAAATAGATTGTAATAGCCCTGTTAATTTTCAATAGTTTTTAAGTTTAATGTAATATTAAGATAATGTTTTATCAAATTCTTTTGAAAAACATTCGGTAATAAGGTCGCCCGTATGGTGAGAGAAGGGTCCGAGACTGGCCAAAATCCGTTTCTTATTATGTATTTATGAATTCAAAATTTAGCGGCAATGCGTGCGCATCTCTAATCAATATCTCACTGGTTTCGATTTCAAATAAAATACTCATTAATGCTTAGGGTTAACTAAGCTTGATAAAAAAGCCTAAAAATGATGAAGCCTATGGTTAGGGTCAAACTGAATCATGCGAAAAATTTTAAATATCAGAACTCAGAACAAGTGTTATCCAAATTCTTACTTGATTTTACTTTGATTCTCTGTAGTTTTACAAGGCTTACCAGTTTAATCAAACCCTTCCTCTAAATAGAGACCGGGAACTATCTAACATAATCCACTCATTATATCTCCAAAATTTACAATTATAAACTACAACAATTTTAGGTCAATAGGAATAATAATGTTTTCACAACAAGTCTGAAACCAGGATTTTAACTTAATTATTAGCTTCAGATGATTTAAGACTTTCTAACTGGTTTTTATCAAGTTGTCTGTCTGTTTATGCTAAAATGTTGAAACATGGAGCAAACCTATTATTTATTTAATGATATAATATATTTATATATATAATATATATATATATTATATATGTATATATATATATATATATATATATATATATATATATATTATATATATATATAATTATATATATATATATATATATATATATATATATATATATATCATACATACCCGAATATATTTTAATAACGTCAGTAACCAAATTCATAAAACGCGGAAAAATGTCTAGATGAGTTTTAAATTTGGTACGCATGCAATTATAGAAAAGACCAACAAATTAGTTTACCTTTATAGACGTGTGTTTGTTTTTTACAAAATTGGTTAATGAAAATAATAAGTGGAAGTTCGGCTCAGGTGTATAGTGTATGTATTCCTTGATGTAAATAACAAGAATACATAGTTGCATTTCAATACGCATAGTATACTATGAATAGTATACACCAGTCAGAAATGTGACTGGGCTTGGATATGATTTGCTAATCAAAGAACAAGTTTCCTACATTGCAACGACGCCTGGTTGTTTTAGTATGGGTATGGTTAGGTTATATCTGTTGTTTGTTTGTCGTATAACTAACTGCTTTCGCTATTAGATTGCTCTGAAGATAAACAATATCTGTACTATTTCAATGTAAAGATTAATAAAACAATTTTGGCTAAGCTTTTTTATTAGCTATATACAGCCTATAATAATAATGCGCTTTAACAAATAACTTATATACCGATGCTTTCGTGGCATCAAGAAATCCTGCCAAGGAAACGTGCTACTGGGTGGCGCTTTATCAGTTTGTTGCTGCATCAGTCCCGCATGTTGATAAAGGATTCTTGTTATCTCCAAATCAATCTATGCTATAAAATATCAAATATTATCTTTGATATTTTCAAAAGCAATTTTTGAAAGAGATCTAATGAAAAGGATTCATTGAAAAGAGCGAGTACTTAGATTAGATCTTAGAAGCTAATATTTAGGATAGATCTTGGAACCAAGTATTTATGACAGATCTTAGAAGCAAGTATTCATGATAGATCTTGGAAGCAAGTATTTATAATAGATCTTGGACGTATGCAAGTATATATGACAGATCTTGAAAGTATACACAAGTATTTATTATAGATCTTGAAAGTAACCTAGTATTTTATTAAGATCTTGGAAGTAAGCAAGTATTTATGATAAAACTTGAACGTAATCAAGTATATATCATTGATCTCTGAAGTAAGCAAGTATTTATTATAGATCCTGGAAGTAAGCATGTTTTATTATAGATCTTGGAAGTAAGCCAGTATTTATGATAGATCTTGGAAGTAAGCCAGTATTTATGATAGATCTTGGAAGTTAGCAAGTATTTATTATAGATCTTGGAAGCAAGCAAGTATTTATGATAAAACTTGAACGTAATCAAGTATATATCATTGATTTCCGAAGTTAGTAAGTATTTATTATAGATCTTGGAAGTAAGCAAGTATTTATGATAGATCTTGGAAGTAAGCATGTTTTATTATAGATCTTGGAAGTAAGCATGTTTTATTATAGATCTTGCAAGTAAGCATGTTTTATTATAAATCTAGGAAGTAAGCAAGTATTTATTATAGATCTTCGAAGTAAGCAAGTATTTATGATAGATCGTGGAAGTAGGCAAGTATCGTATAAAACATATCTTTATCATACAACGCATTTTCATTATCTATATATTTATGACCTCTTGTAAAAGCAAGTGTATCTGATTTTCGCTTGTATTACTTGCTTTTTTTACTAACAAAGTACAAATAATTTACCTTGTATCGCAATCCTTCTCATCATAACTTCGGCATTCAACATAATTTCTCTCGTCGTAGACGGACCATATTCATTAATTTTAACACGCGGAACAGCGCCGTATGCGGTCGGGATGGAAGCCGTCATCATTTCCGTACTCGACTTACGCTGAGCGCGTGCGAATTTGTATCTTTGGATGAAAGTGTATATTTTTAAAAAATATAAATACTGTAGGGTGGACCGCTACTCGAAGACTAACGTTACGTGACGCATAATCAGCTGTTTCAAATTGTCAAAGAATTAATAATCTAAAATACTTTAAATGATTAGATAAAGATTTTGTCGAATCTATCTCTACGCGTACCGGTCTCATCGGCGCAATGACATTTAAACCCCCGAACTATTTCAAGTTGAATGATATTTTGCAGAGTAGCACTATTAGTTTGTGCTGACCCCGTCCAGTGAGTTAAAACTAAGATACTAATCTACATTTATTTTAATTGGCCTTCAGTGAAAATGGCCTGACTGGCTGCGTACGTAGTAATAGGTATTTTTATTAAAGATTTGTTCCTAGAAACACTCTCCTCTTGGCTTTTCATTTTTTTTTAAATAGCATATTATTGTACTAGGTTGTAAAGTAAGTTTTTTCTAACCGCGGCAATTATCTTTACAGTAAAGTGAAGCGAGACGATAAATATTGCCGAGGTTAAGAAAAAAACTCACGTTACAATCATATAGCATATGCTATTTTTTCAGAGTTCGGTGGCAATGAAAAAAACAATGTATAAAAACAAACTTTTAAAAACTTAAATCTTTTTAAAAGAATTGTCTCTAGTGATAAGAAATTAAAATTAAATATTCTTCTTTTTTGTCATTAAATTAATATGTGCAATAGATAAAATATATTTATGTTTAATATTTGACTATTTTATTAGTGATAAAAAGCAAATAAAAAATTATAACTAACCGTTTTTTAAGTTTTTACCGTGCTTAGCTTGATTGCAAAAAACGACAGTGTTTTAACTTTAAATTACGGCACTCTTGATAACTAACTTTTTAAATGTCTACTTTATCTCTCTATGATGTAAAAAATCTTTTACATCCTAGGAGGTAAAATATTTTCTAATACATTGTAGGTATAATTAAAACACTCGTAACAAAAGAAACGGGTTTAGCTACTTCATATAGGCTCTAATGTTACTATTTCAAAGCCTACCTCTGAAAAAATTAAATCATTACAGTGACTCATCGAGGGGACAAATGACACCAACGCCCGTAAAATATAATCACCCTTTTGAGTTTGTGGCCGAATACTTGGTTTTATTTTTTGTAGAAGTGTTTCAATCCATTAATTATTGGTCAATATTTTTTATTTTACTCACCAAACGCGTTCTGAATTTGAATTTAAAACCTACAAAACACTGAATTTACTCACTTAACAATTACTACACTCTTGTAAGACAATATAGGGAAATCAATGACTTTTGGAAGATAGTGAGAATATAAAGCTTGATTAATTTGGCCCGGCAAAGAAAAAAAGTTTTCACTGGGACAAGTTATTAACTAGATGGTTATAGAATAAATAATTTATCTTTATAAACCCATGGTAAGAATAAATATATGATGTTTATTACCTTGTGGCTTGAATAAATGTTAGCTATTACCCATGGCCACTAAGCAGACCCGGGCGCCGACGCGCTTCGCAGTGGCAACAGGCTGAAAGTATCTTGTTCTTTTAAGTTCTAAGAAATAATAACCCCAACAAAGAAATCTGCAAGAAACTATCGTCGCTCAATCATAGGCATAATACGGCAAATTAACCAAAAGCTCAAGACATCAAGCATCGTACGATTAGACTATTATCTAGCGTTACGAGCGGCTGCGACTTGACTCTATCCTGACTTCATCCTAAGATGTCAACATTTACTTACCTCTACTATAAAGTACAAGTTAAAACAATTTAGAAAATGCAAAAATATTTATTGGCTTGTTTTGAATGAAATCCTTCTTATGAGGATAACATCTTATTATTGGGTGAACTTCAGACTTTAGCATAGCAAATATTAGATGTGACAATGTCGTTGCAAGTAGAAAATTAATAAGTGGTCATCACGCGGCTTTTGGTTCACCGTTCACGGCACGTTAAAAGTAAATATGTCACGGTGCACGTCCAAAATGAGCATGACACGGTACACAACACGTCCAGAGTAAAGATGACACGATACACGGCAACATCTAAAGTGACTATGACGTGGTACACGGTGCGTCCAAAAAGGACATGACGCGGTACGCAGAACATTCAAAGTAACCAGGAAGCGGCACAACGAGAGTGATACATCGATAAATACCAGTTCGCGCCACACGGTTGGTCTGAAGTCACTACACCGCGGTACGCGAATCATCCATATTGACCATGACTCGGTTCGGTATACCCAAAGCAACAAAATCTGTCATACTGACCTTGGTTTGCAGTTTGCTCAGCGGATGACATGCCGCAACAGTCCAAAGGTCATTTAAACCCTCTATGATTGAAGAATGTAAAAATCTAGCGGCAATGCGTGCGCATCTCTAATCATTCGTTATCTTATTGGTTTTGATTATAGTGGCTTCCCTATCTAGTAATTGTGTTTTCTTATTATAAACCAGTCAGATAGGTTTTTCTTTTTGACAATTGAAAAATGAAGTAGTTGACAAAGCTTGTTTGTCCATGCATCTGCGGGTCGGAAAGCTTCTTACATAAGCTAAAGTGACACTTGTACCAACTAGGTAAGGATTCACTTCCAAACTCCCCCAAAAAATAAAAATTAAACATTTCCAGTACATGTTGTATTTGTCCACTTCCAAACAACCTCATAAGCGTAATTTCTTATAAAAATTCGCTAAAATTATCTTCAAAATAAAACAAAATATTCAATAGACTTGGGTCTCTGCTGGTTTCTGTAAATGCTGGTTAATAAGATCTTAAATTGGACCATTTTTGTGACATGGCATACATACAGTGACAGATTATTCTTAATTTATGCTTTATGAATATCTTTTGTGTTGTGTCTATTATTAAAATATGACACCTTATATTAGCGAATTTCTTTTTAATAAATCTAATTCAGTTAGTATAACAATTATTTACCACCTTAAAAATTAGCACTCTATTGAAAATCTTTTGATTTCACTAACCCGGTTTCCTGAGTCAGCAAACGTTTTTCAACTAAGTGGTACATCTGGTGTTAAAAACTCATTTCACCGTGTTTATTCAAAATAGGAATAGTAACGCCATAAACATTTTGATGCATTTGCGAATAAAATGAAACCGGTCTGTAGTCAACCGGTAAGACACAACTCGAAAGTATAGGAACACTTTAAGTATTGACATTAGTATTGATTCAAGTACTAATATATTCAAGTAGCTGGAGGTCCGTGTTGTAATCTTGGCACCGCCAATTAATTTAATCTATATGTGGCGCGGAGGTATGGGCGAATATTCTTTGGAACTCTTGAATACTTATATGTTCTCCAGAATGGTTCTTCAAGAATATTATAGTTTTGTATAGCCTATAACAAGACATATGCATTCTTAAAATATTTTAATATTATATTTAATACACCCAATTAAGTACGTAGGTGAAAGGTGCAATATAGTTTACTTTGGTTTGGAAATGTGTACACATATTACATACTAAGTATTTGTTAATGTTAAAATTATTGTATGATATTTTTTTTTATTTTTTGGTTCAAGATTTTGTTGGTTTAAGATTTTAGTTTTTACTTTTCTTTATTTATGTCGTAGGCGCATAGAAAAAGTAATGCATTTGCTCTATAAATCCGAAACCGGGATCACAGCTGCATTATCCATTTCATATGCTTAAGGCTTCCTGAATGATTTTAACCAACTTCGATCTGAATATGTGTGAGTTTCCATTTATCATTTTTGCTCTGAGTATACTAGAGAGAAGAAACTTAAAACAAAATGTAACCTTTAGGTCTAATTTTGCTCATAAGGAAATATTTTTTCTACGACGTCTTGTTAATGACTCGATGAAAATCTCAAAAAAAATCGGCAAACGCAAAAAAATAATGGGTCCATTTGATATTTAGCACGCACTAAGTCCTGAGTGAAATCAACAAATGTTCTATGTTTAATCTTATTAACAGCATTAGTTCAATATATTTGTTTTATATAAATCGGTACAAATGTTCAATCAATCAATTCATTTGAAATGTGGCTCAAGTTTAATCCTTCATATTATAAACTATAATACGACCAGTCCACGGTTTTACCGTATCTATACTAGTAAATATGTAACAAGTTTCATATCATTATCGACAGGTTCAATTTTTATTGATGATGATTTTTATTTTTATGAATGATTTGTATAAGTTCTAGGTGGATTAACAATAACTTCATTCCTTTAAAATTTTCTGTTTATTCACATTAAAATGATAAAGGACTTTAGTGTTCGTCAATCCACCTAGAATTTAATTCTTAACAGTCCAATGACAAATATGACTTGAATAAGTTGTGTAATCACAAGTGTCAATAAAGTGCGTAGGGTTCCGGGGTTCCAGTGGGGACCACGTCAATGAGGATGATTTCTCTTCCACTGTGCGAGGCATCTTCAGGGATGTAGGACATCATGGATGAGTTCACAATCCTCTACAAAACTGAAACTGAACACTAGTGTCAAGTAACATTAAGTCAAGTCTGTACTGTGATGAATAACCGCAGGCCATAAAACAGGTTTTTTCTGTCTGAGGACGAACGAAGTCAGATAATTGTGGATGACCTTAGCGAATCCGATTTAAGGGAATTTTAAAGGAAAAATTAGCCAATTAGATTGGGGTTATGGTATGAGGATGCGAGAGACTCCTCATAAGGACGGATAAGAAATATATTTACCTATGTATACAGTGTAAGGCGATATATGTAAAAAATTAATAGATGCAATTGTTGACAAAATTTCCAACAAATTCAGGTACCCCTTTGTTATTCCGATTCTCAATTGTTTAACATTTTTTCAATTTTTCAGGTGCTTTTCCTTTGACAGAGAATTTAATGCATATTTCATGCGGAATATAAAAATAAAATAGCATTAATCTTTAGGAAATTTTATAAGCTTTCCAACGGTACTAAATTTGTAGCTCTAAAAATTAAATTTCTAGTAGATATCAGCGTTCTGGGCTCCAAATAAAACTTAGTACTTTAATATTATAACAAGTGTTATGTTACGGAATAGCTTTGTTAAAAACTACTCCTGCAATGAGCCTGGTAGCTTAAACCATCCAAGCATTACTGTATTGTAAGGAAAGTAGATTTCAAATAAAAGCTCCGATAGAATGCGCTAGTATGCTACTTTACGTAAAATAAAACCCTTGCGCTCATATTATTAATAATACTAAATAAGAAGGAGCATACTGATTACGGCAAACTTGGTTCACTGGTAGTCTTAAGTGATAGTGCCACCGAAACAGTATAAAATTTCCTTAAAAAAATTGGAAATACTTCTAGTCACTGAATTAATATGTTCAATTATTGATTAATGCTCGATTTTCATTAAATACAAATATATATATATTAGAGCATTATAATTTTTTTAAACATTTTAGATTATATTTAAAGTTTTTAGTAAAAGTCAATAGTTAACCAAATATAGATTCTCGTATTCCGCTACCCTCTTGCTACCTAAGACTATTGAGATATTATTAATAGATAAGCCCTATTGGTTGATTTTTGAAACATCGAACAAATAACCTGACTACCTTCGACTCTCAATTTAATCAAATAAACAGAACAAAAAAACAGTAACATATATTAAAGAACGTTTAAAATACATATCAAACTACAGATAATGTGCAGGAAGCCAAAAACAATTGATTTATTATAACCTTAACTCACTTTCGAAGGAGGTTTCTATGAGGTTACACAGAGCCCCAAAAATATGTTTCAGGCTTCTCAATGAATCGAGATAAGCTATGCCCCCTCTAGTATATATCTCTATGGTAATTCCTAATAAAGGCTTTTTATAAAGAAAGTAAAATTTAATCTGATTGTAAAATTTAAATGAATTTAATTTATTCCTCCTTTATCGATTCATTTATAAAACATTTTTTGTTTAAGGAAAAGTATGTAAAAAATGTCTAAAACCGATTTTATTTACAAAATGTTGTATTTCAATTTTTTTTGGTATTTTTATTTGAACTGTAATTTATTTTTAATCAAATATCATATCAGGGGCCCGCCCCCTTAATATAACATTATTATTATTATTTTATTGGTATTCTCACCTCTCGGTGGTGTTTAAGGGTGACAGCGGGTCATTTTTTACCAAGGTGGCACCCATTTTAATTTTTTACCATGGTCTTTTAGTCGTTTGCAGTCGTACGCTTATTATTATTATTATTAATATTATACCATTTATTGTAACATTTTCTTAGAAATATGAATTAAAGATTTACCATTTTTGATTATTATTATTTTTTTTTTTTAAGTAACATAATATTATACCGCTGCTTAATTACCGTTGCCGTGACATCAAAGTAAAATTGTTTTCTACATTTTATATTGTCTTGCCACAAATCAATTATTTATTTAGATCTTTCAGAATTTAGACGCCGGCCGGCCCACCGACAAAACTTCAAGGTGAGTGTAATTTCATTTTACTATCTTTTTATCTTCACTTTATATCTTCTATCTTACATTTTTATGTTATCTTATATCTATACCTCTCGCCGCCTTCCTAAGATTTGTTCTAATACAGTCCTCAAAAATCGCTCCCAGCAATCTCCGCTACGGTTGGAATAATAAATTATTATACTATTTAAGAAAGTTCCACACGGCTTGTATATTCACAATTATTGTTGTGTCATTTTTTGTTGAGCAGCGTCGAGCGTTATCAGTAGGTAGATAACCATTGGAATTACTATACTAAAATTAGGGATTTCAAATTCTAACAATTGTATATTTCAGTCTGAAGAAGTTAGGATAAACGAAGCGTGTCCGATAAATTGAGGTTAAGTTCCAGAGAGCCCCGTATCCGGTTTCGTAATGGTATTATAATATCATGAAAATCAATGATATTTATAATAATACTAATAAACTTCTTTATTTCCAATTCTTTTGTTTTTACATGATAAAAATATTTTTACAGTTCGTTATAACAATTATTAAGTGAAGGCCCTCAGTAGATTTCGAATAATTTAGAGCAAAAGGCGAGGGCTCAAACTAGTGTTAATAAATTTTAACCTATATTTTGTGTTAAGCTTACATGTAGTCAGAGTGAAGACAGACAGACAACTTGGTTAAAACAGACAACTCTGGAGTCGAAAACTCTCATAAATGTGATGCGAACACATTACTTATTTCTTTATATACCCTTTCAGCGGTGTATAGTAGGCAAGGATTTTGAATAAAGGGGATGAAACACTAAGTCGATTCGCCCTATAACAAAGTGACCCCACCAAGAAGCAAAAAAATAGAAAAGAAAAAAACACAAGTCAAAGACAAACTGCGTTCGCTTACAATCAATGCATTAATTGCGCAAGTCCTAAAATTATTGGCAAACTTACCTTCTGATGGTTTCCTCTAGTTTTAAGGTTATAAACAAAAAGTGAAAATAATAAATTTTCTTTGTATATCTGTTTTATTTTAATTGACTTCACAAGCACCAAATGTAACTAAAATCGCGATAAACACCGAAAGACGAGCACAGAAACAAACTCGATTTAGCCTTGTTATGAAACCTGCGTTTCACGCCTTCTTTGCTATGAATATAGGAAAGCAAGTTTCCTTTTATTTCTCTATACCATTCAACGTCCATGAAGTCAGAAAAGTTCATAAATGCGTCACCCCCTTTAATCAAGATCGTTGAAATAATCTTTTTAAAAGCTGTCTAGAGATGAGGCTCGAACCCTAGATGGTTTCGAGGTAGTCCTCATGTGCTATTATTACCTTTGGATACCAGTAATTGTAAATTTTTGTAATTATTATTGAAAAGATGTTTTTGTATAGGTTTGAGAATGGTTAATGCGAGATATCTGGTTACTGGGGGGAGTGCGGGAGTGCGCAGCTACTCGTGCACCAGTCTATTAGGGAGCAGGTGAAGTATTGTTTCGCTAATGCATAGCCAGGGGTGTAGCATGCTACCGCATCGAATCACGTGTTAACTATTACTTACACGTATTAAGCACTTAGTAATTATCTGCACTCATACCCTGGGAATAAGTTTTAGGGTATCAAAGTTTAAAAATAACAAATATATGGAGCATCCAGAAAAGTTAGATCAGCCCATCCATCTCAAGAACTAGGGAATATTAAACAAGTCTAATTTAAGATACCTTGGCCTGTTGTGATTTAAACCATTTAGAATTGTACAATTTTTTATTTAATAATTTTTTTTTTAAAAATGCATGATTTTTACCCTGTGTTATATTTTATTTGTCTTTTCATTTATATTACTCTCTTTTACTTAGTTTCCTTTTTATGTATTCACTTTATCTTTTTCTACTCAATTTTACTAATACATTCTCATAATAATTCTTATAATCTATGATTGCTTCTTCATCTAAGGTGATTTCCTTAGGTTATTCGCATGGTTAAACTTAAAAGTTTTTAGCATAAAACATTTTTATTGACCTGAAATTGTTTTTTACTTCATATAAAGCAGCAAGATTTGTTACCTATCTTTCAAGAAGAGACAACGTAGTTAATTTGATTAAGCAAACATCGAAAATCAAAAGATACGGGATGACTCATCAACATTGTCTATTGAGCTTAAGTTGAAATCTAAAGCTAAAGTTGAAGTTGTAATCCAAGATGGCACAGTATGAAAAATACAGAAAATTATTTCATAAAAACTTCAAATATTCAGGCTAATTTAGAGGCAGGTTTTTGTAGCAAGTTTAATAATGTATCCGTTTAAAAAAATTAATAACTTTTTAATGTCACTAAATTATGACAATCCGAGTAAATACTTAAATATTTTATAGCATTAAATATTATTTTTAATGTTATAATTTCATTTAGACGGGCTGTGTTAGTACCAGTAACGGCAAGTCTCGAGGGTTACATGACAAAGTAATATGAAAACTTAGTGTCCTCTGTCGCAGCTAATAACACCCTTTATCTGTAGTATATTTTATTCTTGGTTTTGCACGACTTGGAAACTATTATTGCAAAACTAATAAAGACTGAATAAACTCATACAAACACTTATTTACTATTTAAATCAAATTAAGATAATTGTCGTTGTATTATTATTATTATCGGTTCAGACTCAACGTTTTTTGACAGTTTTACTTTTCCATATTTATACCGAAGGCACATTGGAAAAGTTTTGTTTTAGCACTAAAATTCTACAATGAGATTCCACAGGAATTATCTGTTTTAGGAGTTTTTAAGACCTTCTGAGTGTTTTTTCCGAAGTTGTCTGATAGTATGTACTATGCGTGACTTTTACCATTGCAGCTTATTGTGTGTTAATGCATGAGAGCAACTTTATCACTTTATGTTGTACTTCATATAATAATATAATGCTTGTTCAGAGCATTGTTGCTCATCAGGGACAACCCCTGTGGGAACGCTTTAGCAGGGGCGGACTGAACAATGAGGTCGAGTGCGGCAGCCCTCTAAATAAGTAAATAAAAATCTTTATTTACATAAATACTAATAAAAGTACAATGGCAAAATTACTCAAACATTTTATTAGAGAAGTACTCATTAATTACTATAAAAAGCCTGCTCTGTCAAGGCTTTTTTACGGCTTTTTTGAAATGATCTATTGGCAGCTCTTAACTATTTACTTATAATTGATTAAAAAGTTTACCCCCAATACACTATGACCCACTTCTGACTTCTTAAGTCTATGAGTTGGTATTGTAAGTGCATTTTTATTCTTTGTATTATATTTATGACAATCATTATTAGTTTTAAAAATTTTAAGTTTTTTTTAATAAAGAGCACAGAATTAAAAATATAAAGATATTTTTTTTAAATACCTCCACCTTTCACAGTTCCGTTAAGGTGTGAAAGGTGAGTATAAGTACTAGCGGTTTAACGACATCAACCACGGTGCCAGCTAAAACTTATAAAAAATAATTTAGTCATGGAGGTCTGTATTTCAGTAATTTTGACGTTATTAATACAATTAATGACTCAGCAAAAATCCCTTTTATTTAATAAAGAATGATGTTTATTTATTTTACTACACCCACCAGAATAATTCACTTGAATACATGATATTGCCACTAAGTGATTCTATAAGTGTGCCAATCTCCTAATTAAAATTTAATTAAGAACAAAATGTTAAATTGAAAAAGCTAAAATTAAAATTAAAATGTTCGGATATAACGAAATTTAATTCTAATTAGCCCTATACATGAGAAAGAGAGGAAGAACAACAGACAGGGCCCCGGGCTGAAATACATAATTAACTTGACAACTACATATTGTGCTTTAATCGGGCCCTTTTAAGTGACAGTGTCCAATGATAATAAGTTTTTTTTATAATTTGGAATTCCAAATTACAAGTTTTGCCGCAATGCCGGCCCTTAGTTACCGCTCAGCATAGAGATATTATTACTAGAGGGGCCCTATAGGTTAAATTGTGAAACATCGAAAAAGTAACCTGACTGGTTTAGTTTAAAAATATAATCAAATAATCAATGCAAAATTATAATACCTTATATAGTAGAACTTTAAAAATACAAATCAAAACACAAACATTGTGCGGGAAGCTGAAATCAATAGATTTAATATAACCTTATCGTACTCTTGAAGAAGTTATTAATGAGGTTACATAGAGCCTCTGAGAGACCCTTAAAGATGTTACAGGCTACTAAATGTATAGAGATAGGCTATGCTCCTTTCAGTATATATCTCTATGGCCCACTGAGTATATTGTGTTTGCACTTGAGATCTGAAACTATGACTTAACCTGAATCATACGTTTCAAATGTTCTTACAACCTCCTGTGTGATTTTTATTAGGTTGTCTGTAAATTTTAATTCTGGGTCTTTAAGTGAATCTCTACGAAAATGGCCCAAGTTTAATAAATAACTAACACATTTAAATTATTTTACATACTTTTTAATAAATTCAAATCTTAATAAAAGTTAATAAAAAGCTAATAAAACTTTTAATTATACCGTTGTTTTAAAGTTTGCGTTCCCTAGTTCCCAGTGAGGATAGATTTTGTAACCACCAAGTTAAAAATCTTGGACTATACCGACTGAGCTAACGAGGAAATGCGAAGCAGGAGTTAAATATTTGCCTTGGGGAAATAACCTAAGCTAGTTTACTCCCGCTTTAGTAAAAAGTTAAGTGTAATTTTTCTCCATATACAAGGTCGTTTTAAAATGTACACTTCTTCTCTTATCTAAAGGAAATGTAAAGGGTTTCGATGTTATATCACGACCTAGTTGCAACTGATTACGAGTCTAATTAAGTCATATGACGTATAGTTTTAAACATACTTGTTTTTTTTTTTTTTTTGTTTTTTTAATAGTTTATTGAAAAAAAATGTAATTACAAAAATTATCACAAATTATAAATAATTCAATTTAGACAAAAAAACTGTAACTATATTCTTCACCAAAAAGCCGAAAATCTGATACTGTTTAAAATCTGATACTCTGTATCAGGAAACTATGGAAATTCAGAATGTTAATTTATCATTTGTTTTAACAGGCTGTTTTAGGTTAAAACTTACCTACGTAAAAAGTTTTAAATATAAGACGAATAGTTGGGTTAGAAGCTGTACATCAATTTATTATGAGATAAGTTGGGTGGGCTGAGATGCATGCAAATGAAGTCCAGTCCGTACCCCGTATTAGACTCTTGTTTTATAACAAGTATACAGAGTTTCGATCCTTAGCACCGTCTTCTGACAATTATCTCGTTGGAACATCTAACTGAGTTGTGGATCTCCAGTTAGACACGGTTGGTACCACTTGACCTTTTTTTCAACAAACATATACCTTAAATATAAGGAGGAATAAGGAGGATTTAACTCTTAATTTTATACCTTAAAGTTTATTTGTAAGTCTGTAATACAATAATATTAAATAAATTAAGCGATGTCATCAGAGCTAAATAACTTGCTAAATTAGAGTAAATAGCAAGTCATGCTGTATGAGAGAGATGCAACCATAAAGTTGTATTACTTAAGGAACCCTATATAGGTTGAATTTTGTAACATCACAAAGTAAGCTGAACATCTCCGATTTTTATTATAATTATTTAACAGAACAAAATCACAGTAACTTTTAAAGTAGAACGTTGTTTAAAATACAAAACAAAAACAACGTGTGAAAACCAAACGACTATTTTTATTGATTTATTAAAACCAATAAATGGCCTTATAAAAAGTCACTCTTAGAGGAGGTTTCAGTGAGGTTACACAGAGTCTTTAAAAGCTCCAAAAGATGTTTGAGGGTTCTCAATGTATTGAAATAGGCTATGCCCCCTCTAGTAATATATCTCTATGGATGCAACAGTGTAAGCAATGGATTCTCTCAGTCCTGTCAGGACTATTTTTGAATTCACTAAATTGCTCCGTCCTTATTTGCCGTAGAGGATTGTTTTTTACAAAAAATGCTGTTGAATCTACCAAGTTTCGATTTTCTGTTCATACTTTTCCACGTTTATACCCGTATGTAGGAAAGTATTTTCTTTTCAATAAAAATCAAAAATCGGGATTTCACCTTAATTATCTATTTTAGGTGTTTTTATGGCCTCCTGAGTAGTTTTTACCAAGTTATTTGTCTCTAGGTGTATGTGTCCGTTAATTTAATAGCTACAAGTGAAAATTATATGCTAGAGGGTTAAAAATTGGTAATAAATTCAATGTTTAGGTCTGGTGCTGTCCGGGTAATATTTTGTTTATATATTAACCGTTATACATATTCATTTGAAAACTCATATAAAGCTAAAAAACTTGTGGAGCAAATTGAAATGTACATTCATGTAGTCCAATACAACAACAGCCATTGTGCTAAATTAGAAATGAAATATATATTTTGCTAAGCTAATTACAAAAATATATATTAATAATATTAGTCTTGTGCCCTTTTTTAATGATTTAAGATGAGGTTGTGTCCTATAGGATGGTAATAAAAAACTACGATTAATGTGACGTTTCGGCTATGAAGCCATTATCAAACAATTGAGAAAAAGTAGACCTCTTAAAAAGAGTCATAGTCAGAAAGTAAAAAAGCTAATAAAACCTACTGAAAGCATCTCCATCAACTCTTTATTGCACAGTTCTAAAAAGTAAAACCAAAAAGGAAAAAAAGAATTAAGGCAAGAAAGACACAAAAAGATCAAATCAAAAGCTAAAAACAAGAGTGTCTAAAATTATTTAGTAAAAAGGGGTACGAACCTGTGTTAAAATTAAAATAAAGTTGGTGAAGAGTAAGAATCGAAAAGAGCAGTAGAAAGACGTAGTAGAAAGACGTAGTAGAAGCAAGAAAAAATAAAAGACTGTATCAAGTGAAAGTGAAAAGGGAAATAACTAGAAAAATTTAAAGATAACCAGGAGGAAGGTAATACTAAGAAAAACAATGCATCGAAAGAGCTAAGAATTATAAAGGCTAAAAAAAAAAAACAACATTAAAAATTGGAATAAACTCCGGAGTAGAACTTGTTCAGAAACTTTGTGTCAGTTTTTTTATTAACGGTTATGTTGCTGTGTATGGAAATCTTATGGGCTTCCATAAGTTTCCTTTTGTTGGCATTTCTTTCTTTTTCTAATATTTTGATGTTGGCAAAATCAAATGAAAGGGATAACGTAGTGGAATGTTCAGCAAGTGCAGTACAAGTTGATTTCTTAGAGACTGTGTATTCATGGTAATAAGTCCTATGCTTGAGTAGTTGGCCGCTCTCCCCGATATAGGTTTTGATGCAATCTTTACACGGTATTTGGTAGATAGTGCCGCCTTGGTTTTCAATACATATTTTATCTTTAAGGTTACTGTAGTATTGGTCATATCAGCTTTGTTGATCGGTTTGTGACCAAGAGAAATTTCACTACAGTCAAATTGGCCTAATAGTTTCTGAATGCCTTCTGAGAGCCCCTTGACATATGTCATGCCCACAAATTTATTTGCCCACAACTAAATTTGTGGGCAATAAAAAAAAATATACATAAAAAATGCATTACTTGTAGTTTCATTTTATTATAAGCATTAGTTCAATTTTAATTGAATGGTTTACATTTTTCAAACAAATATTAAAATCAAAAATAATTTAATTGAGTCAAAATTTGGTACAATTATATCCCTGTATGTGCAATAAATAATCATGTATACCATGTTAAATAACAATACAGCTGGTATGGCTACACGGTTTATGTAGGATTACAAATGTTAAGCTGCTTCCAGCAAGTTTAGTACCTGAATGGGAACGCTTACAACTCACACGCATGTTTTTACTTTCTAAGGACAAGCGGGATGAGTCCGAAGGCGCAATGCAATATTAATTAAATGATTTCTATCATATCTCATTATATATATATATATATATATATATATATATATATATATATATAATATATATATATATATATATATATATATATATGTATGTATGTACATATATATATATATATATATATATATATATATATAATATATATATTTGATATCTAAATTTAGGTCAAATATTTTTTACACTCAGACCTTTAAAGGTCGGAAGCATACTTGATCAGGACCCTAGAGCAGTACAAGAGGGCCCTAAAGATTAAACATTAAATAGTTTAATTAAAAATACTATTTATATGAATAAACTAAGTTTGTTTTATACGAGAAAAAGGTTTGTAATAAGACAACAGCAGTCCAAAAATAGTTGAAAAATAAATTTAATTTATTTAAATAAAATAATATCATTTGATTTAATGTTATTAAATAAAATTAAAATTAAATAAACCAAATTAAGCATGCTTTACTCATTAATACTACTCTAGTTTAAAGTAGAGCCCTCTGAGAAGCATTAAATACCCCCCCCCTAATTGGGCCCCTTGAGATGAAGGTTTCTGTCCTTCTAGGCAAGCCCTCCTCGGGCCTTTATATCTCAGTCCGCCACTGCACATACCATATTTTTTAAGTTACTTTTTTTAAGTTTAACGTCCCTATCCGGATCCTTCTTGCTACAACTAACTTAAAAATATCACTGTATACATCGCCGAAGCAATCTAATCGACAGATAATCTAAATAGGATCAATTCAGACTAAAGATTTTAAGACACAGTCCCGTCTTTACGATGACGGAGATAAGAATATAAAAGAAGGATATGATGGCAAAATTAGCATTTGCTGAAGTAGAGACACTAAAGATTTAGATAACTTTGTGCTCGCTTTCGGTAAGTAATATGGAGTATTGTTGCCGAGCAAAATCCATTATGAAATTACACAACAGAAGCCCTGCCCAGTTAAAACGTTTATCCTATTGTTGTGATTGTTTCTATATCGGGTTTTAAAAACACGAGTTCTATCTAAGTAGATCTCGGAGGTCTGACGCTCAGGTACTGACCCTAACCCAGCTCCTGTCAGTCACTTACCGTCCAAATTTTGACGGATATTATTTCCGCTATTCACTCATCTTACCAATGGTTCATTTCTTAAACAAATCCCAGTCTGAAACAATCGTTTGTTTTTAAAGGATCTCGTAGTACCTGCTGACTGGAACCACAACTTTGTGCCTAAGATTTTTCTACATGGATGCTAATTCTGCGGCTTGGAGAATCTGAACCCTACTATCGACGTCTTTTATCTTTCCCCCGTATATCATCAACCTCTAACTTTAACAATCTCTAACAAAATTAATTTAACCAATTATTCTAGTTCCTGTTTGTTCTTTGTACATTTAATTGCTTTAGTTTGTTTAGATAAATAAATAAAATCTCAGAATTTTTCCACATCACATCTGATTGGCTATGGTCATCCTCCGGACTCATTTCCATCTTCCTCAGAGTATACATACAAGTCGTTAAATTTATACTTCAACACGTCTTTGAACTCGCTTTGCTCGTCCTCAAATGTAGTAAATATATCCGTTTCATTCCCAGGGGTCACCCATCCAGGCACTGATTACGCTCGATGCTACTTAACTTGTATGGTACAACAAAAATAAGTAAATAAGAATGCTTTGTTGTTGTCAACCAATCAGAAAGTACCTGCCGCCTTTCAGCTCCTAAATGTAGGACAAATTCTATATGTGTTAAGGATTCCACTACACATTGGTGTAACCTAATCTTAGTAATATAACGCTTATTATATTAAAACCAAAGAGCATAGTACTCCTTGATAAAACTCTTGATAACAATGAACTTCGTTAGTTTTATTTAATGTTTATCTTATAATTTGGAACAGCCCAGAATATGTAGGAGCCTGATCCCTCAAAATCATCAACAGATCTATTAAATTAAATATATTTTCGAGACCTAACCTGGATTCCCTGGGCTCGCTGCCGAAGGACTCTAGGTCACTGTACTGTTGCATATTATTATTTCTAAAACAATGAATGAATGTAAACTACTTTAATGCTCTTAAACCAGAGCTATTTATGACAATAGGTCAGTTTAATGCGTTTTACACGGCTGTTTCGTGTAAAACATTGCATTTATCCGTATTATTCTGCAAATCGATTTTATACACACAATAATAAGATAGCGAAATATAGTTTTTATAAATAAGTTCAGTCAAGCGTAATTATTTGATGGGCAAGTGAGTGAGGGCGTCGATGCAAGGGCTTCAGAAATCTCCCCTATGCACAAAAAAGGTAGGCAACTTAATTACGGTCTGTTGTGAGGGAGAACAATGGCCATTATACAAACTTACACTGCCTGTGCCAAAAAAATAAAGGCTGTTGACGTGTTCCGCCCAGATAGGCAGCCTATACCTGGGACTATTGTTGGAGCTAATCAGTCGGAAATATGTTTATTTTATAGCAGATATAAAGGGTTTAAGGAATACTTGACTCAAGTACAATCTTGACTCCCATCTTATACAAAGTGCAATCCTATTAGCTTTTAATACAAACATTGTTTTAGAAAGATAAAAACTTAGAATTATGAATTAACACTGGACCAATTTCGTCTTTATAAAGACGATTTCTTTAAAGTTTTTAGCTGGCTCTCACTATGTATTGCTCCAGCGTACCCCTTCCAGATCTTGAGAGTTTAATTTGCTTCACTTGCTCCTTGGAGCCGCCCTTGGTAAGCATCTCGACACATTAGGCTGCCGTATCTACTTGCTTCAAGTAGAGGGTTTTAACAGGATTGTGTAGACTTGAGGCTTTTCAAAAAGCACCTATACACAGGCATAGACACTCGTACGTTTTAATCTCTAACCTATATACATGTCAAACGATAAACTTAAGTCTCTTTTACCTTTTTAAAAACAAATACTACATCCTTCGATGTACTTTTAAATAGTTATTAATAGTAAAATTTGTATTTTCTTAAAATGTGTATTTAAATAAACTTATTGGTCGATATATGCCGTGTGCAGATGCTGAATTTCAAAAACTTTAGAGAACAATATCAGGTTTCATTTAACATCTTATGCCTTGAATAAGCAAAACTTTAAATAATGTCATGGCCAAGACAAAATATGAAATAATTCGTTCCGTTCCAGTCTTGTGCGTAATGACTTTAAAATAAATGTCGCCTTGAAATTTTGTTGTGTTTTAAGCCTCATCGTGTATTGAGACAGGCTATGCTCCCTCTAGTAATAAATCTATATGGGTTTTGATTACTATATTTAAAATTATCTGTTGTTAAGACTTTCCTTTACCTGCAATATACATGTTTTTTGTGCAACAACGTTAAAATGTGAAATTTTAAATAGTCAAAATTGCATTAAACTTAATAATATTTTCTATCAATAGAGTTACATTGTTTATTTCTCAGCAAAGTAGTCTTATAAAATCTTATCTTATCTTATCATAAAGATGCTTAAAATCTTATCTTATCTTATCATAAAGATGCTTAAAATCTTATTTGAAAAATTGGTTTGGATCTTTTTTTATATCCAAAAAATTTTTATGTCTTTTAGTCTTTAGATATTGTTATATCTACCAGTAAGGAAGCTTCTAATACTTGTATTTCTGTAACAATCTTAAAGTTGTGAATTTTTTAAATAAAATTTCAATTGAAAAGTATGACATGACAATGTCTAGTCCAACAAATATGTAAATGTTAGCGTCAATACAAGAAATCTGAGGTAAGGATGGGTGCAACACTGAACCTATAGGAGGGTAAGTTTCGCCTTAATCAGTACCTCATTTATTAATTTGGGTTACAGCAATATTTCAAACATGATATATTGATAAATATTGTCATTTAAAATTATTTAAATGATTTAAATAAAACGATCTGTTATTACAAACCTAAGTAATTATTTTAAGAATTAACTGAATTTCACAATTTAACGGTATAGCATGTAGTAGTAATATGGGGGGGGTAACTATGGGAGTAACTACCAGGCAAGTAGGCCCCGTTGTTGGACCCTTTTTGCCAGCTCCCTAAGATAGAGTTCTACTCCTTTTAATTTCAAGTGTAAGTATATTTCATCTAATCTAGACAGATTAATTTGATATATTAGAAATTCACAGCTGTGAATTTCTATGGTTTCTTCTCATGCCAAACTATATATACTACTGATGTACTACCTCGATTTGATTTAAGCGGATATGAAAGCAAATGCATGTCTAAAATAAAAGAATAAACTACTAATTATTGTTTTCTATAAAAGATACAAACTAAGTATTATTAGGGTCATAAACTGTTTAACTTTTAGACTCGGTCAGCAGAAATTGTGAAAAACTGTCACTTCCGCTCTGTTTTAGGCGGATATTACTTGAAGTAATAGGTCAATGTGACCAACTTATTTTCCTGTTTATCCAACCCAAAAGCCAAAAATTAATAGTCTAATGTAAAAATGAGTATAATTGCTTATTGTTTTATTTTAGTTGTTCGGGTTTGATAATAGAATTGATCAAGGGTAACGCTACCTGGCATAAGACATACTCAACAGTTACCTCATAGGAAAGGAGTTAACTTATTGTGCCTATATGTGGTAATGTTAACCACCAAGACCTCTATGATAGAATTTACTCTATATCTTATCCTAGTCCATTGACAGGGAGATGTAATGTCATGTTATTTAAAGTATTGATAAAAAATGACATTTAAAGTCATATATCATTCAAATGCAAGCAACTGCATATCAATGCAATATAGTTTGAAATCGAGCAACATCAAGACGTTTCGTCATTGTGAAAGATTTTACAAGACCTATACGAAGATAATTTTCCCTTGCGAACTGCATTTTGATGTAAAAACTCATCTCAATTTGGACTCCGATCCATACAATTTCACCGAGATTTTACATCAAGTTTTTAAAAAAGTAGTCTGATGGCCTGAGGTCTTATAGGGAGCTCCAATTGAGTTGAACTTAAAATCTAGAAATATTTGTTTTGTTATAATGATGATCTTTAAAATGAAATTTAAAGAAGTAAAGTAAATGATGATCTTCTATTATAATAGAGTAGAAAGCAATAATAGACGTAAAATTGCCGTAAAAATAGCGGATCGTTAGGGATGAAGTTGTTTCGGGATGGATCAGGGGTTTATCTATTGTGAAAGATGTCACCACGGGAAGCTGGGACAGATGTATGGATTGCTAACAAGGTTCGATTGACTTTGACTATCCACCGTGACTCGCACGCCTCTCTCCCTACCTCTTCGTTACTTCTTCAGCACATATTTATGTTAGTGGCTTAAGTGAAACCACACTTAATGCCCGAAAAATTATTTTTACTTAAACTGTATAATTTAACTTAACTAAATTTACACCGATTTTTTTAAAAAAATCTGAAATCGGGATTTACCAGTCCGTATCATCATGGCTTCTTGTGTATTTATGCTAGAGAGTAAAAAAAAGGTTCAGATATCAATCTTTAGGCCCTAATTGTGGTTTCAGATAAATAAAATAATGTTTCTATGACGTCATTAACCGTCATAAAAGTTTCAAAAACTCATAAAACTAACAAAATTTTGATTAGTTAGAAATTTAGCAAATATGTTGTACTTTATAAGGCCAAGAAACATGCTAAGTTTCGTCTTATTATACTCTATAGAATGAAATATATACGAATTTAAAAAAAATCACAGTCAACAAGAACAAAAAGTATTAGGGCTTCCAATATATATATAGCCAGCTAATCCGCAACTGGCTATATATATATATATAATATATATATATATATATGTGTGTGTTGTGTGTGTTGTGTGGTGTGTGTTTATATATATAATATATATATATATATATATATATATATATATATATATATATGTGTGTGTGTGTGTGTGTGTGTGTGTGTGTGTGTGTGTATATATATATATATATATTATATATATATAATAATATATATATATAATATATATATATATATATATATATATACAAAGTTTCGCGAAACGTATTTTTTCGTCATTAGGGACCTCTGAAACGGATTTCTGTTGTGCATTTCTGTCCAAGGTTTGACTTTCCACTTTCGACCTTATTTATTAATAAATACCGAAGCGAATTGATTCCCGAAGGAAATTCGCTAATAACCATTTGAGTTGAACTTTGGCATGGGTGAATTTCAGAGGCCCTGATAATCATTTAATTTTGAAAATAAAGACACAGACAGTCTACCATAAAGATAGTTGTCTGCATTACAGTGCTTTAGTGGTTCGGCACCTTATATCTTTAATGCATGAGCCCCATCCTTGCTTTCTTTATAGTTCGAAATAGACAAACGAAATATATGTTTTTATGTGAAGATTGTTTAAATATGAGTTTAGAGAAAACCAACCTTTGTTGAGTTTTAGAGCAAAAGAATCTATTCTCCTTAGCTTTTTACTTTGTCATTTATAGTGTAAGATAAAGGTACTACAGGAGAGATGTTTCGTTTTTAGAACCTCCATGAGACAACAGTACTGCAAAGTCATTCTACAAGAGAATCAATTTTTATTTTCTTACTAACCCGAAGTTTATATTGAAATAGTTAAACCATATCCCGTTATTTTTACATTCATTATATTTTTATATTGTTCTAAATATATCTATATATTTAAGTTTGAAAAAGGTTGAAGACTTGGAAGCGAGGAAGGAATGATATCAAATTTCATAGCCGGGGTCCGAGGGGCCGACTTTGCCATGAAAAATAATCTACCTGAGTCTGAGTCTGGTCATTCAACAATATAATATTTTATTCATTCACAATATAGTTCGGTTCATTCACGTAAATTTATTGATTTTATTGAGTTTTCTTTTGATATTTTAACCTCTTGATTATCTAATACAAACGTGAATTTCTTGGAACAAACTTTTATCTGTAACTAATAGCATACTCTACTCATTGAAAATTATTACATAGTTGCTGGTAGACGCCGTTATGCAAAAGCAGCTTTTATGTAAAACGGCAAAATTAATATTTAGACACCATAAGAACTTAATTGTGACAGTCAAATCTTGCCCTCTACAAATAACTACAAAACTGCAAGTAAAATTAGTCAAGCATTCCTGAATCAACCCTGAATTTTACTTTTCAGCAGAGTTAGGAAAGGTTTGTAGGAAGTATAATTTAAATTTTGAGTAAACGTGGCCAATTTTCATCAAATATTTATTTTTAGATTTAACATATGTGTCAATTCAAATAAATAAAGATAAGTGTACGGGATGCCTACCTTATAACCTTTCTTCAACTACTTGGATTCACTACGCTATAATAATCCCTATTTCAGATTCGCCTTGCTCGTGCTCAGTCGTATAAATGTCAGCGGTCACCTATCCACCAACTAACCTATGATGCTGATTATCACTAGTAAAGACATCAACCGTAGATATACTAGCCGTGTATTGATAAGAAAAATCGTATACTTCACATAAAGGGATACTCTAGAGACAAATTGCAAATCCCTAAGTCTTCAATTTTTAAAGATTTTTAACAAATGTAGACAAGTTTTTTGATAAAAATTAACTTAATGCTAAAATTGATATAAAACTACAAAGTAGTCAATTTCTAAAGTGATCCTAAGATTATTTGATGTTTCATAAATGTTTGACATGTTTGCTGAGTCATTAATGACGTCATTATAAATTATTTTTCTGATAGCGTATAACTAGATCTACAGATTTTTGTACTAGTTTCACCTCTCTAGCACAAATACGCTTGGAGTTCCGATGTTACGACACACACACACACTTACATACATACATCAATAACCACTCAAAAGTCATAAAAACACCTGAACGGATAATTTAGTTGAAATCTTGCTGTATTGGGGTTTTAGTGCAAAAACAATACTTTTTCAATATAATACACCTTCAGGATGAATGAGAAAACGTAAAATTTTTACAAACAATTTAGACAATTTTGCATTCAATTGAAATTTTACTCTAAGAAACGATTCCAGCACACCCATACTGTTCTTAAATTCTTTCCGAGACTCTAAAATATAAATAAAATAAATCTTAAGTTTAGAAAATAATAAGTTGATAATATTGAGAAGGGGAGTGCTGCGATGTGTTGCCTGGAAACCCGGCCCCGCCTCTCCTAAAGCTGTTGCCATTTTTGAGTTTATCCACCGCTATATTTCGCATCCCTATCTCAAACCAAAAGGAAGCATAGTGATCGCAAAAATGTAACTCCGATTTTATCAACAGACGTCCCCTTTTATTATATCATAAAATAAAAAGAGAAATTGGGGTCTATATCATCTACGTGTCGATGAATGGATTGACAGATGGAACTATGTGCATACTTTTCTTGTAAACACGGGACAGGCCAAACGCTCTTCCCAATCCCCATTTAATCCTATCGAAATATTTGCATTTATCCTGATAATTAGTTTTGTGGAACCAAACCGATTGGTTTGGAGGGAGATTAAATAAATAAAAATAAATTCTATGGGACTTAATTATTTTTTAAAACGCTAGCCTGCCAACACAAATTTCTGCCAAGTATAATTTATTCCATCCCACTGCGAATGTTATTTTGTAAATTTGAAACCACGACTTCGGCTGCTGAGAATTCATAACCTTTTGCCAAGTTGAAGTTAAGATTAATTTGTTTAAAGATGACAGAAGGAGGTAGTTGATAAGTTTTACATCATCAACATATTCCGTGGAGGTGCTCATTGGTGCGAGCTTCCTTTTTCTACCTCTATACTTACGATATCAAATTACATTTCTCTCATACCCTTCTCACAGTTACCACCTTAGCTTACTTCACCTTACCTACCAAACTCTACGTACAGTATACTACTTAATAACTTATTATTTTCTTATTTTAAGATTTATTCCTTCTTTCTTAATTTCTATTTTTGCAAGCAAAGTTTGATCAGAAAATGACGCGTAAAGGTTTATCATAATTTACAGTCAGTTATTTACTTATTTATTGCAATTTAGTTCTGTTTTCTGTAGAACTAATAAAATCATAAATAATCATAATTTAAGTTGCAAAAGAATTACGTTGAACACTACAGTAATGTGTTTTATGTAAATATAATAAATATTAATTTAAATACAATACATATTAGGGTATAATATAGTATGATCAATTGGGAGTGCATAATGACTAAACTGTTAAGAGTAACAATGGATCAAAAAATTAGATGGGTGCATTAAATTGATGAGACAAATAAAAAACTCAATCTAAGTTACCATATTGCTAAGGAACTGAAAATATATACTACGAAAAACGAAGTTCTGGTAAGGCAGGTAAATCAAAATT
This sequence comes from Microvelia longipes, assembly GCA_018340805.1. Lineage (NCBI taxonomy): Eukaryota > Metazoa > Arthropoda > Insecta > Hemiptera > Veliidae > Microvelia > Microvelia longipes. The sequence goes on from JACMZG010001893.1 coordinate 7,374,281, forward strand.
ATATAAGGAGCTAAGCTCTAGGGAAATGCATTTTGTGCAGGCAAGTCTTTCATCATTCGGAAGAAAATGCTAGGATGCGTTGGTAATGAACCCCCAAGAAACTCTTGCAAAAAGTTATTAAGTAAATTAAGAGTTTTTCTATATACCATGTATTTATGTAGTTAACCAGCTTATTTGAGTTAAAAAATGTAATTATAGCTATAATGGGGATATGCATTACTATGAGACAAGCAATAAAAATTAATGAAAAAATATAAACTTAAAAAAATATAAAATTAGTAGTGTATACTAAGGGGTGTTTAGTCTTTGCCGGGTTTTAATGATGTGAAATGTTATAAATGTAAAGAATCGCTAATCAAGAGACTAATTTACAAGGTATCTGGGTTTTTAGAAAATTGATTCAGTCGTATAGTTGATTTCACTCATTGCGTTGAGTTTAAACTATGGTTTGCCAATTTCTTTTATACAGTGCCGTCAAAATATATTTTTCTCGAGTTAAGGTATGAAATAACTTTATTTAGTTATGCAAGATTAATTAAACGATAATTAGTATTATTTAAATTTTTTTAAACAATTTAATTCATAATGACACATATCGCGATAAAGAACAAAATTTACTGTTTTTACTCCTTAACACTTATTCTATGACTTTTGAGTGAGCCTAGGAGTTCCACATTCCCCTTTCTACCACTAGTAAAATGTAAAAGTTTCGCCTTATACGCTGTTAGACGCAGTGCAGCAAACTAATATTAAAAAGTTTTTCCAGTGAATTACACAGTAATGTTTAAAATGACTGAATTACCGCACTCATCTTCATGACCCCATCGATTCTGTTGGCAGGAAATGAAAGTCGATTGGTTTTTAAACACTAATTAGCCGGTTTTGGTTGTTTTCAAGGAGATACGGGGAGGTAAACACAAATATGCTCACCTCATCCCGATCCGGTTGATTTTGTACTATTTATTTTATAAGCCCTTGCTCAGTCAAGTAGAAGTAGGCGAGTTAGTGCGGGTGAAGTCGACTGGTAAACTAGACCTTAACGATTCCTGATTACTCATGCTCCACTGCGTCTGCTCCAACCCATAAATAGCCAATAATTTCATCACTTATAATAAATTAAGCATAAAATGTCCGGGGTGTTTATCGCCAGTTTTCTGAATATTATCTTATAGTAAATTATAAGTTACAGTTATTGAGTTAGGGCTGTTTCATAAATTTACTAGTTTGTAAATTATCCATGAAAAAGTAAGCAATACAAATGACATGAAATAGTTTTTCTTAAATAGGTGACTCTATTTGTAAAGAATGTGACATTTTAAGTGATAAGATTTTTGCAAAGAAATTGTAAATGCATAAATTTATAAATAAATGGACAACAAATAAAATTAATGAATTAAATTAAATTAAAAATAAATGGACAAAAAATCATTAAATTAATTTTATGATTATATGATGAGTCGGTATTTGATATATTAGTAAAGGTATATTAACATTGGCGAGTCACAAGATTAACAATGTCTGGGAAAATGCATTCTTCAGATCCCACGTCGTTAGATACCTGCCATCCTTAAACCGTCAACAATACTCGTCATATTTGTTAAGGAGTAAAACGTCTTATTAATAATGTAGATGAATATAAATAAAAATGCATTAAAGTTCAGGAAATAGGTAAATGATTGAACAATAAGAACTATTGTTTATAAACGTGCAAAATAAGTACTGCTCATAACACAAGTAAACAATTATAATTTTTACTTTTCCTCATTTATAACGTAGGTATAAGTAGTTGAAGTAAGTGGTAGAAGTATTGTCTTTGCGAAAAAATCCGAAACCGGTAGGAAACCGAATTCATCCGTTTCAGGTGTTTTAAAGACCTTCTGAGTGGTTTTCACAAAGTTTTTTGTCTATATGTGTGTGTGTATGTGTGTTTCTCAGTCTACCTCTGTAGTTGTGCTATTCGAAAAATATTTTATATGACGTCATTAATCCGCAATAATGACGTTTTTGAAAAATCATATAACGCGGAAAAAATATGCGATCGGATTGAGATTTGGCACACGTACGTAGCCATGTATAAGAATAACATATGGGACAAGTTTCATCTCATTATCAGCATTATTTAATTTTTTTCGAACGACTTGTATACATTTTTTAAAAAATCAGAATGTGATTCAATTAAGTTTAAATTTGGTACCTTCACTTAATAAATAAGTACACAAGTTGTGTTTTTATATACGACAAGTATATCCATTATTTTTGTTACATCATAAAAATTAAGCATTATTGAGCGTGGGCAGTACTGTATCACTGTATGGGTGACCGCTGAGAATGATACGGATGCATTTACTATCTGAGCACGAGCGAAGTAAGTCCGAGGACATGCTGTAGTATAAATTTGGCGAATTTTATACCGAAGCAGGGAGGATAAGTGTAGTGAATCGGTGTTCCAAGGTATTCCGTACCCGATTTTTTTACTATTATATATAAAATATTAAATGCAGCAAACAAATGGTAAGATTGAAATAAAGTTTTATACTGTTTTGAGGAATATATTTGTTAAAAAGATGTTTTTGTGACACTCCCAAGCTAAGAGTATCAGTTGTCTTACAATAATTACATCTGAAATTGATACGACAGCATGAGCCCTCCCTGCGGTTTCCCCCACCACCTTCTTTCTCTTCCTTTATTATTATTCTCTTTTTTCTTGCAGGTTATTTCTTACTTTAATTGTATAAGGGTTTATTCTATTTATTTGTTATGTTTATCAATTTTGGTGTAGAGAAATTATGTTAGAAATGACATTATAGAATAGCAGTATTAGTTTTTTTAAATATTTGGTGTGTGGGTTTATTCAGGAAACTATTTTTTAGTGATTTGATTGACGGAAGAGGGGGAAATTTAAAGGTGTGAAAAGCTAGAAGCTGTAAAGATGAAATGTTTGAACCTCTTGTTATTTCGGCATGTTTCTATTCTATTTACACTGAATCCTAGTTATTTTTCATGATACCTTAATAACTACTGCTTTATTTAAGAATTAATTTATAATTAAGACGCACAACTTGATATTTATTGTTAAATGCTTGCTCTGAAAATTTAAACTTTACTTAAATTGGTGGTAAGATCAAATTGCAATGAAGATCCTATTTATGAGTTTTTATCCTATATGAATAAAAACTGAGAGCACTGACAAAACTGCGGATCTCGGATAGAATTATTTCAAAATAAAAACTTATGGTTATATTATGAAATGGAATAACAAGATAAAATATGAGCAGACTCCCTAGGGAGTAATGGGATTATACTGGGGTGACCTCCCTTTATTGTTTGGTAATGTAACCATTCATTAGGGATAAACCAATTTAAGTGACTATAGAAACACAATAATGGTGTCGTGTTGTGGCAATTACTTGAATCCTGTCATGAGCTGGGGCTCACAGTAAGCAAAACCATCTATGCTGAGGTTGGGGCAGTGCCCTGCAGTGTAAACACTTCCTCTGAAATGGAAACAAATTTCTCTTTAAAAACAATTTGATATTAAATTGGGCAGCTCTATCACGAAACGTACAGCCCTCATGTGTATAATGTAATTTCATTGACACATTTACGCATTAACACTGTAAGATTTATTCCTTTTTGCGAATTTAAAATAAATAGCTTATGAGATTGGGGTCTTGAGGGGAGAGGTAGGGGTGGAATTCTTTAATATATATATATATATATTATATATATATATATATATATATATAATATATATATATATATATATATATATATATATATATATATACACAGGGTGTACAAACTAAAACTCCCTTCCCGAAAGAAGGAGGTACTACAACTCATTTCCAACAAAAAACTTAATATTAACTGTGGTCCGATTCTCAACCGTTTTCCCACAAGGTCAAATATAATGATTTTTCAAAACTCCTTGACTTACATTCAGAAAAAGCTGATATCTCAGAAAGTATACAACCTAGCTTCTAAATATTGGATTTGTTAAAAAGCTGAGAAAATTTCCTATAAGACAACACCATTGTCTATATGCAAAATATATGTATTCAAGTGTAAAAAATAGGCATAACTAAAAAATTATGACAAAAAATTTTGAAACTTTTGACGGTAAATTAAAGCTTAATGAGCCAATTTGAGAAACTCTTGTTGCTAGGAAAACTACCTTGAACACTCCTCTTTAAGGTGACACCCATAATTATACCCATTTGTAGGGCTATTTTTTGAGTTAAGACTGATATAAACTCAAGAAACACCAAAAAATACTAATAAAAGTTTTTTGTATTTCTTTTGAGTTAATTTATGAGGTCTTGATTGTTTTTAATTCATACATAATAACGCATTATGCAGACGATAGCTTTAATTAAAAGTAAATTAATTTAATTTTACTTACTTAAAAAAAGTAAGTGTATAATCGAGGAATTGTTCCTAGACTTTTCTATGGGACACGCTAACTATTAAATGCTTTTTCTCGGATGTAAATAAAACTTAGTGTAAAAATCGACTTTGTTAATCTCCCTAACCCTATTTGTTTGTACAATATGTGTGACGTCATTAACCCACAACAATGACTCAGCACGAATTTGGAAAAATCACAAAACTTCAAAAAGGGTTCTGATCAGGCATTGAAGTTATACATATGTACTGCTAACAAATGTAAATTTTATTATCTGAATTTTTTTTCTGTATTATCTATTGTCAAATATAACAGAATGTAAACAAATCAGGTTTTTTGACTAATAAATTTAAAAATTCGCTTTTACCGTGGGTGTATGGCACTTAGTCACATAGTCTTTTTCTGTCATTTATACTAGTAATATGACAAACAGATATACTGTCTGCTTCGCGGCCACAACCATGTGGCCGCGAACCAGCTACAGGTTAAAGAGGGGCCTCAGCACCGGCACCGCGTAGCGGCCAAGGGGCCAAAGGTAATAACTTTGTTATTAGTCTTATTCTTTGTATTGTTTTTAATTTCCTTTTTAATTTTAAAATAGTAGTTTTTACATTATCACCTGTTGCATTATTAGTTTATTTCTAAATATTTTGGATATTTAAGAAAAGTATCGCATTAACAACAAAAACCAAGATTTCAATTAAGTTGTTTGTCTGTATGTGAGGGTGTGTTATCATTGTGGCTCCCAGTGTGCTATTTATGCTAGCTAGAGAATTAAAACTTGGCACAAAAATCAAACGCAAATATCTGACTCCAAGTGTGTCTCAATAATTTATACCTATATAACTAAATTTTTAAAACGTATAAGGGCTCGAACATAAAGGTTTGCCACATTTATTTTATTTTATTAAAATAAAATTAATTTAAACTATCTGATCTGATAGGGAGTTATTGCACAGTAAATAGGTTTGGTCGGATCATAAGTCATAAGGTAAATATGAATATTGATATTCCCAACCGCTGTTAATCAAGAGGGTGTTGATGTAAGGTTTCAGTCAGACCCCTGTTTACATGAATCATCTTCACAGTCGTTTCACTTTTATTTCTTAATTGTTTGAAGGATTTAAAACATAACATACAGTCTATTGAACCTTAGGCCACGGCCACAGGTCCGCTTAATGACAGTGCAATTCTCAAATATGGCCTTTAAATAAAGCGAAATAAAATTAGAATTGAGAATTTATGAAGATTTCTTTTTATAATCTAAAATTAAGTAAAAGCTATTACAGTATTGAATTATTATATTATTCAATTTTCTTACGACTACAAAACCGTACTATCGTTATGTTCCATTTACAGCATCTTACTTGGACATTCAAAGTTGGCTCTTGAGCTACTAAATAGACTTCTCTTTCTCTTATTTCATACTTTATAAAATCAGAAACCATCGGCCCCTGTCATTTATTTGTTGATGCACGACAAGACATGGTTTGCTATAAAATTTTCAAAGTGTGGCCAACTTCGGCCCACTACAATTCGTGGGACACAAAAACAAAAAACACATCAGAAGAGATTAGCTGAAAATTATCTTGAGATCCAAGCTAGAAAATTACGCTGTGCTCGTATAATAACGCTCATGTAATACTTTATCAACTTGCTCAAGAAAGTTTTTAGCGAACCTTTATTTTTAAAAAATCGGGTACGGGGTTCCTTTGGAACTGTTCCTCATGACATATAGGATTCGATACGCTCTTCCTCGCTACTTCGGACTTGCTTCGCTCGTCTTTAAAATTAACAACTCGCCAAATTTATACTGCGACACTTTATCGGACTCGCTACGCTCCTCCTCAAATAGGAAATACATCCATTTTATTCTCAGCGGTCATCCATGCATCAGCACTGTCCATCAAAAATCCAACAAAAATCATAGATATATACTTGTCGTATCAAAACGAAACTTCTGTTTATTTTTGATACAACTTGGTGTTCTTTATTTATTAATTAATGGTATATTTTTTTATCAACTTTCAACTCAATTGGATTATTTTTTGAATTTTCATTATTTTTTTAAGAAACACGTCATTTGACAAAAATTGAACTAATGCTGATAACGAGATGAATCTTGGCATATATTTTGGCTACACCAAATCTCAATCCGATCGCATCATTTACCGCGTTTTATGATTTTTTGAGTCAACATTAATGACGTCATAAAACACTTTTTCCGAATATTAATCTACTACAGCGTTAGAAGTTTCAATTCTCTCTAGCATAAATACACTGGGAGCTACGATGATAACACACGCACACAGACAGACAACTTTGTGAAAACCACTTAGGAGGTCTTAAAAATACCTGAAAAGGATAATTCCGGTGACATCCCGGTTTCGGATTTTTTTGTTTGTAAACACAATACTTTTCCTATATATCTACGGTATAATTGAGGAAAAGAAAAAAAAGCAGCTATTTTGAAACACCATTTCGGATTCCGGTGTGTATTTGCTTGTATGAATGGACCGAAATGTGGATACATGAGGAGGGTTTTTGTAAACACTGTGCGGTTAAATGAGTGTCACAGTTTTGGCTATTTTAATGCTTTCTCTTCCTGTTATTAGAGGTTGGCAATCGTGAATGACACGTAAAAATGATTATCTTTATAGAATTTTTTTCCAAATAACTTATCTACACTTGTATATTTAGATATTAATAAAAAGTGCATTTGAAGAATGATTTTGATTGGCTTTCTAATATCACTGCTAAGCATGGGCGTCCGCAGGGGGGGGGGGGTCAAACGAGTCACTTGACCCCCTCTGGAAATTGAAAAAGTTAGATTGACCCGCACTGCATATATAAGCAAACGGTCTAAATAAATTAAAATAATATTTAAGCACACTAAAAAAAAATATTACATCATTTTTGTCAATACATAAACACTTAGTTTAGAAATTGTAAACTCCTGTGGTTAGCTGGACTTCTGTCTCAGACTTTAGTCAAAGGATGCTGAAAACTAAACCCGCAGCACATTATTTATTACTTAACTTGGCAGCTTTGACCCCCCCCCCCCCTTCCTGGAAAAAACTCCTGCGGATGCCCATGATGTTAAGTGTTTACAACTACAGAAATTAAACGATTGTCAAATATACTGTGGATGTATAGCGTATTCAATAAACTAAATTAACGACCTTGTTGAAATTATGAATGGGTTTGTGAAAGGATTAGCCAGCAGAAAAATGTTACATCCGTTAGATAAAGCTTTGTTTTCCAACACCTGTTATATCTACTTTCTCTGTCCATTGTTATATCAATTAATGCTTTTAAATCAAATTTCTGTTAATTAGGTTGGGTAATTGTCCTGTTTTGTCCTTTATACAAGTAATGAGTACAGACCATCAGTGATGGTTTGATGATCATCTGAGGTCATCAACATGGAAACGAAGGCTAGTGTCGCGGCGTGTCATCAGTAAAAAGTTTTCACAGCAGGCAACTTAAGTTGCAAATACCTAAGTATGTGCATTATTACACACATATTATTACACATATCTATATGTATACATATAGGCTACAGCCCAAGATGTAATTACACAGACAAATAAATTTATTATAAGAATTATAAGCTCTTTTTAAGTGAGCACGGGGACAGGAATGTTTGCTTTCCTATGTTTTACAATATCTGGGAATGAATAATAAGCAAAAAAATTGACAACCACTTTATCCATTGTCCACTTTTCAGCACCTACAAATCCTAGAAATAAAGTCAGATGAAAAATATATTGTAAATATGGATACTGTAAATATGCATGTAGGTATGGATACTGTAAATATGCATGTAGATATGGATGCTGTAAATATGCATGTAGATATGGATACTGTAAATATGGATAATGTAAATATGCATGTATGGTATGGATACTGTAAAAATGCATGTAGATATGGATACTGTAAATATACATGTATGGTATGGATACTGTAAAAATGCATGTAGATATGGATAATGTAAATATGCATGTAGGTATGGATACTGTAAATATGCATGTAGATATGGATGCTGTAAATATGCATGTAGATATGGATACTGTAAATATGGATAATGTAAATATGCATGTATGGTATGGATACTGTAAAAATGCATGTAGATATGGATACTGTAAATATGCATGTATGGTATGGATACTGTAAAAATGCATGTAGATATGGATGCCGAGGCGGATCCATATCCAAAAGACTTACAAAAAGTTGTAACGTTTCGAATATGCGTTCTTCGACTGACAGAGAGGCTAATATATATATATATATATATATATATATATATATATATATATATATATATATATATATATATATATATATATATATATATATATATATATGTATATATACATATATATATAAATGCAATATAATATATTGCTCCTTCCTTGTTTTAATGTCTATAACCAATCTGACTTTGTTAACAGTATTAGTTAGCCTGACTGTGACCAAAACTTTCAATGCTAGGAGTAAATAATTTTTTTCCAGCCGACAATAATTTCTGCTGAATTATGGACACCTGCGCAAGAATATTTTGTTATTATTTGTAGGTATACACACACTTAACGTCTTTTCTGTTCGTGTGGTATATACTTGTACAATTGTCATAAGTGCAACATAATTATAAAAGCCATCGTTATTTCAGAGTAACCAATAGAATTGCTACTTGATAATTACCGCTAATAACCCATAATTACAGATAGAGGGAAGGAACATTAACACTTTACCTGGGACCGCAGACAAGTTAATTAACTTTAATTGCCTGCTTTGCCCGCTGTATCCGCGTGTCAAGCGCCATGTTGTCACAACTTGACACTAACAAAACTATTTTATCAATTTTTATACAAATTAATTACAATTATTTGCATGAATTAAATAAAATAATTAACGCTTAGTGGATTTTTTTATTGAGATTTGACATTAATATTTATCAGTGTGATTGATTATGTTATCATGCTTGAAGCAATGTAGAGCGCTCGGTCGAATGCAAGTGACATTTATGACATAGAAATGTGATGGTTTGACGTTTCTTACGCAACATGTAAGCACATTATACGTTTGGCTAAGTTGTGACTTAGCGTTCACGTGGAAGAATAAAATATCTCTTTTTTGAGTACCTTTGAAAATTGTAATTTATCAATTGTTTAGTTATTCTTTATCCAAAAAGATCTTAAATCATCTCTCTTGAATACTATACGATGTGTAAAGATATTAACAGTGATATAAATAATTGAATTTACTCCCACTCTCATTTAAGGGCGTACTGCCACTAAATCAAAAACTCGGGTTCAGGGTAGCTCGGAACTTCTCTCACTATATCGGATTTGCTTCACTCTCAACCTCATAACTTCAGACTCGCTTCGCTTGTCCTCAGAATGTGAAATCTGTAAGTCTAATAAGGCCGGAGGCTTTTGGAGAACAAGAAAAAAATCAGCGCCAGTTCACTCATTCCTCATACTTGTATATAGGTATAGAGTTACCTCTTTACCTTAAAAGTTATAAGAAAATTACTTTTATCTTCTCCAAAACCACAGGTTTGTACATCCAGACAAAATAATTGTCAAATGTGTCAGTGTCTGGAATAACTTTTTTGACAAATTTCATTGGTTAATACTACAACATTTATGATTATTACAGGTATTAAAGATACAGTAGTTTTAGTGGATTGAGAGGCTTGGCAGAGAAACGATTCAAAAATTGTTTGCACTCAAACTGAAGTAATTAAAATAATTAATAGTAAGTGTATATGTAGCGGACAATATGGGAAATGCGGGCATTGTGCACAATACCTGGGCACTCTGCAAAATACCCGGTCTTTTTGGGCAATTTGGAAACTGGGACTAAATAAGCTTCTATTAATCACTTTGCCCTGACACAGTGCAAAATGTCCGCCCTAGGTTGGGCAACTCGGTCTGAATTCAACTGTATCACTCAATAATAGTTTTAATTAATTTATAATAAAATCCATCATCTTTCCTACTCAGTCTAAAACATTTTTACTTGCATACATTGTAAATGAGTAGAATAGTTATCTATAGTATCTAAAAGAACTCCACTTTTTAGAATTTAATTGGTAAAAAATAAATTAATATTCAAATCATCAATGTTATTTTAAATTTATCTATTTCTAAAAATATTGATTTTGTGCTATTTATTGTATCCTTTTATATTTTTAATATATTATTTTATACTTTGTCTATTTCATACCTAAAATGTTACTATGCCAGTAATTAGGTTTATTTATTTTAAAATTGTTGTAGAGTCTGTGTTAAAATAAGGATTGTCAAAAATAGATGTTTTATATTACTTAACTCTTTATGTTAAAATAATAGACATATTTTTTTAAACAAGTTCTTTATTGGCAAAAGTAATACAATATTTATTTTGTGTATACACTGGACAAATTATTTATAGTACTTAGCATTGTTTTCAACTTTTCTTATTTTAATGCTTCATATCCTTTCTAATTCATTATTTGAGAAGCATGGTAACAGCAGATACGTATAAACACATTTCTGAGCAGCTCAAAAACTTACGTATGTAAGATTATACATACTCAACATGTTAATTTAAGATCATGTTAATCTTGGAGAGTACTGGTCCCTCAAAACTTGTTAAATGCAATATTGCAGAAAAGTGATTTTAGAAATGTAGCTTTAGAACTTAATTATTGACGTTATGGCTTGAAAAATTAATAAATGTATGCAAAAATAAATTGTCAATTTAAAGCAAGCGAAGTTGTATAATTTACTATGTTATTTTTTTATGACTTAAGTTATTAACAATAACACGTCTTATATATATAAGTTTCTCGAGTATCCTGATGGCTTTTCAAAGGAAATGTGATTGTCCTTCAAAGTTAGTGCAATCTCAGAGGTGGCATAAAACTTTACTACCGCACTTGCTAAATCAGCTCTGCACAACAGTTTGTGCAGTCTTATAAAAATCAGTTAATGCTAATCTTCAAACATGTTTGAGCGCATTTCCTTGATATATCCAAAATAATTGGCCAACAAGTAAAAGTTTTATTATTCCGACTATAAGGCACAAAGCCAACACCTATGCAACAACTAGGTTGGTGAGCATGAAAGCAAATGTACTATTTTTTTTATTTTATTTACTTTAATTTAATTTAATTCGTTAGAAAGAGAGCGTGTTCACAAGAGATTTGTCTAAAATTTCACACACACTCTTTCACACAAACACAACAAACACAAAGATATATATATATATATATAATATATATATATATATATATATATATATATATATATATATAATATAATGCAAATTTGAAGGAAATCCGCGCAGTTTACATTCCCTTGCGCCAAAATTTTATAAGAAATAAAACAATATTTATTTGTTCATTATCAAAGTGAACAAATGTAAGTCATTCAAATAACTTGATCCTTTAGAAACATATTTAAGACGAAAAGGCAGGAAAATGAAGTAATTAAGTGGATACAGGGCTTAAGCACTTGCTCTGACTTTTATAAGGTCTCATTCATGTATAAACCGGTTGTATTATGTGAATCACAGTACTTGAGAAATTCGAAGAATATATTTCGACACACGAAACTATTTATGTCATATAATACGTAGTATGTATATAGGACTTATTTGCTGTTAGAGAATAGAAGAGAGATCTCGGTCACGGGTAATCTAACATTGCTACGTAAATTATAGCGGAGTCTATTTTCTTGGATTTTGTTTTTCATTTCATATCCATTCTCTCTTAACAGTTTGTCCATTTACCACAGTATTTAAACTTATCTTTTTCTTTTTTTATATTTGTTAAAAGTCATACATTATTATATATGTACATTTATATACTACTTAAATGTCCGGGGTTTATAAATTACTGAAATAAACTATGGAAGGATCAGTCGAACGAGAGGACTAGTTACGCTTCGGTCAGTACGGGCTGTTAAGAAGTAAAATATTATTAGACGGTCCTTCACGGTACATTATTTCTGGATAATTTCTGGTGAAAGCCGGGAGGGGGTTGAACGGATAGATAATGGGTGGTGGGTTGTAGGGTGTCTTTGTGTGGGGTGGCCGTAGTGGGGCTGACCGAGTCCTGGGGGCGGAGTCAGGATAATTCTAGGCGGGGTTACATCGGGTTCGACTTTTCACTGGGTGAGATGTTCAGTCAGTGCCCGGGGGATGAAGCGCGATGTTGGGCTCTCCGGGGGCCGTTCTTCCATCCTTCGGATTCACTCAAGAGCAGGTGGCATGCGTGTGCGAGGTGCTACAGCAAGCCGGCAACATGGATCGCTTGGGCAGATTCCTCTGGTCTTTGCCGGCTTGCGACAAGTTACACAGCAACGAAAGCGTCTTAAAAGCTAAAGCGTTGGTGGCTTTTCACAGAGCTAATTTTAAGGAGCTCTACAGGATTCTAGAATCTCACCAGTTTTCCGCTCACAACCACGCCAAGCTGCAGGCTTTGTGGCTCAAAGCTCATTACGTGGAGGCTGAAAAACTCCGAGGAAGGCCGTTAGGAGCAGTAGGAAAGTACCGCGTCAGACGTAAATTCCCTTTACCCCGGACCATCTGGGACGGTGAGGAGACGTCGTATTGTTTTAAAGAAAAATCCAGGTCTGTACTGAGAGACTGGTACGCTCACAATCCTTACCCGAGTCCTAGAGAAAAACGGGAGTTGGCTGAGGCGACGGGACTCACCACAACCCAGGTCTCCAACTGGTTCAAAAACAGGAGACAAAGGGACCGAGCTGCCGAACACAAAGACGGGTATGCTTTCCTATTATTCTCTCTAATATGATGAAACTTATTAATTATTTGTATTATTACTTATATTATTCCTTTTGTTATTGTTAAGCATCTATTCTTAACATGATACTACAGTGATTAAACATACTGTAAAACATGCATACATGTTTTCATTGTTTTTATTTAATCTTTGGAATGGTTAATTAGAGTGAATTAGAATCACCTGACAAGGAATTACTCGATGTTTTTGATCATACGTGCTGTCTCTTCCAACAGATCCAGGCTATAATATAAACATTACATTTTCTCATAATAAAACTCTAATAATCCTGCTGATATTATGATCTAAAAATATTTCAGATATTGTATACATGTAATCTAGAGTGCTATGCTGACCTTAGAACTACAATGACATGCACTGTGGTATTTTCATGCAATTTTGACTGTATCAATGTCGTTTTGAAGCCTAATTGGAAACAACTGTTTTATACAATTTGCTAAAGCTGCAACTTCGCTGATAGAACATCTTGTTAAAGAAACATTTTTAGCTGACATGTTTTGAATTTCTTATCAGTAAGCAGTTATACTTTTTTATGCTTTTATTGTATATAAATGCCGTGGAGCAGTTAATAGACGCATATTATTTCTTTTCATATATTAGAGACAATATAGTTTATTTATAGTAATTTCAAATATAATTTACAAATGCGAACAAGTAATTAAAAACCGCACAAACAGCAAATACAGATAGCGGCGGTAGTTGGTTTCACAATTATTGATATTGCTCGTATAGTAAGTCAAATGTAATCATTCATTAATGTAGACTCTCTGATTACCAATCTGTTATTAACTGATGCTATTGTCTTAACTGTTCAGGCGTGATTAGTCATTCGTTATTTATAATTATTACCATAGTATACATTTTGTGACGTCGTAACTTAATTTTTCTATTTTTGCGTTTGTTCCATAGTAGAAATTTATTGATAACAGTTATCAATTTGTCAGGTTATATAGCACTCAATACTTTAAGTCATTTTACGTCTACCTCTCATATAATTAATGTTTAGGTCGGTATTTAGGAACATGGTTTGAGTTTGAGTGTGACTCAAGTGTTTATTTTAGTATTATTAAAGTTATTATTATAGTAGTATCAAGATTTAATTAAGTAAATAAATGACAAATTCATTAATCCTTAATTCCTCAATCACCCTTAAAACATTGTAACTTAAGCATTTTATTATTAATTTATTTAGATTATAAATTGTATTAGACCTATTCCGTAAATTTATAGGTGTTGACTAAAACAAATTTTTAAAATAATTCCTTTAAATGAACCCTGATTATTTCCGTTATCAGGTTGTACTAAGGTATTTTAGATTCTAGCAGTTATAAACTAATTCAAATATTAGTTTCTCTCAAACTAGTTATTTTTCAAAACACCTCCCGTGACACATAATTATTCAATAAATAAATGACAACACAACAAAGAAATTTAATAAATAACTGGGAACCCAAACAGATGCAACCGCTTTATGAAAGAGATGTTTATTTTAGTAAATAAATGACTACTTGAAAAAAATATAATGGCTACCTACTAATACAAATGTAACAGGTTTGTGGTAGGTTTTGCTTAGGTATGTATTTTAGTATAAATAAATGACAATTTAATTATGTAATTTAACTGACAACCAATTTAAATGTAACAGATTTATGGTAATAGTTTCAGTTATGAGTGAATTCTATGTTAAATAAGCTTTATGGTAAATATTTAGACAACTAAATAAAGTAATTTCATCAATTAATGGCAACAATTACAAATGTAATAGTTTTGGTTGAGGTATTTATTTTAATAAATGAATGACGGCTCAAACAAGTTATTTATTAAATAACCGACTACCCAAAAAAATTATGCAGCTTTGTGATAGATTTAAGTATTGAATTTAATTAATAAATGACAACTCAACAAAATATTTTGATAACAAATTGACATCCAATACAAATGTAATAGCTTGATGGTAGGTTTAGGTATTTAATTAAATAAACTAATGACAGCTTAAAAGTTATTTAATAAATAACAGGGAATCAATACAAATGTAATAGCTTGATGGTAGGTTTAGGTATTTAATTAAATAAACTAATGACAGCTTAAAAAGTTATTTAATAAATAACAGGGAATCAATACAAATGTAATAGCTTGATGGTAGGTTTAGGTATTTAATTAAATAAACTAATGACAGCTTAAAAAGTTATTTAATAAATAACAGGGAATCAATACAAATGTAATAGCTTGATGGTAGGTTTAGGTATTTAATTAAATAAATTACAATATGTAAAAGACTGTTCAAATAATGACTTGATAAAAAAATTGAATAATTTATATTTTATAATTAATTTTTGACATTCAAACTTATTTGATTTCGATAAGGAATATAATATATATTAACTTAATTGGTAAAGATAAAATTTAATACTTAGAGAACATATTGATTCATAAAATACAACACCCGTAGTCACCCACTGTAATTGTGCTGATTACATAATTTAATAAATAAGTGATTCCCTTAACAAATAAGATTAAGATGAGGTATGAATGTGATTTACTTGGGTTTATAGACAGAACCGCTGGGAGTGAGGAAGACCAATGTTACCATACTGTTCATCCATTTAGTTAAAAAGATCATACTGAAGATAGAACTGGGTGTTTTTTGAGAAAGGTAAAGGAATTTGACTCATCAAATCAATTTCTAATATTAATGGGTGTTTGTGCAAATTGTGTGTTTACAGTCATATAAATTCAAATCAATCCATGAAATCTATAAATGCATTAAGTCATAACGTTGTTAAAAAGTTATCTTGTAATGCCAGAAAGTTATGTTGGATTTTATCAGTGTATAAGGAAGGAGTACCACAGTACAGGGTTGTTTTTTTTTAAATATTTCGACATTAAGATATTTCGAGTTACAACACCAAATACCATGGCATTTGCGGTTGCTGAAACGGGGCTTAAACGCCCGTTTTTTTTTAAAACGATTTGCATTAAAAGATTTTACTAAAATAGCCTGCTGAGTTTGAGGCGCTTGATTGTATCACGCGTTCGGAGAACTGTTGTACTTTGACTACTTCCGCAAAAATACTGTAAGTTTTAGATTAAAAAATCTAAATATCTTTGATATTTTTAATATGATCAGGCTTTAATATGTTTTCCATTTAGCTATCGAAGCACTTTTCAGCCGTAAAATTATCCGTTTTGTATGATTTTATTACTGTAGTGGAAGACAATGGCGTTCATCTTAAATTGTTAAATATTAATAACAGTAGACTTTATTGCTGCGAAAATCAGCCATGCTGCATGTACTATTTTTTAAGGGGGGGGGCGCAGTCAATAAAATAAATTATATATTTTATTTTATTTACCAATTTCTATGTACAATCTAATGTACTGCAGGAAGACGTAAAATAACTGTTTTATCACCTAAGCAATAAAATCGTTCTTTATTAAGATTTTTGTGGCTGTAAAGTAGACAACTTTACAGCTTCCTAAACGCATTGTTTTGCTAAAAATGTATACTTTTAATTTAAAGGTGAGTCTCAACTACATCTGTGGCTTGCACGGTTTTCAACATTTCAAATGAAACCGTTCTTTGTCTTAGTTATACAGTTAGACATAAAGGCCAATGTGGAAAAATCCCTAATCCTAAATACTTCCTTTCTTAAAATTATTTATAAGTAAATATTATTTCACGTTACGACTAATTAATCAATTCTTAGTGGTGGTAACTAATTATCTTTAATTGTTATATTATCACTAATTTTTAATTATTACTTCTTGTTCAGTTTGTTTGCTTATTTATTTTACTTTTTATTTGTCTTTAAATTTTCATTATTTATTATCAATTTTTGAATAATTAATTGAAGAACATCTCAGTATTATTAAAAATGAATTACTTTTTCGGGACGTATAAAGACAATTAAAACTAAAAGAAATAATTATTTTAAACTATTTCTTTAACTGTTGTATTTGTTGTAATTACTCAGTATAAATAATTTTAAGAAGGGAAAAGCACCTGGAATTGACGGAATATGCAATGCGCTTCTAATAGCAGGAAAAGACCCAACTCTAGATATAGAGTACAATTTATTTTATAAATTCTTTATATGTAGAATGATACTCATTGAATAACTATAGATAAAAAGCCAGACAATTGACTCCGCGCATAACTATAGCTGATTTCTATTATGACCACTATTACTAAGTGAGTTTTATTTTAACGTTAATTTTATTCTTTGCATTATAAATTTTTTATTTTTTAAAAATTAGTCGAGCCAAAAATGCTCTTTTTTTAAAAAGTTCTTAGCCTCTTCTTACCTAGTTTTATAAAATTGTATTTTTTTGGAATTATAGTCTTGGAACATGTTGGCTTATTATAGTCTTGGAAGTCTCCAAGGCTTAAAAGACTTCTTACTCTAGGTCAGTTTCAATCCAATCTGTTAATTTTTTGTTTATTCTCTCATTATTGAGTTTCATAATTATTGTACCTTCTTATTTTGTATAATTTAGGTATTGACTTTACCTAAATTATTCGTGTACATATTTTATAATTCGTGTACCTACTTATTATTCGAGTACATGTTTTATAATTCGTGTACCTACTAATAAGTAGGTACATGTAAACATGTACTCGAATAATAATTCGAGTACATGTTTTATAATTCGTGTACCTACTTATTATTCGAGTACATGTTTTATAATTCGTGCACCTACTAATAAGTAGGTACATGTAAACATGTACTCGAATAATAATTCGAGTACATGTTTTATAATTCGTATACCTACTTATTATTCGAGTACATGTTTTATAATTCGTGTAATCAAACATTTTTCTGCGAATTTTAGGCACGCATTTTGACGAATCTTATTTTCAACAGAACTAACCTACTAAGTCGTATACTTATCCTGCTACTTAGGTATTGATTTTATAATTCGAGTAATTTTAGTTAAATTTAAGTGTAAATGTCATTAATAATCATTTACTAATTAATATTATTTTAATATTACACCCAAACCTAAGCTTACTCAACTGTGAATAATTTCTCTTGAAAAATATTTTAAACGTTTCGATCTCACACAAATACGTGTTTTTAGTCATTTCAAAAAAAAATAAAAGAAAAAAGTTATTCAAAAAGTTATAAATACAAGTTGAATAAAGGTGAAGAGAAGAGAATAGATGGGAGTCGAGATGTGATCGGAATCCCGGGACACACACGGCTAACCCACAGTACAATATCATAAATAAAATAACTTGAGCTAATTTGTTAAGATTTAAGATAATAACCATACAAATAAAACAGTTTTATCTATATACTTGTACTTTTTCTTCTTCTTTATTTATTTTTATTTTATATTTTTATGTTTTTAAACATAAGTATAATTTAAAGATGTAATAGTTAACACATTAGTTAATATTTATTGCTGAAAAAAATGAGTAAGAAATTTTTATGTTCTGGTTTAACCTTATTGGTGTCTTTAATTTTATCATCTGAATAAAGTATTTACTCCAGAGAAGTACCGTGTAAAATGACGAAATTTTGTTGACGCGTGGTGTCCCTAATTATTTGTCAAAAAGTCTAAACTGTATATTTTTTTTTATTTAAATTTAGAGAAAAAACTTTAAAACTAATTAAAATATTAAACCTGCTCGCCTCAATTTTAAATCACAATTAGTCTTTGTAAATTAATGTCATAAAATGTTATACTTAATCTTTCGAACAATTTGGTTGAGAAGCTATAGGTTTGATGTATGTGAAAAGGAAATTAAGTACCTGCCCAGTTATAAAGACGGGCTATAATTATGCATGACATTTCTTGTTTTATTAATTTATTGCAAGTTAAATACAAGTTGTCTTGTCTCATACATTTTAACGAATTTCCTTTGGAGAATATTCATAAATGATGAAAAAGGCGAAAGTTTGTATTTTGTAGTGTGTCAGACATCCCTTTCAAAAATCCTTAACTAAAAATATAGATTATGTATGTATTTCTAACCAATATTGTGGTTACGGTAGCACTCCCGCGGATAAACATTTTTAAATAAAACTTTGTAACATTTTTTTAATGAACTTTTCTGATATTAAGAACTGGATCTTTATTGAAAACCTGGTTTTTATGACGTCATTACTCGGTTTCCTGTGTCACAAAACACTAAAGGGTTATGATTTTTCGTGTGGGAAAAATTCTTCTGGACACTGAATCATAAATCACCAACTATGACAAACAGCCGGAAAAATAAAATAAGAAAACGTTTGATAAGATTATGTTTTCTAAACATAGAGATATATACTAGAGGGGGCATAGCCTATATCAATACATTATGAGGCCTGAAACATCTTTTTGGGGTTCTCAGGGGCTCTGTGTAACCTAATTGAAACCTCCTCCAAGAGTGAGTTAAGGTTATAATAAATCAATTGTTTTCGTCTTTCCGCACATTGTTTGTGTTTTGATTTGTATTTTAAACGTTCTGCTATATAAGTTATTGTGATTTTGTACTGATTATTTTATTTTATTTCTAAGCGAGGCGGTCAGGTTACTTTTTCGATGTTTCAAAATTTAACCTATAGGATCCCTCTAATAATATATCTCCATGTATCTAAACATATATAGAAAACCACATTTCATGGGCTCTAAGATTAATAATGAAATCTGGATTCACTGCAACTAGTAACTAAAAACCGAAAAACCCTAGTCAATTGGAAAACCTCTGTTCCCAAACGCGTATGGTCTAGGGACTTAATTTCCTAGGGAAAAAATTATTGGGTAAAATAATACCAAATATAAGCGCATTTCTTATAATTTAGGTTAAAGTTATACAAAATATATGAAAATTTCTTATAATACAGGTTAAAATAATAAATACAACAAATACAAGCGTATTTATTATAATAATGAGTAAAATATTAAATATAAACGAATTTGTTATAATATATTACAACTTAATGCCAGATAAAAGCGTGTTTAAAATCATACAAAATATAAGCTTATTTTTTATATATAATAATGAGCTAAATATTTCAATTATAAGCGTATTTGTAATAATACTGAGCAGGATAATACCAAATATAAGCGTCTTTCTTATAATACAAGAACCAAGTGCATAGTTATAAACACATGTACAAATAATTTACACAGCAAATAAATAAAAAATAAAAATAAAAAAAAAAACACTTATGTTTATGGAAGGTTGGATTAGGTTTTAGCTCGCCTATGCATTCCTAATTCTTATCTTCTTTATCTAACTTGTTAACAACTTTGCTTTAAATACCTTGCTTAGTTAGTTTTTTATGAAAACTTTTAAAAGAAAACATAACTTAAGTAATTTAGTACTTTGTCGATTGTTTGCTATAACTGCCGGCTTTACTCAGTACTCTAATGAACTAATAATAATAATGTTTGTCTAAAGCCTTTTATTTCATTAGGGATAACCTCTGCAGGAACAACCGAAGGTGATAGTGGCATATGTTCACTCTAATATTACCGTTGCGCTCTTATGTTGGCGATATTTTATTTCAACTATAATCTTATATAAACTGAGAGCATTATCTGGGATGGGAACTCCAGACCTCTCCGGTGTCAAAGGTCAGTGTAAATACTGACCCTTTAACGACCTCAACATCGGGGGTGGCTCTCCAATAAACTACTCAGCCCTAATATTTCCTAAAATACAATATTTCATAAAAGATATGTAATAACAATATGCCTTTTTACTAACTTTATTTTGCAGTTTAGTATGTTTTTGTTTTATTCTCCATAGTCATTATGAGATATTTATTCTATTTTATCTGTAATATTAAATAGTAAATGAACAATTATCTCCGTCTATAACTTCGGAAACGTCGTGCTGGAACTACCTGAACAAGTTGGTTGTATTCTATGTGTATCCAACGTCTCAAGGTTTTAATTAGATATTCTTACGGGGAATATCTGTCTCAAAAAAGATTGAGACATTCATACATAAAATTTTATGTATAGAAAATCTGCTAAAAACTTAAAATACTTTCTTATTCATGAGGAATTACCCCCTGCGAACACCCAAAAAATAATTGTGGAGCGAAGGTCCGCATGCCGGACCAATTTTAGAATGTTCGCTTGATTGCTTTCTAGCTTTCTAATACAGTCCTTACTCATGTTCTTGCTTTACAGTCGAAACAATTTTTTTGCCAATTTTCCTGGATTTGCAATGGATATACACTAAAACAAGATTATCATCATGCACTAAGCTATCGTCCTGTCCTGCCGTCCTGATCCGATTAAGCAAGAGCAAATATAAAAAGCAGAAACATACTTTAAACAACCTATTGCATAAAAATGCGCATTTCCTTTTCATTTGCGCATTTTCCATTGGCAAACAAGTTGAAGGTAATCTATTAGAAGTGTTAGTTTTCCGACAAAAAAGCGTAAACCAAATACATGAGGAAGCACTGGATTGGGGAACATGAAAGCAAAATCCTCCACTTTGCAGACCTCCTAGCTAGAATTATTTTGTAGCAATAAACATATAAAGTGTAAATATAATGATAAAAACTTACCTCCCGATTCGATAAGATAAGATTCTAAGATTCGAACCCGAGCCCCAGGTATGAGTACTTTAATTACACCTGCTACTCTGGACCAATTTCATTTTACTCAGAGCTCTAAAAAGCATTGTATAGGACATCTTACTCGACATTTATTGTTTTCCTTAACTTTTTGGTCACTTGTGTTTTAAGTAGTCGTATCAACTCCGATGATATTTGATTCAGCGCCCCAAACAACTTACTTAAATAATGACTTCTCTGGAGAAATGTTTTAATCACTAATTTTACCGATTTTTCATGTTGTTTCTCGGCAATCCTGGTTAATGACGTTACGACGTCTTGGTTTTCAATATTGTTGTACCCATGAAATGTGGTTGTCCTAATACTCTCGATATAAATCAACCGAACTTTAAACACATTCTCCCCAGAGTTATGCCCCACCCGCTAAAGCTGTTTTCCCATGAGACAAGTGATGACAAGATAATATGTTACACTCAATCTATCGCTGATGAAATTGTTTTTGTATTAAGATGTTTCAGAGGGGAACCTATTCCCACTTATTAATCCAATAATACTCGGGTTTGATAAAATGTTCACAGTTATTTTTTTGAATTAACATCCTTCTTTATTTTTTTTTTATCATTGAGTAATACAACAACAAATCATTGTTACAAACAAGAATTAGAACTGATACAGTTATAGTTGCTTGGATATACTTGTTAAGGAAACAATCCAGTGATTGAACTCTAGCGGGAGATTTAATACTTGTAAAGATAATGATAAGGTGACAATAGATAATAAAATGATATGTCGATAATATTCTAATTGCTAAATGAACTAAGTAAAGATGCAATAGATATTATGTACTTTTTCAAGGATTCTGCAGCCTCCGTTAGGTATAGAGAATAGGCTCTTCAACGGGCATACTGCCTCCTATTCATAACTGCTGCATGGGGCTGCGTAACCTTATATGGGGGTAGGGGGGTATTTTAATTTGAGATAATTATTTGCTTGAATTTTAAACCTAGCTGTTGTTGGATGTCATTAGACATATGATGAGAAGGGAAGAGTAACAACGTCCAGCAATATTTGCTGGTCTTGAGATCTGTAATAATATTATTTGTAATAATTACTATTGCATCGCTATAACAGCTAAAGGAGAAACTTACTTTTGATCATTATTTGTAATAATTACTATTGCATCGCTATAACAGCTAAAGGAAAACTAACTTTTGATCATTATTTGTAATAATCACTATTGCATCGCTATAACAGCTAAAGGAGAAACTAACTTTTGATCATTATTTGTAATAATCACTATTGCATCGCTATAACAGCTAAAGGAGAAACTAACTTTTGATCATTATTTGTAATAATCACTATTGCATCGCTATAACAGCTAAAGAAAATAACTTTTGATCATTATTTGTAATAATCACTATTGCATCGCTATAACAGCTAAAGGAGAAACTAACTTTTGATCATTATTTGTAATAATCACTATTGCATCGCTATAACAGCTAAAGGAGAAACTAACTTTGATCATTATTTGTAATAATCACTATTGCATCGCTATACAGCTAAAGGAAACTAACTTTTGATCATTATTTGTAATAATTAATAACAGCTAAAGGAGAAAATAACTTAATCATATTTGTAAAGTCCTTGTCTTATTGTTTTAAATTAATTTATCTGCTCACGGCAGGAAAACTGTTGTACAGAAAGATTTATTACTAAAAACAAATTTATTCATGAATAGCATGTACTTTCCCAGCCTAGAGAGTAATGGGTAGGGCTAAATACAAATACCTTGACGATAGATAATT
Organism: Microvelia longipes; assembly: GCA_018340805.1. NCBI lineage: Eukaryota > Metazoa > Arthropoda > Insecta > Hemiptera > Veliidae > Microvelia > Microvelia longipes. Next base: position 7,397,837 of record JACMZG010001893.1, read on the forward strand.
ATGTAATAATTGTATAATAATAGCATAATTATAAGTACAAATATAGTAATAGATAAATTAAAACATATAATAAGTTATAAAAATACAACAAAAAAAGGAAGGTGCTTGTCTTGGTCCGTACCTCCTTTTATCCAGTGGAAACACTGGATAAAGGGTATTATCCACGAATTGTATAATAATAATTATGTGATAATAATTATAAAATAATAAAATATATGATAATAATAATTATATAATAATAATAATTATAATATATAATAATAAAATTATATAATAATAATATAATTATTATAATAAATATTTTCAGAAAATTCTAAACAGATAAAAATTAAGGTGCTAGGTAGTTTACCTATGCCTTGCCTACACCACCAGTCATAGACTGAAAGAAAAACAAAATAATTATTATAAAAATAATAATAGCAATTATAATATAATTATTATTATATAATTATAATAATTATATTATAATTGTAATAAGAATTGAAGGTATGATTAATATTAGTTAATCATTTATGGTTGGGTATTCTTGATTTAGGAACCAATAAATTCCAGAGATTTGGGGAGGCCCCGTCTTCTAGTTTGTTTAGAGAAGACGTTGGGAGCAATACAATTTTTTATTGGGGGGGGGGGGGGGGGTGTAATTAAAATAATATTTTATCCTTCTAGGTTGGAAAAGAAACACTGCTGACTCGTATACAGCAATTTGCCTGACAAATTCTAAAATTCTTAGGCTTGGCGCAAAATTTTAAACAAGTCAGTATATTCCATTGTCCTGCTAGTTGAAATAACTGAATACAATTTGTAAACAATAAGCAGACCCCAAACGTTAGGTGTATGATTTTTATTTTATTTCTTATTCGTTAATTTTCTTCATTTATTGCTTCAGGATACAAGCAAAGTAATATCTTAGCTCTTGTTACGGCTAGGAAAGCTAGAAAAAACAGTATGTTTTGAAGTCAAACTAACATAGATCGCCTTATTATACCGCATCTACTCAGTATAAACAAAAACAGCAGCCAATATTTTTTTATTATTAATTCTCAGATATTAAAAGAAAATGAAAAATGAAAGAATAGATGAAATAGGATAGATAAGATAAAAAGCATAAGATAAAAAAATCTTTTCTCTATCAACACTTTAATGAAGGCGAAGGTGATAATAACCAAGGGGCCAGGAACGCCCTCCCAAATTTGAATTAATAGTTGTCTAACACGAATATTGGCAGCCCACTAACAAATTATCTCTAAATGAACCCGAATCTGTTTATAGTGAACCCACTTAGGGAAATTAATTAAACTTTAGATAGGGCTTTAAAATTGATTAATTATATGGTACCCAGTGGCTGGGGTAAAGAATTTATTACGCTATTCAATTATACCAAAAACCTTTTCGATACTAATTATACGCTACCGTCAATGATTTACCCCGTTATGTTTGATGGTCTATATCCACAATTCGCGTTATAATTTAACCTCACTCACTGGCTTATACCGAACACAAGAGGCCATCGTCCTCTTGGCCGCTTCGCTGCATCGGCGGCGCTGTATATATATATATATATATATATATATATATATATATATATATATATATATATATATATATATATATATATATATATATATATATATATATATATATATATATATATATATATATATATATATATATATATGTATATATATATAGTTTAAATATTAGTTTTAAATAATAATAGTTTTTGTTTGTTAAAACTGCTTGTTTCATGCGTATTATATAATATTTAGCTTCGAATTAGAAGACGAAAACCATATAGGTTTGTTTGGCACATGAACATGTACATCTTTCTATGTTATCTAACTTTCCTTGCTAAACTAAACAAATAATAATAGTTTACAATTTATCTACGGTTTTAATTCAATTATTCATTAATTGAGTTGCTCTGTTACAAAATTTGGTTATTTGACGGGATCTAAAATGTTTTACGCAATATTATTCGTACTTTAGGGAAGAAACAAGTTTTAATTTATTGTTGATTTAAAGCACTTAGTAAGAATGACTGAGGATGTGCCGAGCCATTCAGCAGTTTTTTTTTAAATTTTACAATTTTTAAAGCTTAGGGTAAACATTGCATTTTAAGAACAAGCGAAGCGAGTCCGATGTCAACATACGTTGGGTATACTCTATTATGCTGAGGTCCAGCATAGTGAGATCAAAGTACTATCACCTTACGTGGTTACTTAATAAGGGAAGTTAACGATAGCTATAGGTGTATTAGAGAGTCAAGATAATTATTGCTTCAACATATATTACGCATGCATTAGCGCAATATCGGTTTAAAAAATGCGTTTCAAAGGAGACTTGGAAAGGTATTAAATTAAGTATTTTATTAGAAACCATATTAAAAAAGTTTTAAAATAATATGGAAAGTCGGTGATTGTATTCAATTATACTACATTTGGTTTGATTTATAGAGTGAACACGTTAAATTAATACTGAGGTACTATCGATAGAGGCGGGCAAACGACTAATCGATATTAATAACACTTGCACGGACATCATAAATTACCCGCCTTAACCACCAGGGTGTCAAAACATCCATATTTTAAATCAAAATATCCCGCTTACAAGAGAAAAAATAGGATCTTTAAATTTTAATTGGAGAGGCTGCGATAGAATGGCTCGGGGCAAGCATATTTTCTTGTGATGGATTTATAGAATAAAATATATGGACGACACAGTATTCAATTAGGTTCTTATATAGTAGCCGCTGAAATGTTTCTTTAAAATCAATTAGCACTGAGAAATTTATTCAAAAGTCCTTATAATTTTATCCTTATTGTTTTTATAAAGCGCGCCTCGCAACGGAAGCCGGAGCTATTAAAGCAGAGGTGTTCACGAGCTTCGACTCCTTGCCACCTTGTCCTTTATTAATATTTTATCCATTTTTTTTGTAACAGTCGAACAAAAAAAGCTAATAAATTTTCGTTTCCTTGGACTTGTTTATAAATAATTAAATACAGCTATTAATAGAGTCAAATCTATATCAAAATGTTTTCACCTTTTTGTAATAAGTTGTTAAATATTTTGTAATTTCTATAAGGGTTTTAAGGAAGAGGTTGTTTTCACTGCAAAAGCACCTGCGCAGAAAATCCCATTTGTTTGTTTTTAAAATGTTCATTTTTGGTCTTTTTTGTTACCCTTATAATTTAAAAAAAAAATTAAAAATTGTTTTTTTCTTGCTTAACATTACTTTATTATTTCATATGCGCTCTTATTTATATTCTTATTAATTTAATTTTATTATTGTATTATTATTTCATTATTGTCTTATTATTATATTCTTCTATTATACTCGCAGTATTATATTCTCATTTTGTTATAATGTATACAATTTCTTATTTTATTTGCAATTTAATTTATATTCTTATTAATTTATTTTTATTATTGTATTCGTATTTATTTCTTATTATTATATTCTTCTATTATCTTTTTTTGTTATATTGTATACTTTTTCTTATTTTATGCATGGATTCTTCTTTTATGCATGTATGCATTCTTGTTTATATTCTTGTTTATATTCTTTTTATCGTATTCTTCTATTTTATTCTTTCTTTTATTTTATATATTTTTTATTTTGTTTGCATAAAAAAATTCTCTGTAATAATAGAGAAATCAGTGCAAAAGTAAAAAAGTAAATCAATTAAATGAATGTTTGCTATTTGCTATAAATATGCTGAGCAAATAAAATGTTTGCTCTAAATTTTGAAAATCAATTTTGATTTTAGTTTAGCACCATAATAGAGATAACCCTAAAATGTTGGGTTATTCCCATGTACGGGTGACCCAGACTGAACTGGGGTATATCTGGCAAAAATAGAGGATCTGGAAAAACATTAGACTGACCATGCGAAAATAGAGGATATGGTAATTCATTTATAAAAATACTCTCATTTTGAGGTTTAGGATGATAGTACAAAGAAAGTAACTGAGATAAATTAAATCATTGGATACAAGATATAGCCAAACAATACATTAATTAGTATACTTAATACGTATTTTATTACAAAGACACAAAATAATAACTTGACAGTTCTACGCTGTAATAATGCGCAAATACCATGCAATAGAAGAGAATGGGATGTATTATAGGACAAACTATTGTGCTGTTTTTGCAATTACTCTGTACAACAAAACGTCAAAAGTACAATTTAGAGTGATGTAGAATAACAAATTAAGTGTATCCACAATTAAAAAAATAGGGGTTGCTAATACATAGCTAAAAGGATGTACCCGGTGTCACGCGGACTTGAGACGTTTTCTTTACTTAATTATAAACAAGTGAAAGAAGTTGGTTCAATAAATATAAAACTACATTGTTTTTATTTATAAGATAATGATAGTTCTCAAAATGAAGTTATCACTGATTGCGTGACATCATATAAAAGCCATTTGCTTCGCCGCTTGTATTTCTTTGTAATGCGTTTATAACTGTTTTTTTCTGTTCCCTTTGCATTATGTATCTTCCCCCATTTATAAATACCCGAGAGCTTAACCCAATGGGTGAATTAAATGGCATTCAAACTGTTTATTACTATTTATCTTTACTCTATTTATCTCGCTGTCGCTCAAAAGAAATATACATCTTTTTGAAATATACAATATAACTTGGTCATGGTTTTGGTTGGTGTAACCATTTTTTTTTGTGTGACATACGTGTCAGTATTTAGGAAATTTTAAAATGAAACTTTTTCTGAGGAAGAAAACGCATGTTTTGTTAGCAATACTATTTACCTGTCAGAAACAGTGGAGATGTGGTGGAATTATTATGGCCATCTTATACCAGACAATCTCTACAGCAATGAGATGATTTGTTTGACTACTCTTGTTTATCTTACATGGCTCAGGGTTGAATATAACCTCACCCTGAGGTGAACAAGGTTAGGCCTTACCGTCAGCTCTTCTTAAATCTATAGGATTATTACGACAAGACAAAATTTGCAATTCGTGTGAAGTCAGAGAATTATAAATGGATCAAATTAAGGGATCGAGTTTCACAAGTTTCGTCGCATTGAACAATTTTTGGTTCATGTATCGACAAATATAAAGCGATAGTTATTTTTGGCCACAAGTAAACATAAATTTCTTGATATTTTTTCTAAAGTTGGAGAAAGTTTAGGAATAGGCCACTAAAACATGTTTGTTCCCACAGTCTATAATAAAATGATTAGCCTGTCCTCTATTGTTATAACAAACAGTAAACAGTAAATGTGATGCCGATAGGTGGAATGTTGCTTTGGGTCAACATAACCCTTATTAGCAACAAACTTTTGATATTGGTAAATTAACTCACTAAATACTCGAGTTCAGAGTTATATTTGTTGGACTCTCTAGACACAAGACGGCATAGTTGGAGAGGAATTTGAATTGTTGGTAACGTCACTGACCTGGCGCGGCGCCAGCTCTTAGCTCTATTTTTACCCACAACCCAGTATTACTATTTATTTATTTTTCTAAATTAACACTTTTAGTATTTATTCCAAATGAAGATTCTTTGTATCAATGATCTGGCTAATAAATTTGCCGATTTTTGTTTCACTTTTTTCAATTATTATAGTCATTAGCTAGGAATCTTAATTATTTTTATCAAAGAATGTCACAAACGCGATAGCGTACCCAACGTGTTATACACTTAAAATTTGTTGAGGGTCTTCATTTAAGATCGAAGAAATTTTTATACAAAAGTTATAGAAATCCTTTGGGATCTGCGTACTATCCGTGATAATCTACCCTATAAATGGTACGACCCTTAGCCTTGCCACGTGTATATATATATATTATATATATATATATATATATATATATATATATATATATATATATATATATATATATATATATATATATTATATATTTTATTATATATATTAATTTGTGTGTGTGTGTGTTGATTGGTTCAAAGTTCAAAAAACAAATAAGCTAGATTGGATGTGATATGAAAATTAATGAAGTGGAAGTGAAGAAAATGTACTCTGACAAGTCAGTTTCCATACACTTTTCACTGTTCTCCGATGAATCAGTTTCCGTGTATCTAACTCAGCTATGACACGTCAGTTCCCGTGTATCTAACTCAGCTATGACACGTCAGTTCCCGTGTATCTAACTCAGCCATGACTCGTCAGTTCCCGTGTATCTAACTCAGCTATGACTCGTCAGTTCCCGTGCATCTAACTCAGCTATGACACGTCAGTTCTCGTGTATCTAACCTCAGCTATGAACACGTCAGTTCTCGTGTATCTAACTCAGCTTCGAAAATTAAATTCCTATTTACACCACTATGCTCCGACAAGCTAGTCTCGTATACCTTGTTCAGCTTTGACATGTTAGTTACCGTAGACTCATTTGGACTCAAATGTTACCTCTTTCCATTTACTACGGCTTCGACAAGTCAAACAGGGACAAGTTCATGTAATCCCAATCTGCTCTAATTCACAACTCAGGGCTCATGCATCCAACTTAGCATTGACAAATCAGTTCCGTAGATCTAACCCAACACCATTAATTCAGTTCCCGTACATTCAACGTGGATCCGACAAGTTAGTTTCCTTTCATATAACTTGGCTTGCGTAATTTTTACTATCGGTTTATTGATGATTTACAGAAACTTATTATTATGTCTGAAAATATGAGACTATGTTGTCAATCTTTATTCATTTCTAAACAGGATGCTAAAAATTATGTTAGATATATATTTTCCAAATTTGATCAATATGTACCCAGTTTACAGTATCTTATACTTTAAGATACCCGTACACTGAAAAACAGTGTACTTTATTAACCCTCTTTTCTTAAAACCTAAATATGGATTTCTAAATGTAATATCAATAATTGTAATATATAATTTTATTTACCTGGAAGCTCTTTTTTTTACATGCATTTAAAGCTGATACTCTATTTTTATACAACTAAAAAGTTTTATTAATCATTTGCCTCATACTTATATTTGTATTCACGATACGATTCAAATATAACATAACACTGTTATAACAAGTTATAAAAACATAACAAATGATTTTTGCAGTAGAATGAATCTTTTAGTGAATGAGCCTTAGGGTCAGAAACAGACCTTAGATCTTTAAACTTTACTCCTCTTGAGCGAATTTTCCCAAAGGTAATTGCTCAGAACAGGAAATATATAAATTAATAAATTCTCTTACAAAATTAAAACATTGTGTCCATTTACCTAATAATAGTCTATTACAAGTGAGATCTATGTTGCAATTGTTTTTCTTGTTTCAAAAAGTTATTTTTCTTAAACCATATTTTAAATTCATACTTGGGGCTATTATTCTACTAACAAAACAGATTCCCTGACAAAGGGACAGAAGAAGTCAAGTTGGAGTTAGGGATAAGAGGTTTTAGAAGCTGCAGCTATACAAACAATAACCTTTCACTCGGAGGTTTTCATAAAAATAACAATCGGCATGTAGGGTGGCCTTGCCGAGGACCTCAACAATACCTCCTGTAACACTCGTAATTATTATACTACAAGTTATTATTCTTTTCTAGAATTTAAACTAAATTTACAAGATATTTTCCGTCTTTATGTTCATAAAGATCTCAATATAAACCTAATTGAAGTACAGTGACTAGAAATAGCTATTAATTTTATTTCCTAGCCTTCATATTCGCTCTGATAGATTCCATCCTCAGATATGGCATAATAGCCTATGGTTCTGCCGCAGAAACTTACTACCACTGTACAGACTCCAAAAAAATTTCATTAGAATTATTCTAAAACAGCCACATAGAGAAGAATCCGCTCTATTATTTAAAAAGTTAAGAATTTTAATTTTACCCGACATGTTTCAACTGATAGGTCTGACGCATTCGACCTTTTTATTGGTTTCTGATGCGATTCCGAGGAAACCATGTGGTTTATTCCAGAGGCGAAGCCAAGAAGTTAAATGTAAAGCAGGGTGGAGCAGGGGTGGACTGGCCATCGAGGACGAGGGCGGCAGCCCTCCTCGTGTCCCTCAGCTAAAAATAAACTATAAAATAATTATTAAATATTTTTAAAATCACAGTATATAAATTTATGTATTTATTTAATTATTTAATATAATATAATATTTATATATTTAATATAACACCCGAGTCAAGGGGCCCAATACTCTAAGGTAGGTTTTAATGCCTCTATTAATGTTACCTGGGTTTTTAAGAGCCTAAGGGACCTATACCGTAGATTAGGGCCACAATAGACTCTTTGATTCATGATCGGGGTTCTACAGTAGCATTAAAGGGCTCTAGAAATTTTTATTTTTTAAGTAAATAAAAATATATTTTAGATCTATATGGCCCTTATTCAATACATCTATACGTTTAAGGGCCCTATACGAAGATTAACCCCGTATAGGCTAATCTTCGAGACCCCATCGATCTAGGCCCTAAAGTTGTACAAAAGGGCCCTAGAGATTCAACATTAAATAGTTTGATTAAATAGTACATTAAAATGAATAAATTTAAGTTTTATTTCTGTTAATTGAAATTTTACTTTAGTTTAATTTATACTTATTTATTGCATAAAGTTTATTTGAATTTATTTTAATAAAATAATTTCATTTGACTTAATTTAATTAAATATTAAATTACATGAATTAAATTAAGCTTGCTATAATCATTAATACTACTCTCCTAGTTTAAAGTGTACCTTTTTACTTGAGATGCTAAATGCTCAGTCCGCCACTGGTAGAGTGGGTATGGTTCTGTTAGTTGCTGAGGTACGTACAAGATTTTTCTCTTAGAGGGAAAAAGTACAGAGTACATCCGTTCGTTTTAATTACTTGAAAATATCTTCAGAGTATTTTAGTTTTTTAATTTCCATTCGTCCTTTATCAAGTATGAAGTAGTTTTTAACACCGAGTAGTTACCAAAAAGTCGACTAACATTTCTAGGGTCAACGGGAAAAAGCAAATAAATCATTTTTTTTTATACGATTAAAGTATTTCTTAGTCCTTACTTAACCAAACGTAAAAACCACAAAGTCAAAAACTATCGTTAAATGAGTAAAAATACATTATGTCTAAATCCAACTTTTTATCAATTTGATAAAAAAATAATAATTAATAATTACAATAATGACTTATGCGCTTTTTCCCACCGACCCTATATTTGACTGATCCGTGTACACCTCTACTATGGTGTTTTAATGAACATAATGCCGGCTTAAAACGTTATAAGGGTCAAATGGTCACGAAAATCTGATTTTCCCGACTTATGAGCTAGTGCGAAACCACCGGGCTAATGGCAGTCATAAAATATTACATAAAACATGACTGGAATAAAAGTTGCAAATTTAAAATGAATAAACTGTTTTTGAGTTAAGACGGAATCCTAATATTTTTTTTCATCTTTTACTTCTTTCAGCTTTAGGGGATTATATATAAGAGTAAGACTGATTCTCTGTCAAGAAAAACTCGACATTCTGATAAAAATATAGTCTCCTGGTACTCGGGGTTCCATATCACCGAAAATTTAAAACCCATTAATTAATATAAGCGCTTCTGGGAATAACCAAAACCTTCATACAGCCCTGAAACATTGAGATTTTATTACTATATAAAGACCCTATCGGTAGAATTTCGAAACATCGAAAAAGTAACCTGAACACCTTCGACTAATAATATAATCGAATAAATTGGACAAAATCACCGTAACTTATATGATTGAGCGTTTTTAATTAAAAAAACACGAACAATTTGTGCAGAGTCGACAACGATTAAATAATTATAACCTTGACTTACTCATAATGTAACTCACTATGAGGTTACATAGAGCTCCTGAGAGCCCTTAAAAATTATTCAAGGCTCTCATATTATTGAGGTAGGGTATGGCTCCTTTAGTTAAAATATCTCTATATGCCTGAAGAACTATATTTTGCTTCTTCCATCAGGGCATTTATATATCAACTTGTAATTGGTGAATATTTCTGGGACTTTTACTCGTACTTATAACACTTGACATTAAAAATCATTGTCATAAGAGACAATTTAAGCAGTTAAATATCGAATTTCTTTCGATTTTTCGTAATGAATTATTAAATGGGAAAATGTTTATTATGGTTTTATCTTGAGTTTCCTCATAATGAATCATAATACTCTCCAATGACTTGAATTAGTTCGCAATAATAATGAAAGAAAGCGTCTGGATTAGATCAAGAAAACAGCTTTACATCTACATCTATATAAAACTCGAGTTTTTTTGGCTTAAATCCCATATCTTTATAAATAGATGGAGAATTCTCATAATAACTATTAGAGCACGAGTTGCTTCCCTGTTTGATTTCCTGTACTCTCAGCTGCATTCTTTATGTCTTAGTAGATAATACTTGAGTCTAAATCATATCAGTATATTGATTAGTTCTCTATGTTTATGTTTTAGCCAAAGTGATTTATGTGGTTATTATGCATAATATCCAGCCATTGTGCATAATAACTATCAAATTTGATTAAAGTGATACATTTATCACTTTGTCTTGCTATTATGCATAATATCAAATCTTATTTGGTCAAAGTGATAAATATAGATTAATTTATCACTTTGACTAGCCATTATGCATAATATCTAACCTTATTGGTGAAAGTTATAATATACTCATAATAACTATATAGTATTCATATCAGTTTAATTGACACCTATAATCAATGGAAAGAGAAATGATTACCTACTTAATGGCAAGATAATTAAAAAATAATAATACTTATAAAAATAATGTATTCAAAAAAATATACCTATAAATAATTATTAAGTATTTATTAATTATTCATAATAAACTTCAGTATTCTCAGTATTAATTATACATAATAAAACTAAACAATTAATGATTACATAATAAGTTAATAAAGATTAAAACGCTAAAGCACTGTTAAAGAATCACAAAGCAGCAATGGTTAATACATGCTTTTCTGTATTTCACAATTATTATCTTGGTGGAGAAGAAGACAACCCTTCTCCTCTCTTTTCTAATTATTTTATCCAACTTAATTATAGTCAAAGTCATCCTTTTAAGAATATTTATATCATTAGCCATTTTGTGTTAGATATTATGCATAATGGCCTGCTAAAGTGATTAATTAATTACTTTGGATAACTGAATTAGGCATTGCATAATATCCAATTAATCATTTATTTATTTTGCTCAATTATTAAATATTGGCCAAATCAAACAAAAACATTATGGAAGAGAAATGTCCTGAATGGGTTGAAACTATGAATACTGTTTATATAAGGCTCTATCCATCATATGCTGAAAGTCTCTGAGGGTGAGAAGTGAGGCAGGGAAACCACTTGTCCATTGCTTTACTCCAATTTTTCGTAATTATCTCTGACAATATTCAATTTTTGAGGTAAAGCATAAGTATGCAACATAAAAAGAAAGTATGTTTTTAATTAAAATAAACTTGTTCATTTTTTTAATGACCACATTCTTGACGATAAAGACAGGGTAAAATTTCAAAATGTTGTTTTAGCATATTTTTAAAGATTTTTGTATACTTTTTAAATGCAATTAATGCCTGGATACTTCATAAACCAGGTCCTGTAATTATTTATATCCTATTCTTACAAGATTCAACCTAAAAATAATTAGTAAATTAAAATGATAAAATAATTTTGATGGTTCAATCTCTGACCACCTTGGATAGTAATGATATATTATCATAAATAATTATTGATTAATTAATTATATAATTAATTACTGATTAATGAATTAATTAATGAAATTATGAAGTAATTAAGCGATTAAGTATGAATCACTTAAATGTCCCTCGACCTCATACTTACTATCACAGTTTTCGAGTTACTAAAGACTAAAGTGAATCGCGAAGCGGCCTATGTTTTATATGAACTTGGTAATTAAGAATATGACAATGAGAAGCTTAGTTTCATGTTTGGCAGCATGTCTATTAGGTCGTAATTAAAATGTATTGATTTCACCTCTGAAATAATTAAGGTTACTTCATTACTTTGAAATTATTAAAATGATTATAGTTATTACGATAAGTGAATCTAATATGTATATTTTAGAAAATATACATACAAAATTAAAATATGTATATTTGCTCTTATCAAAGTTTTTAGACAATATATTCAATGTTATAGCTGTTCTAAATTATTATGATCAGTCAATGTAATCACTTACATCAGGTTTTAGTTAATATAGCCATACTTATTTAATATTTATTATTATTTAACAGTCAATGCCCCTTATTTATCGGGGTAAAACTCTGTTACACTATGTCCCTATTCTATTAATTTGCGAATATCACAAAAATTCGGCCATTCAAATGCGAACATCCGCACAATATCTGATGATAATTGTGTGATCACTTTTGCTTTTTATGCGCACCTTAAAAAATAAAAATAAATTTTATATAAAGAAATAAATAATATATAAATAATTTTGTTTAAAAAACATTGATATAACCTGTAAACAAATTACTACAAAATTATTAAATGACCCTTAAATATAAAACATTATGTGGTTAATTCTCATAACTCATCTATTTAAAATGTGTCCCGGCCTTAAATTTCTTATCAAAATTACTTTTGTTTTAAAAAACTGTTTATTTATTATTTTTATATTCTAAGAAGAGATTGATTTTGTTGGGTTGATTTATAACTTTTTTTAGCAGTTTTCATATTTTTATAATTTTCATCAATTAAAAGTGCGTGTTATTTTTTAATACTTAAAAACATTTTACTCTGAAAGAAACTCATTATAATAAAGTATAAAAACTGATTATACAAAGAGAAAAAACAAGAAGTGTATAATGGAGTGTATGAACAAGTCTGTTGAGAGAGAGAGAGATGAGATAGGAGGGAGAGAGCGAGTAGTGGTGTTGATGTAACCTGACACCGTGCTGCTTTTAGCCTTCCCCTTCGTTTCAAAACCATACTTCTCTTAATCAAATATCTCAAGCCACCAAATTATTTCTACCTCCCACTATTCTGACGGATAGCCTCTCGTCATAATCTCTAGTAGGCTCGTCGAGTTGAGTAAAACTTTTGTTGTATTACATATCATGGAAAGACTCCAGCACTGCCAAATGGCCAGTGATGGAGTGCCAAAAGCAGTTTTGAGATGAAGTAGGCAATACTTGTATTGTCCACTGCCGCGTCTACGCCATAAGTTAACAGTTCCAATTCGTAACTTATGAATTGATATTTCTACCTAATTCTTATTTTAGCGAATTCCTAAAGAAAAAAATAGCTTATGAGGTTTGGGTCTTGGATAAAATTGTTCCTCAAAAATTTTATGGGGCAAGATGATTTTTAAATTAAAAATTAGATTAAAATCTACCTTATAAAATATCCAGAATCCTATTGATTATGAAATGTGTATGTTATTAACCCTGAATAATGACAGCAAACATTTTAAAATTCTCAAATCCTCAAAAAGTTATTTGACCGGGCTGAAATTAATACATGTACTTTACTCTGAATAGTTAGCTCATTTACCAATTTAAATTTTATTATCAGCATTATATTTTATCGTGAGACGTACATAATTGTATGTTAAAAAATTAAGTGTTCAAAATATTTGTTTACATAATTTCAAATTCGTCAATATCGTGGTAGTATGCAACTTACAAAATTACTAATAGGTCTTGGCAACACCAAGGTACTTGTATGAAGGGGATGAGAAATGGTTCTTGTGACGAGCCCATTCTCCATTTTACCATGAAACTATAGTAATGTTTCGGAGTAGAGAAAAATCAATGTAAATTTGTAATGTAATGTAAGTAAAACTCTTTTTGGTGAAAGAGGAAGTACAGGACTTGGTTACAGGAAAGTAAAAGCAAAGTAACCTATTAATAAGTTCTAAGTACTCCCTGGAAAGGGGTAATTAAGGGATTATTTCCTACAAGTTAAACGGAGTTTATAATTTCTTCGTTGCAAATTCCCTTTATGGACCAGGAACCATTTTATAAGAACATGTTTAAATTCGACTAAGGAGGGAAAGATTGCAGGGAAGGCATTTTTGGACAGGTGGAAGAACTACAGGAAGATGTACAGCTTTCATTGCAATACCGATACAGATAGTTATAGTTTTCATTTAAGACCATCATGTACTACGCTTAGAGATGCTTACATGAAAATGGTGCTAACGTATATTTATGCCGAAAACACAGCAGTATGTAGACCAAATAAATGACAAAGTTCTATGAAGTATTTAGAAATATAAATACTAGAACCTGCTTCACCACTTTTGTCTCATTTACGATCAATATAAGAGAGAAGTCATCATCATTTAGCTTATGAAAGACCAAACCGGGGTCCGTCGGGTTGTTCCAACGGGCCGATTCGGATTATGGCCATATACATTTTATAATGAAAATTTTTCATTCTCATCTAGACCAAGGAAAGGAGAGGGTTCATCCACTCGGTTATCAGGAGATTAAAAGAGCAATATTTTTCTGTTTTTTCGTATGCAGGATGGTACATTTTAATACCCTGATTACTCTGCTTCGTACTGAGCTATAGCCATAAAATTGGTATTTACCCCCACTAAGTCGACCACGGGGAGTTTAACCACCTAATTATATTCTTCTTAATCGTCTGACATGTATGGTAATTTGATTATTAAAATATTTTTTTCTACAGTAACTTTAAAAAAGTTAAATCAAAGCATATACCTTAATATTAATTATTTCAGAAACTGTGTCATATCCTCTACAATTTGATACTAATATCGCTGAATTCCGGTTTTTTCCCCAGACATATATTTTTCCCATACAAAGTATTAGAAATGATGAATTCTGTTGTAACAGTAAGGTTATTTTTAATTATAAATGAGTAATAGCACTTGTTTATGTCAAACGATAGCTCGGGGAAAAATACCGGAATTTAATTATATTGGTATCAAATTGTTTGGAATATGACACAGTTTCTAAAATAATTGTATTGCGATAGCTTGACACAAAGCTGAGTTAATCAGTGTGATGTATTTAAAATGTAGCACCCTGTATATCTGATTTATATTTCCTTTCTTATCTATTGTTGGATAACATTGTCGGCTCTTATTACGTCGCAGTACTAGTAATACATGGGATTTTATGAAAACTCAATGTTTGAATGTAAAATGTTCTCTGTTAATTGCACCAGGTATTGTGTTTCAGAGGGAAAATTTTAGAGAGCTGATTGCTACGTTAGCTTTCCAATCTATCGCTGAAATAATTAAACCTGCCATATCACTGATAATAATTTTACCAATATTCTGTTACATACGTCCTTAAAGTTACATACTCTATTTTCTTCCTGAAAAATCTGATATTTTCAAAATAATAGATCATATTAACGCACGAAGAGTAAGCTATTAGAGAAGACACTTAATTGTAAAATGTAAAACTTCTAGTTGATGCGTAGTATTTCTTGTATAAAATAAATAATTATGTTTCTTTATTCATTGCTACTACTAGCAAAGTTCGATGATAATTTTTGTTGTGAGAAGAAATAATAGTTAACATTTAGAAATATTAAAGTTAAGAAATAAATGATCTTGTTAAGTAAATATGGAATCAGAAATGTGAAAAATGTATGTTGCTTTATCAAGAAAGGACTTGAAAAATTAGAACCAAGCGTTAACTTGACTAACCAATACTACTGTCTATTGTTTAGTTTAAAAATCTTGACAGGTCAGTTTAGGCACCACTGATTCTTAAGAAAAAAAATCCCTGCTAGAAGGGAGCGGGAAAAACTATGTAAACAAATCAGGTTATTTTACCCGTATTTTCTTGGCGATGTTTTTTTACATTTCTTTTGTGTAGTTTTATTTTAAAATATCATTTTTAAGATTACGTTAAAAGTAGTTTTCAAAACGATGTAATCAAGAGAAGAACCACAAACAAAGTGAACGATTGCCGGGAAGAAGGTTTTTTCCCTACAGCGGTTATGGTGGTAGGGATTTTTTTCTGCTTGTAAGTGAGAGGTTGGCAGCGGCTTCTCTGATTGGTCAATCCCCAAAATACTTATGACCTTGGGGAGTTTTAAACTAAACGATAGACTGTAAAGGTTATGTTTACTCTTACTGTAGATGTTATGCACCGTTTTAAGTTGTTAGCAAGATTAAGAGCAGAGTGCACCACAAGCCACACTGGCTTGTGGTGGGGACTATACACAAGGGACACACCCTTATGTATTACATTAAGTACTTTTTATTTATTTCATAGTTAAATGTTTAAATTTTCCTTAAGCTGCAAATCAATAAAAATACAATGACTGTATTCATTATTCATTTAAAAAGAGTCATATCGCTTTATTTACGCATTCATGTAAAATCTGATAAAATACTTTCTTCTCAAACATTCTTAGTTACCTATTTACAGTTTTAAATATTGGAAACAAAGAGACTAAAACTATTAGAGGGAGGATACAACAGCTCTAGTTATAGCTAGTCTCTCTCTAGGGAGACTATAGTAGGGATAAGCTCAGTTACGGCACCTATAGAAACTGTCTCACTTCCAGACCCCTTATCACAGTGTTAAAGGGGTTCTGTACTCCCTCTAATAGTTTTAGTCTCTTTGATTGGAAATGAACCGGAGGCCTAAGAAAAATTAACTGCATTAACTAGCAAAAAACGAAACAACAAAAAACTCTCCGAGGACAGAAGTTAAATTTAACATTTTGAATTACAAAGAATTACATGTTGCAAAGCCTAAGGAAATATTTTCTGATTTCACAAAGATGTGAAATAACAAAAAGTTCATGGCAAATATGAGTAATGTAGTGGCGCTATCTAGTATAACTTAAGCGTACTGTGTATAGTGCCGCTATCTAGGGTGATTTTAACGTACTATTTATTTATTTATTTAATTTCTATTTATTTACTGCATGTAGTATTGCTATCTATATAGGCCACTATATGCAGTATGATAGTACCACTATATACAGTACCACTATCTCGGATGACTTGTACGTACTGTATGTAGTGGCGCTAGGTAGAATAACTTGAATGTAATGCATGTAGTGATGCTATCTAGGGTAACTTGTACGAACTTCATGCAGTGGCGCTGTCTAGGGTGACTTGAACCTACAGTCCTACTGCATCAAGGATCTTGAATAAAGGGGATGACGCATTAAGGAACTTTTGTAAATTGTAACTTTTGGAAGTTGTATGAGATAGAGAATTAGAAGCAAACTCACCCCTTCCCCTTGATTATATGAAAAAAGCGCCAAACGCAGGTTATGTAGCACGGTTGTCGAGTTTGCTTCTCAACTTTCTTCTGTGCTTCTCGTGATTGTTACATTTGTGGTGCTTGTTAAGTCATTTGTGCCAATATAATTTTAAATTTTGGTATATACTTTGCCTCTTCAGTGAGTGATAATTTAAGCGTGTTTTGTTATAACCTTCTCAAGCAATAAACAATGGAAACTATTGTGACGTAAGTTTGCCTCCAAATTTTAAGACCTGCGCTGTTTTAAGAATTGTAAGCGTGCGCAGTTTGTACCAAGCATGTGCAGTTGGTTTTTGACGTGTGTTTCGTGTTGAATTCTCTCTATTTTCTGGTTTTCGATGGGGTCACTTGTATGTATGGTATATCGACTTAGTGCGTCATCCCCTTTATTCAAGATCCTTGTACTGCATAGTAAATGAAGGAACTTGTGAGTTGAGAACCCTGGTGTTATTTTTTTGTTTACTTTCTTTACACCTCAACATGTAATAATGTTTGAAAATACATTTTAATTTAAATCTAACCTGATGTACGGAACAGTTTATTTCCTGATTTAACTTTACACTCGACAAACTAGTGTGACTATTTAGCCCAACCCTTGCAGAATTACGTGTAACTATAATTTTGAAAAGTTGATGAACTATTTAATTATAGTTATGGCATAGCATAGCATCTATTTCATTAGTTATCGTAACTGTAATTTTTAACTTGATTTATCATCGATTCATTAACTTTATTAGCATACTTAATATTAATTAAATAATAAACAGTCTCTAGGTGAGTGTAAGCGAGGAGACGAGATGAGATGTTAGAGATAGTGAGTTCACTCCCCTCCTATACGAGCTGTGCTGTAACCCGATACTTTAGTAAAGGGACCAGAATACCCAAGCACCCAGAATAACCAAGCGTTCATCCTTTTCATTACAAAACAGATAAGAAATAATAAAAACCATTTTCCCTGCTTTATTTCATTTTAAAAGCTTTTAATTTGAAGAGGAAACTGCAATCATTTTTTGCTAATACTTATTGTGTAGTCTTATATATACTTTTAAACATACCAGCACAATTTGACGATTAAATTAAACTTTAATGTGCTCGTTAAGGTTTAAATACCTTAATATTGTATCACGGTCTCCACGCAATGTTTATATGTGACGGAAGTAAGGTATGTAATATCTATAATTTCACCATTTAGTGTTGGAGCTCTATAGCTAATTTATTACGGTTTCAAGCTTTATATTTCTTGGAACCGAGTGTAATATATATGAGTGACAGGGCTCTTGCCTTCTCATATGGAGGTCGAAAGTTCGAATCCAGCTTGGCTTCTCTCCTTCACAGCACTCATGCTGTGATGAAAATCTTCTCATACACGAATGTGAGATCGGATGCTCTTACACTTGGGACTCATATTGTGTCCAGCGTATGAAGTTTATTTGGTTAAAATGGGGCTAAAATCAAGGTTCAGTCATGCCCTACTGAGTTTCGACCAGCTTGGTAAAATATGGAGTCCTGCATATGGACCCTTAAGTCCTAAGTTACCGTAGGTGAGATAAACTTCAAACCTGATGTAAACGCATCATTGCATTCTGAGACATTGCATTTTTAAACTTTAGTATCTATTACTTTGCTTATAAGGAGCGTTCAATATCTCTGCAACTGAAGACACTGTAACATTCCTGTTCAATTTCAGAAACATTTAGATCGTCTTTGTCTCCTTACTTTAATATATTAAGCAGTTACTAGTTATTTCCGAAAACTTACTTCTCCTATAAATGATAATTCTTTTAAATGATAACCCCAATTTTTAAATTAAACAACATTTACAATGCTCTTCTCTTACTCTTTCAAGAATACCTGATGTAACAAGATGGCTATACTAACTCCGTAATCAAGTAGGAAATATTAGTGGGGGGGGGGGGTCATACGGATGATCCCTGAAGAATTTCCAAATGTTCAAATGGTCCGCGAACTTCTCAAGTTAGGGATCCCGTCACTATAATGCCTCTAGACGATTCCTGAGTTTCTTTTTGACCGTGGTAATAAATGGGCAAGGTGTATGGTGTATCGGAGGAACTTGAACCTCTGTTTAATCCGACCAGTACCGTGTGTAAACCTGATAAAGACTTGGCACCTCTCTATTACAAATACAGATTAATAATGGGGTTTTAAGTATATGAGCTACATGAAGCCAAGGATCTTTAATAAAGAGGATGACGCGCTAAGTCGATTAGCTACATATCACCTGTGGGTGAGGCCTTGTTGGACTCTGTTAACTGTGAACTAGCGTTACAATATAATTTTTATTTTTATATAATTTACGGCTTGAGCCATTATACAAAATTTTACAAAAATCTAGGAACAATAATTTACTAAATTAAAATTAGTTATAATATAAATAAAATTAAAAAAATGTAATTGTGTTATTTGACAAATCTAGGAATCCTTTAAAAATTAATAATAGCCACCGTTTTGAAACGTTAATAATTTAATATACGTCTTAAATTTCACCCGAATTCGCTAAGCCGTTTGGTCGGTAGCAAAGAGACTAAAACTATAGTTTTATCACAGTCCTTAGATATTACATTTCATTTAAAGAGTACCTTATCTTTCATGATTACCGAAGCTTATTAGGTGACTGAACCAAGCAATAATCTGGTAGGTTAACGAAACCTATTAGGAAAAAATTCTGGCGCTGTGGTCCGCATGCTGGGCGAATTTTTTTTGGAATGCGTGATTAACAATTCATTTCTTGCTTAAGGTTCCGGTTTATGCTTTATAACTTGAGGAGTTACTCAATTATCAAGCGCTACTCTGAACTAATTTTTTATACGAAATGCGCATAATTATCTTGTTGGTTATACAGAATTAAGCCTCTAAAAGTGGCAGTGCACACCGTTGCACTAGTTTAATGCTCAGGAGGTGTTCTACTATCTTCTTTAATGATAGAAGCGCAAATTCTAGCAGCGCACGAGTAGTCCTTGATAACTAAGTAACTTCTCAAGTTATAAAACATAAACCGGAGCCTTAAACAAAATAGAGTTTTAAGCACTGCCACACTCATTCTAAACGAAATTCGCCCGACATGGGGACCACCGCGCCAGAACTATTTTATAGTTATAAAGTTATATATTAAACATTAGCGCCAGAACTATTTTATAGTTATAAAGTTATATATTATACATTAAATTATGGAAGGACGAACGATGATCGTCCTTACCAGGATTGGTACCCTGTTACTTTGGGGTTGAGTGGTAATATTGTCTATATTTTCATAACTCACAGGCCCAAAAACATTAAAACGACTCCCTACTTGAAATATGTTGTTTACCGGCCATATTTTAAGGTTTCCAATAATTGACCACCGTTTTTTCGACTTTTTGGTCACTTTAAGTGGTCGTATGGACTTCGGACTGTTTTTTTTCGATTTAGCGCCCCAAAAACATCATTATGGACCTTTTGCCGATTTTTTTGAAAATTTTAACTCTTAGCAAGCCGGGTTGATGACTTCAACAACATGATTTTCATTTGTGTTCGTGTCCTCCCAATGTTGATTTGTTAACCAAGTTTAATTAAACGTATTTTTACGTGATCAGGGACCTTTGAAACGGATTGTGATCATGGTCCGATGTTCAATTTCCGCCATGTCGCCTATCCTATTAACAATTTCTTTCAAAGGAAATTTGCTAATACAACATGTTTCTTTCATCTACATTCAGATATCTTACAATTCACACTGTTTATCATCTTGAAGAAAATGCTGGTTTTATTTATTAGAGGAGAACTACGATATGTTGGTCACGTTATATATTGTTTATCTTACTTTGACTGATCAACTTTTCCTTTCTTAATCCCATCGCAACTAAATTATTCTGGAAGACTTATTGAATAATATGAAAGCTATAGAATAATAAGTCTAAAGTTCTAAGACTTATAGAATAATAAGTCTAAAGTTCTAAGACTTATAGAATAATAAGTCTAAAGCTCCTACTAATTTTTTTTTTACTAATAGAAGAAAAACGTGTTCTTCCCAAAATTACAGCATTTTGAGAATTTTACTGTCTAAAATTTGATCAAATCTCATGGCAATGAAAACGTTTTCAGAAAAAATGCAGCGTTTAATTTCGGCATTTATAATATATCAATGTATTTATTTTATTTTAGATCTTTGTTCTAACCAATACTGCATTAGCCACATTGGTCAATCTAATTACATGGGATACATAGCTTACGGAGTGATCCTTTTCTGGGTTCCTAGTGTTGTCTATTATAACACTCCGATTTAAATTCTGGAAAAAATTCTAAGTCTAATCAACTAGGATTATACAATCAGCCCTGATGGTTCCTTAAAAGCATACATAAAAAATTGGCAGATGACTTATCTAATACCAATGTTCAAATTTTTCTGATTATAGGAGTCCTGTCGGAGTGAGCGGTAGCGCAATGCTTGGTTTAGCTGGTGCATCCACATCAGCTATAGACTCATCGTCTTGCGAATCTCTCGATGCCCCAGAATTACCCCATAAACAATCCTCATCTAGTCTTACACACGTAGGTCTTTTCATGATCTATTTATAAATTCTTTATTTAACTCTTGAGATTGATTTACGAGGCGTATTTTGGCAATAATATATGGTGGTTAATCGAAGTCGAGCTACGCACAACCTTCTTAGCTATTTCGATTCAGTTTACCTCTACTACAGATAACAGGTAATCTGTAGCATTTTTGACTGAATACCCTGGTATTCTGTGCGCCTCAGATTTAATATCTTTTAGAAAACAATATTGCATTAGATGGTGTGATAACACAAGTGTTTTTATTTTTTTCAGACGGGGTTAAATAGCGGTTATGTTCCACATCAAATGGAAACGAATGATAATCTAGTCCATCACTATCACTCGTTGTGACAATGGGCAAACCAGCACTGAGGCAAAGTGCTGGATCACCAGTTCCTTCTACTTTCGCTATCGCTACAATTAGACCAATGCTCTCCTCGCTTTCACTACACAATCTTTATATATTTGTATTATAAAATTCTGTTTATATTCCATTTTAAGGGTATTGTTTTATTACTGTTGCGGCGAGAAAAGAAAATTTTTGATAGTTCGGTTTTTATTATTGTCATTCTTAGTGCCTGATTTCTTAGAAGAAGAAAGACATATTGGTTGATTTGGCATGGTATGGCAAAAACTAATTACCAATTTTGCATTTGGAGTTTATTAGGATTCAACTCGCGCTATCAATCATGTTCTTTTATCATCGCTACAGTAATATCTTGACAAATTGTATAGTTTTACCTGGCTCCAGCGTGCCGCCAGGGCTCTCCTTTTGTGATTTATGTCTTCACTGTATACTGCATTTTTTGAGCTTTCGCTTGTAACCAAAGACTTTTAAATTTGTGTTAATTTCAATGCTCTTAGAGCGTTTGAGCCTTACTTTATAGATTTGCTTTTGAACGGATTTATTCTTTCGAGCAAGTCTATATTTATTTATCCAGCCGTAATAATTGCTCAGTAATCCATAGTGGTTTGTAATACTGTTCTAGTAAATCTAATTAAAGTTAAGTTCAGCGGGTACTTAAAACTGTTTTTATAGTTATTTTTAATATTTCTTGTATTTATAATTGTTATAATGTTTTATTTTAATGAGTGCATTAGTATAATGATGACGACAATGAGTACATCAGCCTCTGTTTGGGCAATGAAAATATAATTGACTGACACTGTTTTGAAAAGTTTAAAAGACTGCGTAAGGTCTTGCGGTTAAGTGATGAGCCGTGTAGTGATCTAGTGACCCGGACAAGGTATGTCATGACCATGGCAAATTTTGCTATGAGCCGTGTAGTGATCTAGCGACCCGGACAAGTCATTTGATGACCATGGCAAATTTTGTTATGAGCCGTGTAGTGATCTAGTGACCCGGACAAGTTATGTCATGACCATGGCAAATTTTGTTATGAGCCGTGTTGTGATATGATGATCACGGCAAAGTAGTAAAAGACGGATCCGACACGGTGTTTTATTTTCACTTAAAAACAAGTTTAATAAGTCAATTAACTGAATCTGAGCTTTGATGTGATGTGCACTGATTGATAGTAAAGCGTTTACATCATCTGGGCCTTATGTTTCGCTGCGGATCTTGATGCGGAATGTATTCAATATAAACTCGAACTGTCGCATTTAGATTTAATTGATGTTCCGAATCCCTGTCTGCTCAATCTGAAAAAATTGAATTCTACTTATTTACCAATAATTACGTTTTATCCTGCTAAATATTTTGGCCGAATAGCGTTTTTGATTGAAAAAACACGTGAAAAAACGCTTGTGCCTAACCATAGGTAATTACGTGAACAAGATCCGTTTGTATTTTCATTCATGATTTCCTTTACATTCTTAAATATCTCCCACTGTGGAAGCGAAACTTAATCTAAAATCTAAACCTTTAATTTAATAAGTTTAACATTTTGACAACAAAGATCCTGCCGACTAGATCCTTTATCCTTATTTAGATTCCTGTCGTGAAGTTTATATTTAATCATTAAAGTTCTCTTACTTGCTGCATCAATTGATCACTGGACCGGATTCTATCCATAGAGCCCCATTAGGAAGATAGTTGCTACTCATATATTTTGAACATTATTTCTATAACACTACTTATTCAAAGATTATTTATAAAAAACTACTGTATGAAAATGAGTCAGTATATGGTTTTATACTTAATACCCCATTCCATCTCCACGATGTGAGTTTGTACGGACTTGCCTTATTGCAATCCACATATTCTATAAATTTTATTTATGTTTATTTTATTCTAAATTTATTTAGAATAAATAAATCAATTTACCTATAGGTAAATTGATTTTTTATTCTTTTAGACCAGTTCCGCCTAAAAACCTCCATAATATAAAATCTTTAACGATTGCTGAACGTATATTTTTATCATTCATAAAAAATAAACAATGCACTCAAAAGGTGGACATGATATGGGTATCGCATTAAATTTTGTGTACATATTTAAACTCTATATTTTTGTTAATATTGATAAAAAATCATTTATTTTGTTAAAAATGTGACGGTTATATCTTCTAGCTGCACAGTAAACTGAAATAAAAAAAAATAAAGTTTTATTGATGTATGTTTAAAATTGAGCCATTTTAATATTTAAAGCCGGTTTGTATAGTCAACTTAAAGATGTGGTACAGATCAGTCTACACGAGGAGGTCAAACTTAGCCAAGTTAGGTTACTTCTAGTCCTGTAATATCTTTTTGAACTAATTTAGCTGTCCAACCGATAGGATAATTCTCATAGTCTGGGTTGTGAGATCTCAATGTCTTTGCCAGCTCTATTAACTTCTGTGTTAGTCCAAAAAAATTGTTTTTACCTCTTTCCTTATACTTAGGGTTAAGGATGTATCAGGATTGTTAGAAAATGCTTATATCCAATATTTTTCTCGTAGAGAAAAGTATGGGTACAGCTATCTGTTCTATGTCAAAACTATGAAAAATATCCCGTCGGACAGTTACCAGCATACACAACTGCTTCTTCCGGGCAGGACTTAAATTTACGAAATCATGCCCTGAGGAAGCAGGACACCCCCTGATCGCAACTTCTGGTACTGCCTTACAATGTGCAAATTATGACTTCTCTACCCGCATTATTTTTTAAATCGCTTCTTAATTGTTTATTTCTTTTTTAAATAACTAATCGAAAAAAAATATTTTCCTGACACAAATACTTTTAGGGTCGGTCTTTAAGCTCAATTTATTACTTAGATAAACATTTTAATACGACAAATTGCAAATAAATTAGATTTCTTTTCCATTAGAGTTATCGTACTTGATTGCAAGTTAGTATTATATGAACCATGTAAATATATTTTTATAAAATACCTTGAAGCAACAAATTTGAAGGGTGGTGATCTAGAAGACTACGAAAGTTTGTGTAAAAATTAGCTGTTTGTTTTATACCTATAGGACTCACTCAACCTAATTAACATTAACATAAGTAATGTTCTAGCTCGCCGCTCAGCGACATGTTTCTGTAAAATGTTTCTATGTCAAAATGCTGTTGACGCTTGTTTCGCAAGTCCCGTCAAATCTATTTAGGAAGCTTTTGCAGAAACAGGGATCTGATCAGGGTGAATTTGGTAAGTGAGGTAGTGTAGGATCACGCCCTCTCTCCAGGGTTTCCTAGTTACGTATCGACTTACTTGCCACGCTTAGTACTCCATTATACACTTTCATAACTATCATTTATCAATTAAAACTGATGCACAATAGTTTTACATACATCATGTATAACTAATGCACATTAGTTTTACATAATACATTTTAAATTATGTAAAAATAGTTAAACTTTTTTAATTGGAAAACTAAGAAATCTCTTCTCTACCATTTATGTTTTTAAGAAAGTGTTGATGCTTTAGCGCGAAGAACTAATATTAGTGCTTCATCCCCTTAATACGGGAGATCGTGGTAGAGTGGAAGGCTCCATACTGGCGGCTAGGAGTTGGTATTTTACAGAAATATCCCAACTCTGAAGTCCATCTGATGATCTCTCCTCCATTACTTAATTCGCCTTGACCTCAGATCACTACTGTCCGAGCAACATTTTTGTACTATTTGTTGGTCTTCGTCTGTTTGTATATTTTTCCTTTGTAAATGTCATGTAAATTGTAAGATTTTTATATTACTATTTTCAGTCTTTTCTTTATTGTGATTGTTTATATGAAGAAATTCAATTCGTATTTATGTATTACTGTTTTAAACTGTTAATATATTGGTTTAAATGCTTTGGATTCGATTCTAACCTTACTGGATTGTTTTAGTAAAACCAGACGAGCAAGGCTCGTGTCTGACTGCCTAACAATGTCTCGCTACTATGACGTTACATTTTCAGTAAAATAAAAATAGTATAAAAGGTTTGGAGATGTTAAACATTACCTTCAGTATCGCGAGTAATGTGCTCAGACCACTACGGCGCTTCATTTTATTTCACGTCACTTTGAGAACCTATATAGTCGTATCATATCTGTGATTGTGCAGGGTTAAACATTTTTGTGATGAAATTGTCCTAAACTTTCGAAAATTGTCTCAATTCCAGATATTTTTTGTTGACTATTACGAATAATAGTAATTTTGTTTACATGTTTGGTTATGTTGAAAGTTAAATTGGAACATCCCATAATACAAACTGTATTAGAAATCACAATAAATTCTAAGAAATGTGATACTTATATCATCATATTCCGGTAAATTGTTACCAGGACATACATTAAGAAGTTGGTATAGGACCATTAATTATGGTTATTATTAGTATTTAATGTTGTCGCAACCGAAATGTTTCACCCTGACATCTAATGTCACCTATTTAGAGTTCGGACAACTAAAACATTTTCGAAATATTCAACATTGTTCCAACTATTAATTTATGATTTATCATTTAATTTTATGTTTTAACTAGTTATATGTATTAGACATTACAACCCCCTAGGTATCACCCTTGTGCCACTAGTACCGCTGTCAGTAGGATCTAATAAAATGCCTCAAGACTGCATGAAGGAATACACCCCTGCATTAACTCTCGACTAACCCTTAGAATTGCCGATTATGTTCAATACGCAACGTGATGCAAAGCACAATGCTTGTGTGAGTGAACTGCAGTCCTTAGACTGTTCCAGACTAAGCTTCAAAATTTTGTTTCCAAAGTTTTATACTCACCAGTAGTGTAATATACTATAAGGAGTCGTTTTTAAAAGAGATGACAAAAACCTAACAGATGACCTAAAATTTGTTAAATATCTTTCCCCTCTAATTTTTGCTTGTGTAATTTTACAAATAGAATAAGTGTAAACAAAAAATTTAGATTCATAAAATTTGCAACAAAAGAAGCAGACAAATATGATGCTGATATATTTGTGGGAACAATGCATGTTAGGTATATTTAAAAAAATGTATTTAGTAGCAGCCTGAATATATCAATACAGCCATCATGCTGTTCATCACATTTTATAAAAGTCTATCAATCATAGTAGCGAAAAATTATTCTTACATGTGTTTCAATTTCAGGGATTTGTTTTGCTATTCACATTTAAGGTGGTCAAGCCTTTTAAATTGATTCTCACTTTCTTCATGTTTTAACGCTTTCCAATAGTTTCTGTTAAATAAAATAATGTAAATATATAACAATAAATTTAGTATATTTTTTGTAAATTAATTTGTTTCTTTTTTATTTATTTTAAAGTCTTAATCATTTGGGCTCACAAAGTGAGGGTTGTACCGAGGTAATTCACAGACAAGGATGACTCAGCTAACTTTTCCAAAATGTACCGAGGGGGCATTTTAGAATCCAAATATAACTATGGTTCTAGACTTTCAGGAATGAATACAATCCATCCTAGTAGATGGATTCTTATTCCAAGGAAAAAGAGATTAAAATACACCTGTTTTAGCTCTTACCTTTCCTCTGAATAGGACTCAATATGCTATTAATCAACTAGTTATATAGCAAAACAGGACCTCTAAACTCTCCAGAGGACCTTACAATTCCAATTATTACTAAGGGGGTGCTCACAAGAGTAAACTGATTGATCTGTAATCAGTGTCATGGCGGCCATTACCAAACTCTTTTAGATCTCTCTCTCCATATACATACATACATATATATAATATATATATATATATATATTATATATAATATATAATATATATATTCCTCATAAGGTTATAACCTATACTGTGATCTTAAAACAGTTTGGTAACATTACTCTGGTGCCTTAGGTGGAAGTGGTAAAATGGCCACCATGACACTGACTACAGATAGATCAGTTTACTCTTGCGAACACTCCCTTAATAATTGTAATTGGAATTATAAGATCCTCTGGAATACATATATAAATATAACCTTTAAACTTTTATGAACCATGAGCTGGACTTTAGGTTACTATTTGCTATACTCACCATTACTTTTAAAATCTTGTTTATTTTGTATGTTGTATTTATTTAAAATATTATCTAATTAATAATAAGCTAATTATCAAACTTGTTATTGCTTTTTGTTCTTTCTGTAACTGCTTTGATTTTGAATATAAAGTGACAAAAAAAGGCCAAAACAGAACTGACAAAAATGTCTAGTGTTTTAAATAGTCTACTTTAAATAGACAACAAAAATAGTCAACCTTTTTAACAGTCAGTTTAATCAACAATATCACTTAGATGTTGTAACATGCCTTTAAGCTTTTCAATGATTTAGCCAAAGTAGTTCTAGTAGTAGAAGTATTAGAGTGGGGAGGCAAGGCCAGGCAAATAGGCCATGTAGTTGGGCCCTTCTTGCCAGCCCTGATTCCTTAGCCACCTCTACCGAGAATCTCTTGGAAAGGTTGATATAATGGAGAATTAGAAAATTTGTATACTTGGCTTTGTAATGAACATTTTTGCTAGTCAGCAACCAGCAAGGACATGCCATTTAAGTTTTAGAGTGTTCATAACCAGCTATCCAAAACTGCCTTGGCATAACAGAGAGGGAAAGAACAGGTTTTGGTCCAATGAATGGGGTTTCTGCTTCGAGTCTAGCAAGTTCATCTTTTTCTTCATTACCCACTTAAAGTAGGTCTTATTAAAATCAAAATATTTTATCAATTAAACTTACACCCAGGTCGATTACAAACCTGATTCAGTCTCTGTTTCCACATTTGTTCCCATTCTGTAAATAAATGAAAATAGGTGTTTGGTGCCATGTGACCCATGAATCAATATCAGTATGAACAACCTCAAGTGACACTGATCTGCTATGTTCAGGCATAAATTAATAAGTAACTACGCACTGTTACTTAACAGATCCTGGAACCTCTGTTTAAGTATGGAAAGATGATCTCACTACTCTACTTGATGTGAACCTTCAAAGGTAATAAAGGTGAATAAATAAATAGTGTCGTACAATTTTTAATTGAATATTTTTATTATCTTCTTTAAGAATTCCTTGGTATTTCACCCATAAAAATATTCTCATGAAATAGTATTTTAAAAACAATATTGTGAAAAAATATAAAATGTGCTGAAGATAATAATTATACAAATTAATATTAGATGAGTTTTATAACAAGATATTAACAAACAGTGAACACATCTAGAGGTGTAAAAAGCACCCATGATGAAGCAAGTTTAAATAAGTAATTGAAAAATATGTGTGATTAACTTATTTCAAGTGGTAACTGGATTGATTCTTCAGGCTGTGCTGCCCGTCGAGTTTTACCAATTCCCCTACTTGCTCTGTCAGTATTTGTCGTAGAGACATTGAATTTTGAACATCAGCAATGATATTATGCTAAGAAACTCCCTTTTTAAAAAATACTACACTGAAAAATTTTGGTAGTTTGAGGAATGAAATTGAATTTTAAGGATAAAAATAAGTTCGGGTAACACTACAAATTAAAAACAATATAACATAACAAACTTAAAGAGTTATGGTAAATTTAAAAAATAAACGCCCATTATAATTGAAAATAAAAATGTTGCATTTAATGTCAACAT
The DNA here is from genome assembly GCA_018340805.1 of Microvelia longipes. Classification (NCBI taxonomy): domain Eukaryota; kingdom Metazoa; phylum Arthropoda; class Insecta; order Hemiptera; family Veliidae; genus Microvelia; species Microvelia longipes. The sequence continues at coordinate 7,427,572 of JACMZG010001893.1, forward strand.
TTATTTTATAAATAAATAAATTTTATCTCTTATTCATGTCCCTTCTATTCATATGTTCTATTTAGAGGTGCTTACATTCATACACCTCTAGCATGTTACTCAAATTGAAAAACCAAGTTTAAAACTTAACATAACAAAAAGGAATGAACAATCAAATAACAAGAATTGTAACAAAAATATTTGATAAACACAAAAATATCGCAATTTTGACATGAAAAGTACATTGATCCCATTTATTGTTTTTGCGTTTAGGACAAGTTTTTAGACTAACAACAAAATCTATAGCCATTGTAAATTAAAAAAATAACTTTGAGCTTTTTAAAGCAAAAGACAGTTAAGTATTATTTTTGTCCAAATCAAAAATAAAACATCTACTGTAAAGATACATAAAATCACCAAAGATTATATTAGTTAAACTTCGAGAGACAGTAACAGGGCAAACAAAGGGCAGTAAATATGAGGATCACATACTTATCTCATTTCTTTCAATTAACTGTATACTTTGGTCATACAGAACAAAGTTAAAAAAATAACTACACTCTTTAACTTAAGGTATTATCAATATTAAAGTGTATCTAACAAATAAAAAATAACACAATAAATAAGGAAAATAGGTTCTAAATACAAAGAAAATCCTATTGTAATTAAACAAAATCAGTTTCCAGTTTTAATACAATTTAAAACAAACAATAAATTTACATCATATATTGTTCTAATTTATGAAGAATAGAGATTAATAAAATAATAAAAAATAGATTTAACAAAATCATAACGACTGAAAACAAAAATATCAAATTGATAAAAGTAAAAAACAGCTAACAAGAATAAAATAATATATTTCAATGTTTCAACTTCAATAAAAATAAGTTATCAAAATTCAAAGGAGGTTAAAATAAAAATTGATTTTTTTATTTATTCTCTTTAGACCAGTTCCACCTAAAATTCACAATTTTAAAAATTAATAATGATAGTAATCATATATGAGATCACAAGTGTTGGAATATGGGTTTGGTTTATGGTACACCTATAATTATGTCATCAGTAAAAGTTAGACATTACTATAGTTATAGTCATAAATTACTTTGAGTAATAAGTACTTTCTGTACTTAAAACCATATTCACTGTGAATAAAGAATAATATAGACATCTTAGTAAGGATTTTTGCTTTAGATTAAACTGCCCAGGAGGGATATGACGGTGCATTGACATTCTTCAACTTATAAGGCGTAAAATCTTAGTGTTAAAAATAAAAAAATCTAGAAGACTTTATACCTCTTGTAATTTTAATCAATCCTGTACGATAAAATACCAACTAAAATTTTAAATGTATAGAGGCACATATTCAACAAAAATTAAACATGGACTTAGCTAAAACCATAGTTATTTTCTGTCATTGAATGTCTTAACAAGACTTAAATACTGATAACATAAAATGAGATTAAAAATAATTGAGTCACTAATTATATTTTAGGTAGGTAGATTTAACGAAGACTTCAGTCCTTTAAAAAGCACTGAAGTCTTCATTAATCTACCTAGAATTTAATTCTTAACAGTCAAATAATAAATTTGTCAATAATTATATTCTTTAGTGACTTTTAAGGAAGAAATGAGCTAATGTTTTATTTTTGATAAATAATAATAAAAGTTTTAAAACATTTTTATAACTATGATATTGAAGACTTGCTTCGACAGGCAATAGACAGCTTAAGAACTACAGTATTTAACCTTATTTTAAATTTTGATTTTTTCTTAGAAATGGATATATTACCACTTACAAAGAATTTATCCCAGAAGAATAGTAATACAATGTATTTGATTTTGGTAAACAGACGCCTATCTGCAATTTATTAAAACAAATAAAAACCAAGAAAAAGCTCCTTTTAAAGAACAATGCACTAAACATTTATAGTATTTTTTATTAAACATTATCAATAAAATAATTCAATCTAGGTCAAACAACCAATTGCTAATAAAGATTGCACAAACATATTATTTTTCACTAAACAAAATAAGTTTTATTGCACCCTAAATTAGAATTAAGTATTATAATTTTGATTTATGTAACCTATAATAATAATATTGTCACCACATTGATTTTACAATACACACATATATATACACAAAAGGTAAAAATAATTTTATAAATAAATGTAAAAATTCATTGATTTAGGTTTTTGTAACAGTTTGTAAAATTGGGTACGGGGTGCTTCAGAACTTTTCCTCATTAAATTGGATTCACTATGCTCATCCTACCAACTTCCGACTCCTTTTATCCATTTTATTCCCAGCAGTCTAGGCACTTTACACATTATGATTTTTCAAAAGTCATTATTGCAGGTTAAAGACTTAATAAAAAAAATATTTTCCGTATAGCACAATGACACATATAGACTGATTTTTGTACTAAGTTTAAACTCTTTAGCATAAATAGTCTGGGAGCTACGATGATAACAGAGACACACACTTACAGACAGACAACTTTGTGAAATCCACTTAGGAGGCCTTAAAACACCTGAAACGGATAATTCAGGTGACTTCCCGGTTTTGGATTTTTTTAGCAAACACAATACTTTTCCTATATACCTACAGTATAAAGGAGGAAAAGTAAAAAGGAATAAACAATAAAATATTATTATTAATTAAAATGAGTTCATTTCGGTATTACAAACAATTGTCTAAAATATGAGCACTGGCAACAAAAGAGCCACTAATGCCAAAAAGTATTCTTGATAGAGTTTTCAACAAAGTAACAGATGTTATCTATTGAATTTCCTCAAAATTCTAAACTAAAGTAGTTTCAAAACAAAAATATTAGACTATAAATAAATCTTTGTTAATATATACTATTTACTTTTTTAATAAAGTAAAAATAAAAAAGTTAAATAATTTTTAAACAATCAATTTCTATAGCAATTGCTTAGGCAATTATAATCTATTTTAAATTATTATTTTGCCTTACAAAAGACATAGAAAAGTATTTTCTATGATTTAGTTTACAAATAATATAAAAATGAGCTTAATAATATATTTTATTTATTCTCAAATAAATTTTTAGTGAAAGCATAAAGAATACTTAGGCAGTTTTCACGATCACAGCTTGAGTAAGAGTTATGTTTGTTAACAAGTGTATGTGATATAAATATACTCTTACTCAAACTATGTTACACTATTGTACTTGCCTTAATACATCAGAAAAATCCCTTTGATTTAAACTATACTAAATAAAATTTATTTACATACTTCATCTATAAAAATAAAATTTTATCTCTAAATTTATTTAGAGATACTAATCACTGAAACAATACTTTAATTTTATAAAGTAAGAATCTGCTTTCTTCTAATTTCAAGGCACAGAAATGATAAAATATAAATTCTTAGATGTTTGTCATCTTACGATTCACTAACAATTATATACAATAAATTCCTGATTATTTATTGACCTCAATAGAAGATTTGATTATCACACTGAATACAACTGAAAAACAGACGAACATTATAAATAATTTAGTACAATTAATATCTAGGAATAATTATTTTTGGGCCTAAAATTATAGGCTTCCTCAAAAGGAATAAGCCTTTGTTGAGGGAGGGGGGAACCTAATACATTTCTAATTTATCTCATTTCAGAAGAATTATATGGAATATAATCAAAATTACTTTTAAATATCCAGATTAAGAAAACTCAAATAAATTGCTATTCTTTTTTGGTTTATCTCTAAGTAAAGACATTTAGAATAGTAGAATAAATAAAATTTATTCTGATTGAGCAGACATTCCACTCTTAATTCAACTCACACAAGTGGGTTAAAGGAAGGTGGCTCAAAAATTAGCCAAGATAACAGCTAATGTTGGGCTAGAGTTTCGGTGCAGTTTTAACTGCTATCGAGCAGACTCTGAGTCTAAGACTCTTTACAGATAATCATAAATGAATACCCTTTCTCTTTAGAACTACTTTTTACTGCAACTAGCTATAAATATAGTATACAACCAAAGTGTATGTATGTTTATGAACAAAAAGCTCAAACATGAGACAAGACGATTATCATAAAATCAAACATAAAAATATAATATAGAAAACATAAAAATATAATATAGAAAACATAAAAATATTGTACATACAAAATATTGTTTATTTTTATTCCTCTTTGTATCTTAATGTATCTACTACAATAAATTAATCTTCACTACCTATTTTTCATTTATTTATTTAATTTATTTTACACATACATTTTATTTTACTAAAGTTATTTCGTTTATCCTTGTAAATTATTTACTATATCTATATTATTTATAAACTCATAATTCATTTTACCTAATTTATGCATTTGTTTAATCTATTGCAAACTTTATCTATTTATTATATGTATACATTACCATTTTTTAATTTTATGTATGCCTTTACTTTATTCTTAATTTTTATCATCAATACTTTAAATTTTTGTTTGTATATGTACGATTAAGTATTTATTGAATATGTCTTCTTAATACCAGTAACTTGCATCAATTTATCTAGTTGTCTTTATATCATCATCTTGGTGTCTGGTACCTTATTCCCATTGGTCCTAACCCTACTCCTCTCAACCCGTATTCTATATATGCTATCACTTTTATACCCTTCAGTCACTTCTCGTCTGTGGAAAAACTAAACTAGTTCGAAACATTACATCTATCATTACAAGTTTTCTATGTGTCTCTATTCAATCCTCAATAAGTCCCCTTCCCCTTCAACACAAGTCACCTCATTAGCAATTTTTTTCAAAGACAATTTGCTAAACAAAATGTATTTAAGTGTAAAAATGTAAGCCGATGCAATGCAAATAAATAGATAAAAGGACAAGAAATAAAAATATATAGTACAAGTATACTTACAACCAAGTCTTAAATACATCATGTAGTATCTTCATCAGTAGTGTTCTCATTTTTTATTAACAAAGAATCAATTGCATCATTTGGAAAAAGACCTAAAAAAATTAAAAATATTACTAAAAATCATATTTCCCAGTTTCCTTTGATCACATTCTAAAATTAATTAAGAGGTTATTTCACCCTTTACTGTGCAGGCCTTGGAAAGGAACAAAACCAAGAGCATCGCAAGGATTCCCCTGCAAATACATGATACACAATACTTTTAAAATGATAACGATTAATGAGGATTTTTTAAATAATTATCTTTCAGGCATGTAACTTATTTATTAATAATTTAAATTATGTTTTTGAATAAACAAAAATTAAAAATAAAAACATAGTGGATTCATAAATATAACTTTACTTCATTACAAAAACAGCATATTTACACTTTTTTGGTAAATATGGGGGCATTTTTCATGTGGAAGTATGGGGGAAGGGGGAGTATGGAGAGCGAGGATTAGAAGAGCGAAGTTACAGAGATTATTTGACCGTGGGGCTTTGGGTGAACTCTCACCGGATGGCCAGTCCGGAACCCCACAGATAAAGGGGATTCCTTTGACTAGGAATCCTGGCCTAGATATCAGGGTGTTAATCAGAAAACATAAGTAGCATTCAGAGTTTATACGTTTATTGATAAAACTAAGTTGACATATATATTGATACGTTGTATTAAAATAATTAGTATAATAGTAGGTATGCTTAACAGGTCAAGGTAAGATCAGTCAGTTTCCTAAGTTACTCAATACTACTATGCACATACAAACGGTAAACTCTACTATAGGACAAAGAATTACTTACAGGTCACTGCGACGATAATAGTGAGGAGCATCTTAACTCTTACACAAATCTCAAGCTAATACTTTACTGATTGATTACTGAATCATTACTACTTAATTACTACTTTATGACTCTTTGATTACTGTCCCACGATTTGACTCAAGAGCTAGCTTAAATAGCCAAGGGTGGTAACCCCTTCCAGAAGACCAATCCTATTGGAACGTGCGCTCATTGAAGCATAGTCTAATTGGACATGTTAAATTCACGGGTTTCACTCACACTGACATAACTACTCATTCATTTACAGGCTTTCAAGGCTAAAAGAACATGTTTATTAAAACATCTGTGGATGTTATCTCATTGAAGCATAATCTAATTAGACATGTTAAATTCACGGGTTTCACTCACACTCATTCACACTGACATAACTACTCATTCATTTACAGGTCTTCAAGGCTAAAAGAACATGGTATTAAAAACATCTATGGATGTTATCATGACCCTGAGATTCTTTGTTCCAACTAAGGATGATCTCATCCATCAAATATGTTGTGTTAACTCAATAACAAGCTTAACCAATGCCCCTGTTATAGATTATAATTAATGAATGAAGAAAACAAATAGATTACATAAGTTACAAAATTAAAAATAATATGAAACCTCCATTACTGGACATGCTTCTGGGATTTAGCCGCAATCAAACTTTTTTATATAACAAATTAGGTTTCACTTTGATCCACTTGACATTGATATTATTTTATCGATAAAGGTTATGTTGAATCATAACTCGAGCTTTTGTGACCTTGACCAGTGAATAAAAAATTATTTTGGAAAATTCAATGTTTGAGGGTAATTCCTCACGTCAGGTAGAGGGTTAAAGGACAACATTTGCTCTTTACCTTAAAATAAGAATTTAAGTAGGATAGAATGCACAAAGTGGGACTCCTTGATGAGTCACCATCTGTACAAGTGGTATTCCACTTGTACAGAGACTTATTTACGTGTTTTTGTCAATGGAAGTCTTACTCAAAACATTTCTGATTTGAAGAGGTAAAATGGGATTTCCCCCATGACAAAGAGAATAATGAGTATCATGTACCTATGAGCCATGCTGGCATGGCTACCAATACTAACTTCGAAACCATAGATCTGGTCTAGGATACAGAAATATGCACTACCACAAAAGCACTATTACAAAGTAACCAAACTAATAGTTAGGTTGTAATGCTATGGATAAAAAAAATTAAAAAAGCACATCGCCTATCTAAGACAACTAAGTCCGCCAAGTATCAAGCCATCCAACTATTAAATTTGATTGACATGGAGACTCTTAATCTTTCCACAAAAATGTTTAAAAGCAAAGTAAAAAACTATTTGTTGGAGAACGCTTTATATTGTGTTAGTGATTTTTCAATGTTGTAATTATTATTTTTTCTTTTTTATTTGACAAAGTGATGCTATTTTTTTTTATTAGTAGCCACTGATTTTGTAAATAAATAAATAAATAATCAGACAGAGTGATTTAAGTAATATTAAAAAATGCAATAAATTCCAAACACAAACAAACCTTGTTCCATATTTGATTCATATTTGGTAGAAAGAATATAAGGCATAATATCATTAATATCACACTGATTCCCAAGGCCCGGGAAAAATACTTGTTCAACCACATGCTGGTGAAAACCTCGCAATGGAGGCAAACGAAGAAGGATTTTAGCAAATCTATCTGTGTTGTTTTCACCGAGAATATCTCTCAGCTCCTGGTAAGCTTTCTCTTGAACTTTATTAACTTGAGTTTTCAAGTTGGAGTTGGCATGATCTAGAAATAAAATTTACAAAATACATAGTTTAAAAATAAACCTTATTATGTGCAGCAGCAATAATCTTCTTTGGTTAAATGAGTACATTAATAAGTATAGTTCATATCAGAGCTTACAGTAAAAACTTGTTGAGAATGAGGTCAAGGAAAATTAAAATTAGAGGCGATTTAAACAAAATGTCATCAAATTTACATTTATTATCAAGGAATTTTATAAAAGTTTGTGAAACTATATGTAATTTTTAGAAATTGATGGAAAGAGTTAAAAATTAAATAGATTTTCCACTCAACAGGTTGGCGATGTTAAATATACACTGTTATTTATTGCTTTTGACTTCTGAACTTTCAACTTAAATAAAAGATTTAATACTTATAAAAACTGTTAGTCACTTCATAAGACCTGTTAAGTATGTCCATATTCGTAGTATTACCCAATTGTAAGAATATGTTATTTGGAGCTTAAGTTATGTTTGTCTCTAAAATGCCTAAATAATGTTACATTCTGAATTTCAGATGAATAGTTCAATTTTGTTTTGCTTATGGCTTTATAGTGGTTATGGCTAGTTAAGAAGGAATATCTTAATACTTTAAATTTTAGACAAGGAAGCTAATTTTAAAGAGAAACACAGGAATAGTTTATAAAATTTGATGAGCTAGTAAGGCATATTACATTAACTACAGTAATACACATGATTATAAACAGATGAAAGGATGGGAAAATAATTTGAGAGAGCCAATGAGGTTAGTCTGGCATGATAAACCACACCTACAATTTTATATCGGACCAACCTCATTAGTTTTCAAAAATATTTTCCCACGTTATCACCTGATTATAACCAAGTTTAATACTATAATTCCTCATATCATATTTAAAATTTATGTATAAATATTTAAAATTAGCTTTCTTGTTTAAACAAGAAAGCTTGCTTGTTAGAAGTGTTTATTTGTCCATAAACAAAATCATAAACATTTTTTAGTGCACTTGTAGAAGAAATATAAGAATAAATATTATATTATTACTTGCCTACATTCTACATAGAATTTAACATATATTATATCATCAATTATTAGCAAAGCATAGATGAGCAATAGGACTAGTTTATATCTTCTTATTACTTTTAAGGGTGAACTATTCAAGTTGTTTATACAATATGAAATCAAGGTGAAAATTAATAAGGATTATTTAATTGATCCATCATAAGGGCAGAAAAAACAAAGTTATGATGGAAGTTGGGACAGGCTAGAGGATTAATAAAGAGAGATGTGATGCTAAACTGCTGTGGTACTAGCAAATTTTACAAAATAATACAGCTTTTCAAATACTTTCTTTTGATCTCCCTGCTAGCCAAGTTTTGATTTTGGAAAGAACATTAAGAGCAAAAATAAAGTTAAAGGTGCATAATTTAATATAAGACATCATTAAGTTGTGAATGGAATGCTGACATAATACTCTGTTTTTGCTAAAAGGTAAATGATAAGAATGGAGCAGGATAAAGCACACGCTTGCTTGCACTGCATGTTTTGCTCAAGCATCGGCATTCCAACCACAAAGATGTCATTATGCTGTGCAACAGCTATGTTCCAGAAAACAATGGAAACCGAGACCAAGGTTAAAAATGCTGTAGATGGTACTGTTGGTGATAAGATACCCAAGATACATTCTAGCCTTTGTCTAGGTACTTAATTTTTCTATAGACCATCTTTTGATGTCGATAAGAATTAAAAAAAAAACATGAGAAAAATGCTATACCTGGACTAAAAACACAGATTAATCTCAAAAATGCATATTCTTTTTCATTAACATTTAGAGAAGTCATTGATGATACAAAGTTCTGGAGAGCACATAAGTGTTCAGCAACCTTAAGCAAAAATACAACACTAATAATAAACAAAAAATAATAAAATAACTAACATGAAGATGAAATGGAACACAAAAGCACTGTAAATGGAACATGAAGCACCAGTGGAATCGTTCATCATGGCCCATCATCAGTGCCTGTACAAACAAGTCCTAAAAATAATCAATCAAATAAAACAAGAAAGTAAAATAAATACAAAACTAAATAAATAAATAATAATAGAACAAAAATATAGGGAAAATAATATACATAAACAATAAATAAATAAAAATCTACAAATAACATTTTCATTCTAGATAGTAAAAGCTAGGCCGTGAAAGACTAACTTAAGGTTGGGGTGGAACCTTCAGTAGAGTATAAAGAAGCAGCGAGCTGTCCCCTTTTATATTTAGGTTTAAGTCGCTCACATTGTGCTGACTGCGCAGCATTTCAAGAAAATCAAGTTTATCAACGTAATGTAAAAAGCTGGCTTCGTGAGTACCTACCTTATCCTCTTCTGTATTAATATGCTGATAAAACCGACTGCCAGACGGATTCTTAGACTCCTCCTGGTTTGTCCTCAGTACTCAGAGCTACAGGTACCTCATTTAATCTTGTATACTCAATTTTCCAACACAATATGTACTACATCCTTGACCTTGCTCAATTGCGAGCAATAATTGTACAGTTACACTTAGTTCATCATGTGGTAGAGTGAGAAGAGGATGGATAAGAGCGTTAAAAGCAGCCATCTTTTGACTCTAAGGATGGTGAGAGTTGAAGGGTTATTATTTTGTCTGTAGAAGTCGGTAGCAATTGAAAACGATTGGTGAGGAGATGGCTACTTGTAACACTCTTATCCATTGTCTTCTCACTCTGCCACTTGATGAAGTAGCTTATCAAAAGGAGCTTGCAACTATACATCTCATAGCTCTCAATATCAGTTACAATCCCTCAATAGTTGACAAATTTGTTGATAAGAAAAAATATAGGTTTTTTTAAAATGATGGGTGAAGACAAGCCTTAGGATGATAAGGTTTGGTGGGCTGAGCCATATATTGGGAACTTGTTCAACAAAGTAGCCGTAGGTCTGCAAAAAACAACTATTGTGTTAGTTTTACTACCAGTAATACTCTACAATCATTGTACAATTATTGCTCAATTACTTGCAATTGAACATGGTCAAGGATGTAGTACCTATTGCGTCAGAAAATTGAGTGTACATGATTAAACAAGGTACCTGTAGCTCAATAGTACTGAGGACAAACCAGGAAGAGTCTAAGCATCCGTTTGACAGTCGGTTTTATCAGCATATTAATACAGAAGAGGATAAGGTAGGTCCTCACGAAGCCAGCTTTTTACATTACGTTGATAAGGGACAAAAACTTGATTTTATTTAAATGCTTCGCAGTCAGCACAATGTGAGTGACTTAAACCAAAACATAAAAGGGGACAGCTCGCTGCTTCTTCATACTCTACTGAAGGTTCCACCCCCACCTCAAGTTAGTCTACACGGCTCACCAAGCTTCTACCATCTAGAAAGAAGAAGCAGTTATTTGTGGATATTTATTAATTTATTTGTCTCATGTTTATTAATTAGTTAAATATTTAATTTTGAAATAATTAATTTTAATGAATTAATTAAATTCATTAATTTTATCTTTACTCTAAGGAAATTTATTATAGTTTATTTAATTATTTATTTATTGTTTATTTGTATTATTTTCCCTATTTGTTGTTCTATTATTATTCATTAATTTTGTTGCTATCTTTTTTATTAGTTTCGTATTTATGTTACTTTCTAGTTTTATTTGATTGATTAGTTTTAGTTTTTAGACTGGTTTGTACAGACACTGATGATGGCCTCATGCTAGGTTGAAAGCGCTTTGCCAATAAAAATATTTTTGAGGAGAAACTTATATGAAGCCTTAGAATCTAAGGAATGTGATTTTTTTAAAATTACATTTATATTGTTTATAAATGTTACATTTACAGTGTATATAAATGTTATTTATACTTCTAAATCTAATGATTTAAGGGCAGGTAACTTTAAAATACAAAAAATAAGCTAGAAGAGAAGCGAGAAGACATTTTCCAAATTTTATTTTAATTATAAAACAAAAGATTTGATATGCAATATTAACCTTTCGCTTCTAATGATAGCATATCCCATAATCAGAAAAACATTTGCGTGTTGCAAATTTCAGCACATGCTGTCATTTGGATTATGGATATGCCATAATTTGTAATTAAGGACTCCTGAGTGGTTTTCACAAAGTTGTCTGTCTGTATGACACCGAAGCTCCAAGTGTTTTTATGCTAAAAAATTGAAACTACAAAAATCAGTTAACCACTGTAATTGTGCTATTCAGAAAATAATATCTTATGACGTCATAAATCCACAGTACTGACTCAGCAAAAATTTTGAAAAATCATTAAACGTGGAAAAATTATGCCAACAGATTGAGATTTGGCACGCATGTAGCCATGTATAAGACTAACATACGTGCTAAGTTTCATCTTGTAATCAGCATTGGTTCAATTTTTATCAAATTACTTGTGTAGGATATTTAAAAAATAGGAAAACAATCTAATTAGATTTAAATTTGGTACAAGTATATTATAATAACTTTAGAGCTTTTGGACTATTACAAATTTATATCAATTAAATTAATGAAGACTTTAGTCCTTATACAAATTTATTGAAAATAATTGTTGAAGAGCTTTCGCTCAGGATCCTGAGCTTCTTCAGTTCTTAAAAAATGACAAAAATGAAAAAGTGGGAAAATAATAAAATTTTGAATGTTTTTTATGTCATGTGTCTAACTAAGTAAATAAATTTAAATTATTACTTAGTTAGACACATACTAAGTAAATAAATTTAAATTTATTTGCTTAGTTAGACACATGACTAAATAAATAAATTTAAATTTATTTACTTATTAGGCACATGACTAATAAATTTAAATTTATTTACTTAGTTAGGCACATGACTAATAAATAAATTTAAATTTATTTACTAGTTAGACACAGACTAAATAAATAAATTTAAATTATTTAGTTAGCACATGACTAAATAATAAATTTAAATTTATTTACTTAGTTAGCACATGACTAGTAAATAAATTTAAATTTATTTACTTAGTTAGACACATGACTAAGTAAATAAATTTAAATTTATTTACTTAGGTTAGACACATGACTAAGAAAAAATTTACTTAGTTAGACACACGACATAAAAAACATTCAAATTTATTATTTTCCAACTTTTTCATTTTTGTCATTTTTAAGAACTGAAGAGCCAGGATCCCTGGGCAAAAGCTCTTCAACAATTTATTTCAATAAATTTTTATAAGGACTAAAGTCTTCATTAATATAATTGATATTAAACAAGTATATTATAGGTAATAAATAAGTACACTAATTTGCATCAGTATAAATTTGAGGAATTGAATATTCTGAAGATGAGCGAAGCGAGTCCTATAAATTTAAGAATCGGATGTGATGAGGAAAAGTTCCGAGGTACCCCTTACCCAATTTTTTTTATGATGATGTGGTTAGTGCTGTGAGTATAATTTTGAACTTTTAGCAAGAAATTTTGGTTATTTTGGGTATTAGCTAACTCCTTGTGACACTGATAGGTGACAGTAGTGTCTTCTGTCTTCAAAACAACCCTAACTGAAAAAATAAAATTGGGTCTTTCCCCCCCCCCTTTCCTTCACTTGCTGACTGATTTTGATCATTATTTTTTACTGTCCTTCTCTGACCTCAGTAGCATGATTATCGAAAAATTTTAAGAATATATTTTTAGAACAAATTAATATATATTTGGATATCAATTTATAAGCACATCAAAATTAAGGACCTCAACAAAAAAGTTAGAAGCCAGCCATAGTAAAACTTTGATCCTAAAATAAATATTGAAAGAATATTGTATCAGTTTTAAGCTCAATTAAAATATTTAAAAAATGCCCCAATAAAAATAAAGAGGGGACCAAAATCATAACTGAATTCATGAAGCATATTAGCATACACAAAATTAAACTTACAATTTTAACCCTCACAGCTGATATTTTTTGATTAGCAACAGAGACTTGGAGATGATTGAAAATACAGTTGACAATGGATGGAAGGGTACTTGTTTGGGTACACTGGGACAAACCTAGGATGAATATTTCACTCCAACATCCCCTTAGTAATGTAAGCCGTGTCTCCAATCTAAATAACCAATTATAAAAACAGTTTTAAATACTTGCTTTATACCAGCTAAGAAAAATATAATGCTAACCTTGATTTTATAAGGTAACAATTTTTTTATATAAAATAATTGAGCAGAGACATTATGAATACAACATGCATGTTCACAGCTTCTTGAAGACTGCGAAAAATTATATATAAGTAAATATAAAAGCAAATAAAAATAAGCATAAGTGTAAATAAAAATAAAATAATATATGTATCATGACGTACAATTATTGTAAAATTGTAAGAAATACAGTGTAAGCTACAACTGGCACTTGACTCAGCATTAGATGTTGTGGAAAACTTGATAACTACAAATAACATACTATTTGATTTTTTATACTAAGACAAGAAAGGTTTTCTTCAAAACTGGTCAAGATTTTGAATCAAAAGCAGTAGGAAGACCAGAAATTAGATTATTTTTGTTCTTTCATTCCTTTAGAAAATGTTATAAACTTTCAGTGATAAGTTTCTTCATATAGCGTCATAACAAATTAATAGGAACTCAAAAAATAAATTCTTGATTTTCACCTATTTTTAGGAAATCAGCTGACCATGTTCATAGCATTGCATACTATGTTGAAAATAGTTTTACTGTTTATCAAGAGCTTTTAGTGATTTCTAGAAAAACACGTTTAAGAAACATTTTATAATACAAATATTCACGAAGAAGAAGAATAAATTTAAAAAGAAAATAAATATTAAAACTCCATTTCAATTATTCAGTCATAAAGTCTTCATATTGTATCCCGGGAGTTATAAATAACTCTTATTTAAAATCTTTGACACATTTTTCACTTCTTACTGTAACTACCTTACAAGTTATTGAATGTAAAATAAAATAAATTAACCTCAAAGACTGAAATACAGCTAAATTATTGATCCAATGAACAGAGTAAAACAGAAGTCTGGAGGCTGTTTCGTGAATGAATTGAACATCCAGACTAGCTGAGTTAGGTAACGATGGGGCAAAGAGGAACTCCTGCCCATCTACTAGTCTCCCATCTATTTGTATTATATCACTGTCATCTTTCTCATAAACAAATAAATTATCTCCGTTTGGATTCTGAAATAAAGAGAAAGTTTAAAAGAATTCAGACAAACTATATCATAACGTTATTATGGAATTAGGAAAAACAGTAAACGGGAAAAAATACAGGGGAAAAGTACAGGATAAAAGTATAGGAAAAATTACAAGAAAAAAAAACAACAGGAAAAAAGTACAAAGGAAAAAAATACACGGAAAAAAATACAAGGAAAAAAAACACAGGAAAAAATATAAGGGAAAAATTGGACAGAAAAAAAATATTTAGAATAAGTACACTATAGACTTTTGAAAGCGTGTACTTAAAGAGTTGCGTCTGAAAAGAACTAAACAACATTAGTGGCTATCACTTCTACAAGGTAGCAGGGTGGCATAAGATGACAACTTGTATTAAAATAAAGAAAAAATGCACCATTTAAGCTTTCGTATGATAAGATACTTAATAGATTTTGTGTCATGTTTATTGGTCATGCAAAAACTAATCTGTCATTACTTATAAAATACAATAAAACTGTAGTTTATAAAAGCTGTATAGATAGTAAAAGCATAATTATAGATAATAAATAGTATAAGTACTCTATATATAAAAAGAATGCATAATAGCTCAATAAATTTAAAAATTTTGTCTAAGTCATTAAATATTAGGTTTTTCATACAAATGCTTTCAACTTCTTAACAGCACTGGTAATTTTTTAGAATTCTGTAAAAACCCCTACAACTAAACAAGACAAATAGTTTAGATTGTAACTTAGCAGGAAGTTCTCAATATCAATGCTTAGTAGAGGTTCTTGCATATTTCAGATAATCTAAAGATGAATTTATTGAAATAAATTAACACAATGAACAATTCTGTTTCAGGGCCTGTTTAGTAGCAGCCGTTTGCCTTATTTATACCTCTACAGTAAGTGAGGGAAAAATTTGATACGTCAAAATTTGG
The DNA here is from genome assembly GCA_018340805.1 of Microvelia longipes. NCBI lineage: Eukaryota > Metazoa > Arthropoda > Insecta > Hemiptera > Veliidae > Microvelia > Microvelia longipes. Next base: position 7,443,138 of record JACMZG010001893.1, read on the forward strand.
ATCAAAGAGAAGATTTTTGTAAACTTACTTCCCCAATAAGCTTGTTAACAGTTTCTAAAGCATTTGTGATTACTATTTTACTCTGCTGAGAATAAGGAGTTTCTACGTAGTCACTATCTGAGGATTCGTCATCTTCACATGTATTACCTCCGTCTTGTCGAGGACCTATAGCTTCTGTAACAATAATAATAAGATAAAGAACAAGAAGAGGAGAACTAATAGTGTGAACCCTAGTAAGTATCTAAACTCTTTCTTACAAACCTTCTAGCAGGAGACAGCAAATTACTGGTTGCCAGGACAAGTGTAAAAGATACTGTTCTTGTAAGAATTTGAACCCCACCTAATCTATACTCCTCGCAGTATAACAATGAAAACAACTCTTTTGTATACGATAAAAACAAAAGACTCGGAATAATTATATAGAATTAATACTTATTACAATAATTAGTAACTATAATTAATAATACACTTCGTTCACACGCAGCGTTTGGAAGGGGGATTCAACCCCTTTTGAGTGAAAAGTTGGAGTTGAACCCCCTGCCAAACCCCGCATGTGACTGGAAGTAGTAATATATAACAATAAATGTAATGACTCGGAGGCAAGTGAGAAAGTCTAATATAATTTTTTTGCTCATCTGAAAATCTTCAAGGCAGACGCTTTAAACTGGGTCCAAGACCAAATTTTTTGACCAACAATAAATTAAAGATATTTATCTTTTTGTGAAATAAAAAAATTAAGTTCTAACGTGCCAGATTTAATGGATTAGGACACATGATCAAATGGACGTAATCAATGGATTAAAGCACACCCACCAGGGGGTTGTACTAAGGTTATTCTGTGACCTCACCCAAGAACCTGAAGGTATTTTTTTATTTTCGAAGAAGGACGCATGCGGCTTCTTTTAATTCAGCTGTTTTTCAATTTCAAAAGTTATAACGCAAGGAGTATAGTATTTGTATTGAGTCAAGCAGATTCAGAGCTTGATGTCCTAGACCAGGGTTACATAAACATCAGAGCCCCACAGACCCCCATTTCAGATAAATTTTACTTGGCGGACCCCCATTATTTCGTAAAATCTCTCATCCCCTTAATAAATTAAACTTTACAGATGAATCAAAACCATTGATTAATATTGAGTTGTTTAATGAAATCTCTACCTATAAAAATGGGTCCAGAAATTGGTGCAATAATAAACGGAAAGGTCCAAGCAAATTTTGAACTGTATGAATAATCTGGTATCTGCAGTCATAGTTGATCCATCACTATGACTAACACTATGAAGTGTGTATTGATCCAACACTATGAAGTTAATAGTGATATCGCAAGGTTCACTATTGAAAATATTGCCATGAGTTTGCCTAAGCTTATCAATTAAGATGCTACTTATATACGACAGGGTTGCACCTGTATCGACATGTGCTAGAGCAGTAATATTTTTAAAAGAAAACAGGACTTCCACAGGTTTTACAATGACAGGATGAGTTTTACTTTTATTTATGAAATAATTGGAATGCCTAGCTATGTTGTTGGTTTCTGCTGAGATTACCAGCATTGGCTCTATGGAATGGCTTATAATCTGAAGGAAGCTATAAATCGACCCTTGTTTAGGGGTTTAAATTTTGAAGAATAATTTCCACTATCTTGCTCTAAGTCATTTCAGGTATTAATAAATTAGCATTTCTTAGGATATCAGTTATGAAATCATTAAATGATTCATCGGGTTTTTGAAATCTGTAAATATTATTATGAATTATTTTTCTCATAGATCTATCTGTTACAAATTGTGCAGTTACACAATGTAATAATTCTTCCCACAAATTACGTAATTGAAGAGCAGTGCTTGACAATTGAGTAACCACGCAATGGGCATGGTTCTTGCATAAGCAAGAAATGGGTTGTTTAGCACGGAAACACACATTTAAAATGAAATTCGCCCATCGGACCACCGCGCCGGAATTATTTATTTAGTAGTTGTAAACTTATATAATGTAAAAAACTATAAAAATTATCATTCCAACCAGGATTGTTGTTAAGCACACAAACACGCATCCAAAGGAAATTCGCCCGACATGCAGACCACCACGCCAGAATTATTTTTTAGTTTTAAACTTACATAAGTAAAAAAAAAACAATAAAAAACTTTCGTCCCTTCCAGGATGTGAACCCAGGTACCCTGAGTTTGAGTGGTCGTATTGACTCTGGACCACTGGCATTCAACTCAGAGACCCAAAAAACATAGAAAACGACACCCTACTCAAAATTTATTTTCAACGACTGTAATTTTGGTTTTTATAATTTTGTGGTTTTTTTGACTTTTTGGTCACTTAGAGTGGTCGTATCGACTTCAGAGGTTCAACTTCCGCCATTAGCGAATTTTATTCCCAAAGGAAATTTGCTAAAAAGGATTTCCTGGCGAGGAAAAAAGTAGTTGAATATAATAGTTTAATAATTAGCTCGCAAACCCCATTAGATTTTTTCAGGGACCACTTTGTTTAACCCTGAGCAACTCTTTAAAATAAAGAGCAACTAAGCAAAAATTCCAACACAAGTTTAATTGGCTTGCTAACCTCTCCTCCAGAAGAATTATTTGGTACTCATAATATACATACATATACATTACATTTTAAATTGAAAGAAAAAATCACCTGTAGAAATAAGACCTAGCCTTTGAATGATCATATCAATTTCAGACAAGCTTTATTTAACAGGTCCACTTAATATAAGTCCCCACGATGGCATACAACACATTTAACCACAATTGAAGCAGCAAGTTTATTAAACCTACCAGGTGCTATATAGAAGTTACAGATGTATTATACTCATACCTGCAAAAGGAGTATAAGATGGGCTGTTGACCCCAAAGTTGGGTAATCCTACACCGGGAGGCGGAGCTCCAACAGGGAAATAATCCAGAGACTGCTCTCTTTTCACAAAAACTTTGGGAGAGTTATTAAAGTAAGAGGTAGAATTGTAATTGAAGGAACCGCTGACAAAGTTTTGGTACTCTTTTTTCACTGATATAGGTTTCCTTTCATGTTGTACGGCTGGAAAAAATTACAATGACTTAAAAAACACTGCTTTCACATATAGCCTACTTTCGAAATAAGTTTTGATTAATTCACAAAATAGTGAATAAAACCAACCAACCAAGTTTGGTTCCACTAAACCAGTCTGATGAATGAAACTACAGAACAAGTATAATTTATCTACTAATGGCAGGAAAGTTAGTCATTACTCAACAATTTTTAGGTAGGGAAATCTATTTTTAATATTTTATCCCTTTATTTTTTTAAAAAACTGGTAACATTTAAAAAAAAATAGTCAGGTAAAGTATTACCTGACTTGGTATAAAAATTTACACTTAACATGGATTTCACTTTGTGCCCCAAGATAGGTAAAACTTTCCCTTACTGATTTTTTTAATTTCAAAATAAATTTTATAAACAATTTTATAAAAAAAATATAGTTGATCTTGGTTTTGAAATAAACAATTTAGATGCAAAGCTGGCGAGTAACTTGTATTATATCATATAGATATTATTACTGGAGGGGCCCTATTGGTTGAATTTTGAAACATCAAAACAATAACCTGAACACCCTCGATTATTAATATAATCTAATAAACAGTAAAAAATACAGTAACTTATATCATATAACATTTAATAAGAAAACAAAACAAAAACAATGAGGGAAAAGCCAACATAAATTGATTCATTATAGCCTTAACTTACTCTTAGAAGAGGTTAAGAGCCTCCTCCTTAAGTTACTCAGACCCCTAAAAATATGTAGAGAAAAAAGAAATTATTGAGATAGGGTATGCCTGCCCCCATTAATATATCTTAATGTATTTTACTAACTAAGTTTATTATTTTTAATAAACACTTTTAAAAGTTCACTATAAATACACAATTATTATGATTTGGTTAACTTCATAAAAGTAATTACGTTATTAATTTATTGTTGTTATATTGATATAAACAATAAAAAAATCCCTAGATTAATTATTTAAATAGTAATTTATAATTATTTTTCCTTATGCAACATGTCAGGAAAGGATACATTACTGACACATAAGAGTTTTATCTTACTCTGGTTCTAAGCAACAGTCGATTATAAATTAGCCTCGGCTTGGCCTCTGGAGGTAATATTTATGGCCTTTCCTCACCTTAGACTCTGGGTCTAAATTTATAACAAGTCCTTTATTTTTCTGCCTTTTAAAAAATAACTATTAGAGACACTTTCAAGATTCAGGTGAACACTTACAATCACTCCTCATGCCCATGGTTAAACATTTCTGAAGCCTACAATATTGACATCTGTTCCGATGATGTTTAGTAACCTCACACTGCTGGCTCCCCCTACATTGATAACCTAATCTTTTTCTAATTGACCTTTTAAAGAAACCTTTGCAGCCTTCACAGCTAATGGCACCATAATGTCTCCCTGAAATATCAAGTAAACACAATTTGAGAGGAAATAAAATTATAACAGAAAAAAAATATAGATGGAAATAAATATTAAAAAAAATGTTTGGCTAAAAAAGATATAAAATCAGGTAGGGGGTACCAAGGAACTTTATCTCACATCAAATATGCTTTGCTCATCCCCACTACATCTGCCTCCGTAGCCGTGGTCGTATAGTACTAGACTTCGGCACCGGAGGTCCGGGGTTCACAGCCCGGGCTATGCTCTCAGTTTTTATGATTAGAATTTAATGTAAAAAGATTTCGCCAAACTTTAGCTTTACTTTGAGCATAGTAGATGTGACCCACCCGAGGTGGTTCCCGCAGGGCGAATACCCTGATGGGCCGAAAGGCTCTAAAACGGGCATTATTATTATTATTATATATCCCCACTACACTGGACTAGCTTCATCCAAAGATAATAAAAATCACCAAATTTATATAGCAACAAGTCTTTTGACACACTTTGCTCGTCCTCAGGGAGTAAATACATTTGTCTTTTTCTCCAAATGGTCACTCATCCAGGCACAGACCTCGCTTGATCTTGCTTAACTATTATGATCTAAAAAAACGTAGATATAATTGCCCTATTGGAACAAAACTTAGCACACTTATTTATTAAGTGAAGTGATAAACTTGTACCAAATTTCAAATCAATTATTTTTTGATTTCTTATAAATTTAAAAAAAAGATCATGAAGTCATCTTCAATTGAACTAATGCTGATAATGAGATAACACTTAGCACATATTTTGGTCTTATATACGACTGCATGCATGCCAAATTTCATTTTGAATAAAACATGTTTTATGAATATTTGAAATGTTTGCGGAGTCATTATTGTCAGTTTATGATGCCATAAAGAAATTATGGATAGTACAACTAGACATAAAGATTGATTTTTAAGAATCAACTTTCCAGCATAAACACACGAGGAGGTACGATGATAACTTAAACATGCATATTATAGTCAGACAACTTTGTAAAAAGGAGGTCTTAAAAACACCTGAAATGGATGAGTCATTTACAAGGATACACAATAGTTTCCTCTATACCTACAGAATAAATGAGGAAAAGTAATAATAGTGACGTTTCAATGTGGTGATCTTATGGCTGTAAAAGGGTGTCATTTATATAACATATTTAATGGAAGACCAAACTAACCTGAGGCTCTATCCCCACAGACAACACAAATTTCAACTCCAATACAAATGGAATGCAATTTATCTGCAGAAGGGTTCACAACACCGTTTGCTTCAGACACATCAGATGTGGGCTGCATAGTAAATGAGGATAGACTAAAATTAGGTGCCTCAGCCATCTGAGGCATAATAAGCGCTCCTCAAATAAGTAAAACTGTAAAAAAATAAATAATGAAAAAATAATATGAAAAAATTATTAATTATAAATTGAAATTTTTTTTCATTGTAAAAAAACATTTTATATTCCAATACTTATGAGTATAAAAGCCAAAGGACCATAGATTCTTTAGTTATGTCATCAGACAGAACTAAATTTAATACTTAAAACCACTATTTTAATAATTGTATTTTCTATATGGATGGAATACTTAAGTATGGAAATAAAAGCGTTATTCATTGTTATTACAATATTGTCAATTAGAGAATATTTTAACAAATCTTGCATTTTATATTTTTTAGAATTAATTTTTCAGAGTCAAGTAGAATGCAGAAGACTCAATGGTAGAAAGAGAAAGCTGTCTCTTAGTGTCAAGTAGTTAGTCACTTAGGTCAAATCTGAGAGCAAGCCTTGCCTTAGGGTGAATCATCTATACCACAAGGCAGAACATAAAGAATAAATGAATTGATTTCTTTAATAATAATACAAAATATTCATAACATTTACCCACTATTTAAAGTTTGTATGGGCTACACTGTAAACTAAAATTTATGTTGCCATGGGCAACACCAATGGTGTTAGTATAAATAACATCCATGACTGTAGCATTGACTGTAGCTGGTACATATAGACCATGCCTATTGCAATGAACTGTGTAATTATGGCACCCGTGTCTATGAATTTTAATTGTACTGGTTTGTACTCATGTCTTCTGAATTAAATGATGCCTGTTAAGCATCCACACCTGTCACATTAAATGGAGAAAATTATTAACACCCGTAGCAATTAACATTAGGAACAATAGGGTAAGATATTGGACATTATTTTTGTATTTAAAAACCAAAAAAACAAGCTTTGATGAAAGCTTTCAAAGGTTCAAGAAAGAGAAGAACCTATACATGTAATGAACTGTTTTACTTACAACAATAAACAATACTATAAAGTCAGGAGCCAACTCTTACTTTAACATTCTACTACATATCTTTCTTGACATTTTCTTTGTTCCTTTAATCAGACTAAAGTGATGTAGAAATTCATACAATAGGGGTGGGGGCGTGGGTTACAGTGGTCTAACTCCCCTGGAATAAGCTGTTTTCGATGGGCCTGCTTTAAGTAAACCATTTCTCCACTAGAGGCAGGGATACATCGAGAACCTTAGAATAATAAAAATTTCTTTATTTTTTCTTCTACATAAAACATATCTAGTTTCATTCATATTCTTACAAACAAATGTCATGCAATTTAGTATCCATCGCTTTCAACACAGATTGTTTACATATTTTAATCTGGCATTTTGCAAAAAATGAAATTCTGATGACTGACTATAGTGATATTGACAATTCTCAGAGTTAATATTGCACTTAAAGAAAACATTGAACATCTTACTGGGGCTCCTCGTCAGTATGTTATAATAAATTTGAAGCAGGCAAAGGAGGAAGCTTATTTTGTTGTGGTTTTAACTCCACTAATAAGATATGAGCTGAGACAGATTGATATTTTAGTAAATGTTTCAACATAGAATCTTAAAATAATTTTAAGACCAGCATTGATTGTTTGTTTACACGTAAAAAAATGCTTACACCGATTAAAATATATGCCAACAAAGAGGTGAAAATGTGAAACTCCTGGCATGACTGATAAAAATTGCTTTCATTTCTTACATTGTCTATAAAGGTATTGCTTTAGTTGTAACATTCATTAGGTTAATCTTTAATTATAGCTGAACAAGAAATGGGTGTTGAGGCAGCTTATATGATACGTGCTTTTGGAGTCCGAATAAACAAAGAGATATTATTAACTACAGAACAATCATATTTTAATCTTCAAGTAAATTTAAATAAAATAGTCAGAATCATATCATCAATAGCAGTATTTTAAAGAAAAAGTTATCGCTCTTAAATAGTTTGCCTCAACACTCCTGTAAGGAATCCGCAGCACTCCTATGAGGCATTGCTTTACTCTTCCAAAGCCAGGAATTTGTCCCACAAAATAACAGGAATTAAAATTTATTTCATAAAATATTAAAATCTTGAAGATTACCCTGGCACAACACTACTATAAACAATACAATGAGAAACTCTGCACCTAAGGGTAGACTCATCAACAAGCAGTTCATGAGTGATAACGAAAACAAAAATAAATTTTATGTTGGAAGCAACCAAAACTAGAGATCAAATCCCAGCAGAGTTAAAGGAAATTTAAAATGATCCAACCCTCCTAATCAGATAAAAGATTATTCTTAGTTTCCTAGAATTTTAAATAATAAAAACCTAACCAAAAAATACAAAACATTAAATATTGATAATGAAAATATTGATAATAATAGATCATGGGATATGATATTTTTTTACTTACAGATTACAATTGTTGTCTTTATTGCACATTTATAATACAGCACAGAAAAATATAACAAAACATTTCAAACAGAATCAAAACTTATAAATAAATTAAAAAATACTAAAACATTAAATTAAAAAAACTGCAGGAAATAAAAAGTACATTAACACCAACACCAAAGCGAAGCAATGTTGTTGTTTTTTCACTTTTATTAACGTTATCTTAATATTGCTCACAAACACATGCTGTTGTATTTTACTATATTTATTATTTTCAAACCCACAAAAGAAATATATTTAATTATAAAATTTTGACTGAAAAATATACGCATTTAGAAACACAGTTCTTCTTGTATTTTATACAATCAAATGGAATAAATAATATTATGAAAATAGGCTTTTAATAACTCCATATTCAAAGAGATAGTGTCCGACATTTGTAATTTAGATTATCATTTTCGTGGGACAAATAAGAAAAATATGAAAAAAGGAATATAAAATTTTCTGTTTTGGTTACATTTGGATTTGATTTAATACTAACTATAAATACTATTCTGATAATATTCATTTTGTTATCTTTAAAATGGCAAAGTAACTTAAACTAAACTAAATATATTAAATTACTGTGCCTTCATTTGTGTGTTTCGTAGTTCTAATTTGTCAATCTATCGCTTTAAAATGGTGAGCTTTGTACTTTGTATTTAATGATGATTGAGCATTTATCATTCTATTAAAAAATAGTTAGATACTGTTCTTTCATTTAGCTGATCTGTATTTTAATGTTCCTGTTGGATTAAGAAATGAAGGATTAAATTGTCTGAGAGTCCTCCCCTGTAAAATTGGCGGCACTTAGGGTCTACACTATTTTCATGTACATCTCTGTTAGTCTCTGTTGTTGTAGATCTGTAGTAACAGCTATAATAAAACCTTCTCACTTACCACACTGCAAGCCCTGCCTTTTAGCGGAACTTGTAGGTACTCTTTCCTCCTGTATAATCTCAGACCAAGCTTAGTCAAACCAAGGATTCTTAGTTGAATTAAAAGACTAGCCAATTGCGAGAAAAATTTGAATTATCGTGAAACTTTTTTCACATAAGTACCCCTTTTAACTTTTCCTCATTTTTACTGTACAGTTTATCGACTACTTAAAAATCTTGACAGGTCAGTTTAGGCACTGCCGATTCTGAAAAAAATCCCTGCAAGAATGGAGCGGGAAAAACTATGTAAACAAATCAGATTATTTTACCCACATTTTCTTGGCGATGTTTTTTACATTTAATGTATGTAGCTTTATTTTATAATATCATTTTTATGATTAATTTAAAAGTAGTTTTCAAAACGATGTAAACAAAAGAAAAACCACAAACAAAGGAAACGAATGCTGGGAAGAAGGTTATTGCCTTACACTGGTTATGGTGCTAGGGACTTTTTTGCTCTTTTCAAGTAAGGGGTTGGCAGCAGCTTCTCTGATTGGCCAATCTCCAAAATGCTTATGACCTTGGGGATTTTTAAACTAAATGATAGATCGTAAGTATATGTGTTGGCATAAAAATTTGAAATCCGGATTTCAACTGAATGATGTATGTATCCGTTTCAGGTGTTGTAAAGCCTCCTGAGTGTTTTCACAAAGTTGTCTGTCTGTGTATGTTATCACTGTAGCTCCCTGTGTATTTGCTAGAGAGTTGAAACTTAGTACAAAAATCAATCTTTAAGCTTAGCTGTGCTGTTCGGAAAATAATTTTTTAAGACGTCTGTAACTCCCAATAATGATTCAGCAAACATTTATAAAATACAGGAAAATGTGATTGTTTTGAAATTTGACTCTCATGCAGTCATATATAAGACAAACATATGCTCCAAGTTTCATCTCATTATTAGCATTAGTTCAATTTTTATCAAATGACTTGTATGTTTTTTCAAAAATTCTAAAAAAGTCAGAAAATTATCCCATTGTGTTGAAATTTGGTCCACATATATCCCTATATGTAATAAAAAAGTATACTAAGTTTTGTTTCTATATGGCTTATATATCTACGGTTTTTGCTGTTTCCTAAAAATTAAGCATCATCAAGCGTGGTCAATGCCTGAATAGGTGACCACTGGGAATAAATTGAATGTTTGTATGGTTTGAGGACGACTGAAGCGAGTCTGAAGACGTGTTGACGTACTATTTGGTGAATATTATATTCTGTTATAAGGATGAGTGTAAAGAATCCAATGTACCCTATTTTGTATTAACTTCAACTAAAAAAGTTGCAATCATGGCCATAACACCATGATTGCACAAAATTCTCTCATGTTACTCCCCTGGTGAGTAGAAAACAGTGTAGTTGGTTAGATATAGTTTAGTTATCCTATCACTGGTTCCTGTTCTATATGTCAACTGTCATCATCCATGAGTATTATTCTCACTCACTTATAACATCTTATTTTGTTTTAGTTTGGTTTCAACATGTTCCCGATGATTCCTCGCTCTTTTCAAAGTGATTATGCTTGCTTCTCAATTGCTATGTTACCTGGGAATGAGAGGGAAGATGTCGAAAAGGGTGGAAAAAGTATGTTTTTCTCCCCTCAGTTTTATTGTATTAGGTTTTTACTGTTATTTTTCATCTAAAAATTTATTGAAATAGATTTTAAGAGTAAATTTTTTGGACTGGTATTAAATTGTAATAAAGTTTAATGAAGACTGCAGTCTTAAATAATTGTTAATTTATTTAAAAAATACACAAGATTTCAACATTTCACTGAGCGAAGAAACTCAGCATTCAATGGCAATAACTATTGAACATGGCAAATAATTTAGAATAAATGACATTAAACAGAAATCTGTCTGGTTTACACCTTACAGAAAACTGTAAGGTTGGGAGGTGAGGGACTAATTACTTGCAAATGGAGGTACTGTGTTTGTAGGGGGTCTTTTTAAATTTAGAATATTGGAGTAAATACCATACTGTTTGTATCCTGTTTTTTATTCATGGTATTTAGGTCAGTTTTAATTTATAGACTTTCCAAAATGCATTGTTTGTTCAAATGATTTACGGAATGTAGGACTTAAACAATATTGTCATTATCAATTTTACTATTTTTCTTGGTCATATGTTGAGCTATGGCTGGCTTTATGTTTGTCCAAATTGTCTAAATCTTTATTATGCACCCAAAGTCTGTTAAGAAATAACACACACAAACACTGTGATTTTTGCTGATTTGTTAACTTACTTCATGCAGATATGTATTCGCAAACCCAGCAGATTTTTTGTTGAAATACATATTTGTTCTAACTTAATTTTCTCTTATTTTAATAAATTGAAATTATACATTCCTTTAGTGATTAAAATCAATAGCCTGTTGTTAATTTCTTTTTTAGTTATCATGCCTCCCTCAGCTTTAGAGCAATTAACTCGACTCAATATTAACTATCCAATGTTGTTTAAATTAACTAATAGAGCAATGGATCGAATCAGTCACTGTGGTGTTTTAGAGTTTGTCGCAGATGAAGGAAAAGTTTACTTACCTCACTGGGTGAGTTGTTTTGTTTTTATAATGGCTTTGTTTGCTTTTTCAAAGATATTTAAATAAATACATTTACTTGGTTGAAGCTTTTTCAGGGCATACAAAAGTAAATGTGAAAATTAAAAGACATGCTATTTTAATTTTTTTAATGCCATGTGATCACAAGAGCACTTGCAATCACAGTTGCAGTTTTTTTCAGTTTATATGGTCTGTAATTAATAGAAAGGATTCTGAGTTGTTTTCAATGTTTCTTCCTAACCAGTGTCTTACTTGAACTTAGCATACCTGTAACCTCAACACATCTATAGAGCCTTTTCTCTATGTATATATATATATATATATATAATATATATATAATATATATATATATATTATATATATATGTATTCTATATATAATTTATTCTATTATTATTTATCAAAAATTAGCTCGAGAGACTACTAAACAGGGCCTATATTACTTAGAGATTACTAAATTGGGCCATATTACTGCTAGAAAACAAATGGCGAAAATTATCATTTTAATTAAAATGCTATCTTTTTTATCTAAGGACCAATGTCTAGTTTAATAAAAATAAACTGATTGTTTACTTGACAATGTTATTAAAGAATATGTTTTATTAAAATAAAAACTTAGTTCCATTGTAAATGCAGTTTGACACAAATGTTTTACTTATAAATAAATTTGATTAGAAAACTTTTTGAACTTTTGATTTTGATTTGATTACAGATGATGAGAAATCTAATGCTGAATGAAGGTGATTCTGTAATAATTGAAAACGTTTCTTTGCCAGTTGCTACGTATTCCAAATTTCAGCCTCAATCACCTGAGTTCCTAGATATCTCTAACCCTAAAGCAGTTTTAGAAAATTGTTTAAGAAATTTTGCTTGTTTAACTACAGGAGACACTTAACATTAAGTATATCAAAAAGATTATGATTATTTGTTATTGAACACAACCTGGTAAAGCTGTTACTATAATTGAATGTGATATGAATGTAAGACATTTTTATTTGTATTATATATTTGTATACACTTGCATATATAAGTGACAATATATATATATATATATATATTATATATATATATATATATATAATATAATATATATATATATATATATATATATATATATATATATATATATATATATATATATATATATATATATGTATGTATGTATGTATGTATGTATGTAATTATCTTGTATATATGCCTATTTAAATGACTTCAGAGAGTCTTTAGTTACCGTTAATATTTTACCCCATGTAAAAATTGAGCATAAGCATAACTTGGCATTTTCTTTTGCCACAAAAACCTCTGAGATCGATTACAAGTTTTATTTTCTAACAGGATTCCTTTCAATTATTATTTTAGTTAAATTTTAAATTATTTTTACTTGAGCAGTAGTTTTTATCAGAAGTTTTATTTTTCTTCCAAACAGAAGTTATGTATGTGCACTTGTAGACTTCTGATCATATTTCTTCCATCGGTTTAAGTGAGCTACGTTTTTCTATATCCATTTTTTGGTTCCCAATGAAAATCTCTGTATTCTTTGTCTAAGTATTATGAGATTCGTGTTCCTCATTGTCACTTTCTTGTTTATTTTTCAAGATTTTATTGAAAATTTCAGACTTTAAATTATCGTATTTTTCCTTTATCACAAACTGACTTTCTATTTTCATGTCCAGTTTAGAATAACTGTCCTAGCATGTGCAAAATTCGTAATCATCTTGAGTGAATGTGCATTCTTCCACATAAAGCTCTTATAAGACAAGTCTATTATCCATGCCGTTCAAAATATTAAAAGTTTTATTAATATGTGTGTTGAGTTCTAACCACTTCTGCTTAAGAGTGTTCATTTTGAGTACTTGAGTATTCATTTTTAATCGCTCTTGTGTAAAAAGCAAGCTACATGCTTTTTAGCAGTAGTAGTAGAAAAACATGCAATTTACTTGACACTAATTATGTATATTTTCTGAAAGAATAATAATAATAGACTAAAATGACAGACCTTCATAACAATATTAATGAACACAAATACAATATTATTTTATAAACACTTTATGTGTATATTCTATTCTATTCTGTGAATTCTTTATTGAACCTCCTTCAGATAACTAGTGTTTGCGATTAAGCAGAGAAAAATGCAAAGTTTCCTAAGTAGCATATTTTATTTATTTATTTACATACTTCAGGTTACTTTATTACAAAGTTTCTCAGTTGTTAAAATAAATATTAATTTAAATATTTCAATTAAATAAATTTCCTTTGGGAAAAGTCTGTTACTCTTTTTGTTGCCAAGTAGCTATATTTTGTTGCAAATTTTTATTATATTTTTTTTAGGTTGAGTTCGCATCACCCGTAGGTTATGAAGAAAGTAATGAAGCCAATAAAAGTAATGAGCATGAAGAAATACATGATGTTCCTATGGATTCAGGCTTTCTAGCTTTTACCGGAGCTGGTCATAGGTAATTTATATTATGAAAACTATGAAATATTTAAGGCCCAGTTAAGACACCATAGAATTGGTGTGTTTACCTGTATGGATAATCCGTAAAGCCTGTTGTATCAAGCTACCATCAGGCTTGATAAGATCTGTATTCAGTCCTGCGCATCTATTAGGTAGTCCAGGTCATTGTAAATAATACTAGCAGATTTCATAACTTAATTATAATAATTTAGTATTTATTTAGATAATAATAATTAAAACAAATAAATTTGTTAATGTATTTACTAATGTTAACATTATTTATTAGCTTGCAAATAAAGCTGTCAAACAACTGTTCATTTTATATTATTTGATTGTCATGTAAAAGTATGTATGGTTAGTGGTTGTTTTGCCTTAGCAATGTACGTTTGTGTAATTAGATGATTACCTTAAAGGCGAATAGCCTAAGATTCCAGTTAACATGGAAGAGTTTAAAGAAGATTTAATTGCATTTGTGGACAATGATGGAATGAATACCCTGAAAGTTATAACTGTTGAACTAAAACAGTTAATAAATTTAAATGTCTTAATAAAATTTTTTTTTTACTGCCAACTCCTTTACTCTGAGGAAGCAGACTTAAAGGAGATGCCCTTAAAGATGCCTCTCTCCCACAGTGGAAGTGAAATGTTGAATTCATCATCTGCATTTACTCAGTCATCATTGCAAAACCTTAATGTTTATGTCACTTGCTGTAATCTTAGTGAATTATTTACTGTATTTTCTTCTTATTTTTTTAAATAAAAAAAAATTGTTGTACATCTATTGTGTTTTATCAGGCTGGATGGTAAAGGAAAGAAAAGAGATGATACCTCCAATGGAGTTGTGAATTTTGTAAGACGAGGAATTCCTAATTATGATTATCAAGTGGATACATTGACTTTTATGAGGAATATTCGTCCCCCTAAGAAGCAAGTTAGTTTGTATTTTACATTTTTAAACTTTACACTATATAAACTTTTTTAAAAAAAATCTTTATTCTCACCTAACATGCTTATAATTCAACCAGAGCTGACTTTTTATTTGTTATATATAAGTGCTAAAAATAGCTTTAACATAGGTGTATACGAGCGGTCTGTGTTCAAAAGTATCGCGAATTTTGAATTTTCGCGGTTACGTATATTCGAATTTCAATTTTTTTGTGGCTTATGTTGGTACTCATGTCCTCTACTTATGCCAAACAACCTCGGCCATTTTGAATGTTCACTTAATTTTTGACAGCTGCTTTGCTTGCACGTGTTGGATCGTCTTCGATTTTTACCTTTTCAAAATGATCAAAGAACGTGTATCAATTTTGTGTGAAAAACGAAATTAAGTGCGCGGATGCATTCCGAATGTTGACTGTGGCATACGGAGAAGTTACCTTGGACCGAAGCAATGTTTATCGGTGGTACAAAATGTTCTCAAGAAGGCCGAAGATGTGAACGACGAAAGAGTGTGCCGGACGCCGAGCACTTCTACAACAGACAAAAAAATTAATGAAGTGGAGAAAATGGTATTGGCCAATGGTCGAATCACCATTATAGAAGTTGCTAAGGACCTGAATACGATTGGGTCGTGCATTCGATTTGTATCAATGATTTGGGCATGAGACGGGTCGCCGCGAAATTCGTACCAATTGCTCAATTGGTGACCATAAAACAGCATCGCATGAACATTGCTAATGAGATGTTGGACTCTGTCCGTGACGACCCAAATTTGCTCCAGAGGGTCCTAATGGGAACGACGTGGTTTATGGATTATGACGTGGAACCAAAGCTCAATCTCCAATCAAGCTCAATTTGATTAAGTTCTTTGATCCATTTTTGAATAGGTAAAAGTCGAGACGATGCAAACTGCAGCAGCAGCTTGCTCAAAAATAAGTAACATTCAAAATGGCCGGAGGTTGTCGGCGATAATTAAGAGACGGAGTACAAAACTACGCCACAAAAAAATTGAGAATTGCGATATACGTAACCCGGCAGAAAATTCAATTTCGCGGATACTTTTTGAAAACCTCGTATGTTGTTGGGTTTAAGACAATCTTCTAGGAGTAAGACTTAAACTGTCTAAGGACTATATAGATACCAATAAGGGCGGTAGTAATAATACTATTTTATGAAAAGTACTCTTCTTAATTCTATTTAAATTTTATATTCCAATTCTATTTATTTTGTTATATATCCCCTTTAACAGTCATTTACCACGTAAGTGTGTGTTGTAAAAGAACTTTCATATATTTTTAAAAACTTGAACACAAAATTTGTGAATCTTTGTTTAGATCTTTTTACTTTTCCTCAAGGAATATTGTAAAAGTATAGTGTTTGCACTACAATTATTTGTTGGTAAAGTGAAGGAAAATATTTTGTTTACTTCTTTTATTTATTTATACTAAATTTATTTATTTAGTTAAATTCTTTAGTTTTGTTGTCATCTTGACGTATGTCTTCCTGACCGGCCATCAATAGATTAAAGAAATCTATTGACATTACTTTTAACTCAAATAAGTTAGAGTTTTAATGATTTATTTAATACAACAAGCACCCCCCCGCCTCGCCTGGTCTATCTCTTTATAATATTGTGAACTGGTTAAGGATGATTCGGAGGAAAGTCAGTTAAGACAAGTGTCACATGGGATGGATAGTGTGAAATACCCTTAATTATTTTCTCACGTTGCGGATTACTTGTGTGAACCCAGTTAACTTGGTTATGGGTTTCAGTCAAACCAAGGTTATAATGAAATTATGTTTTGTAATTACGCCCACCTGGTCAAGATCAGTGACTGTTTCCAAAGTGACTAGTTCTGTGTTGTAAGTTTGTTGAAGGAATCCAAATACCACTTATAGGATTACAAATTCACATGAGCCTTTCTTTATGTAATTTTTTGAGTACTCAAACACCATACTCATTTATTCTGGAACTTTAGTTGTAAGATTTAAGACCCCTCCCTTAGTTGTAAGTTAGTCAGAACTCTGGGAATAAGTCATTTTGTAAGTCAGTGCTAGAGTCCGGATGTATTTGATAATTAATAAGAGGCTATTCTACTATATAATTGGTTTTTTTGCATGTTACGGCGGATAATTTAACTCTTATCAAAAACCACTTGCGTGGTAAAAAAAACTCCCCCCAAGTCTTTGGTCCAAAAAATAGGGAAATCAAACTCTTCTGACGTCCATTAGTATAAGTGAAGTTGCAATGTTGGACTCATCACATCAGATTCACTACACTCATCCTCCTTACTTCTGACTCACTTCGCTCGTCCTCAGAATATAAAATTCATCAAATTTATACTGCAACACAGCTTCGGACCCGCTTCGCGCGTCCTCAGATAGTGAATACATTCGTTTCATTCCTAGCGGTCACTCATCCAGGCACTGACTTCGCTCGATACTGCTTATCTTTTATGATCCAACAAAATCATAGATTTACTTGTCATATTGAAACAAAACTTGGCGAACTTATTTATTACATAATGGTATTCATTTGTATCAAATTTCAACTCAATTGGATCATTTTCCAATTTTTAAAAAACGTACACAAGTAATTTGATATAAAATTGAACTAATGCTGATAATGAGATGAAAAGTGGCACTTATGTCAGTCTTCCTGGTTTCGGATATTTTTGCAAACTGTTCCTGTATACCTACGTTATAAATAAGGAAAAGTAATAAGGCTTAAATTAAGTGTGTCTACCAGACACCCGTTAAATTATACTTCTGGATAAAGTGCCAGTCCTTACAGTACTTTTGTATCTATGTGTCATGGCTTAAAGAGAATTTCATAAACTACCATTTTTAGGATGATTCCAAGCTTTTCTGCTGTAACCTTTGCATAAACCTTTTTTTTTATTATAGAAAGTAAATAAGAGCATTGTAACAATGTAATTGCTTACTCTAATTACTATACCCTAGTACATTCGCTTTATATCACTTAGTCAAGAAAAAATGTGTCCTCAATTTTTTTGATATTATTTCCCAGTAATTTTAACCACCCCTAACCAAAATTATCTAGTAATGACTCAAAAATAAATATAGCTTAAAAATTACTAATACTAAACTAGGTTAGGTTTATTGTTAGTTGTCTTGATTTTTTAAAATTAGTGGTGGTTAGTAGAGGTTACTAGTTTGACGTTTCTTGTTTGGACGTCAACAGAACCTTAAAAAAATGGAAAGGGGGGTGGGACAGAGGTTTATATTTTTCTATACTGTTGTATATTTAATTATTTCATTTTTATTCAGGTTGTGGAAGTGGATGATTTCAAGCCTTTTGGTGGAGATGGCAATGTATTGAATCCAAAGAAACTTAACAAGTAAACAACTGTGATGATTTTACCTTTGTAAATTTTTTATCTCTTTCTTATGTCAGTTTGTCTTTTCCCCTTTTGTTAAATAAATCGTTTATTTATTGAATTGTTTCATTTATTGTTGTTGTTGTTTGTTTCATCTCTGTTTCTGTGATGACCGGAAAGTGAAGTCTAGTGATAGTGGTTAACCTGGGTGATGACACTTCAGCAACAAAATTAATAAAAATATTTTTATTGAAAGTATTGAATGGCTGAAAAAATTTTAGTCATTAAGACAATGTCTTAGAATCTGTGATCATAATTCTGATTTTGGGTTCCTGAGTGATCCAAACGATTGGGAAATGCTAATCCTGGTTGGAGGGTCAGTTTGAAGATGCCAAAATATATGCTGTAAAACAATTAATGATGTCTTATTGTTAACTGAAGAAAGCAAAACTTTCATTGCCTTTTATAAATTTACTTATTTTTCGGTACAAATTTGTCTCAATTTTCATGTGAATTTAGAGCAATACAGGGAATGCAAAGTATTGCGTCCTCTTGCAAAAAATATTACATGTTTTATCTAGAATGGCTATTGAAAGTACATACCACGTCTTTAATTTAATATATTTTTTATTTTCAATAGATCATGATTGATGGGACACCTTCAATACATACCACCATAACAAATGGTGCAATTTCATGTTGTATTAAATGTTAAAGGTATCTCAGATTTTACAATTTAGTGTCAAATGGCCACAAGTTCAAAGGTGGAAGAGGGGGGGGGGTTGAACCCTGTATAATGCCTTCACTTGTTGGGCATTATTCTTGATAATATATTCATGAAAAAATGTAAAATGTTACTTTTTCCTAAGTTACCTTCATTAGCGAATTTGCTTTGGCAAAAAATTGCTAAAGGGGAGGTGTCATGGGGAAAGTCAGACTCCATCACAAATCTATTTCAGATGTCCCTGACTACAAAAAAAATAGTTTTGTGAAACTTTATAATGATAATAATATGGCTCCACTGTCACAATGACTAACCATTGTATTTGTTCGTCCTTCATACTTAAAACTAAATACATTTACACTTATAAATAGACTTAAAATGTACAATACATCCTGTAGATAAGCTTCTATTGAATAGTAGGCTTTTTTTATGAAACTTATCTTAATGATGGTTTGAAAGTCTGGTTCTTCAAAACCAGACTTAGTTAGGTAATGTAGTTGTTTCCAGTGGGAGATGATTGAAGCATTTCCGGGCCATGTAGTGGGGTGAGTTGTTGGTCAGACAAATATTACAGTTATATCTTATGTAATATAAGATGAACTGAGTTGGGGGTGAAGTGAGCCCCCTTTCCATATTTGTAGTGATCTAATAAAGTGAGTGTAGCAAGCACCTTTTTTACTAACATTAGCTTTCTTGCAAGCGACATCCCTTTTATCTATTTCTTAGATAAACTAGCAAAGGTAGCCTCTTTTTCTATATTTTACATATCAAGAGCAAAGCGAACCCTCCTTCAGACCCTTCATAACTAATCTCAACCTCCTAGTTGGTGAAGTCAACCTGTTTTAGTATCCTATTTTTATTTCAGCTATTTAGTTTAGCTAAGCAAGCATTATTGATCTATTTCTGAGATAAATCAAGCAGCTTAGTGTGTCCCTTTTTCTATATTTTGTATTTACAAGTTAAGAGCTAAGCAATGCCTTTTTTCTTTATTGCATAATTTATCTGGATAATCTAGAGAGCAATGCAAGTTCTATTTATATGTGGTGTAATTGTGCGTTCCCAGACGCATTCTAGTTTTTAGCAAATTCTGTGATACTTTATTTTATCCTAGTATTATTTGCTCTATAAATTTTTGATTGCTAATGTAGTTAGCCTAATGTGCCTTGTTGCTAATGTAGTTATTAAGGGCCTGATGATGCCCACTATGTTGGGTGCATTGACTAATGCTTAAATTGCTTTATTCACTTGTAGAATTGAAGTAATTTTAGTTAATTTTAAATTTATGAATTTCTCTAACTTAAAAGTAAGTTAATGTATCAGGTACTTTACTTAGATGGAAGGATTTTTGAAAAAACTTTTTGAAGAATTCTGTCTTTCCATTAAAAGTTATAGTGAGACAGGGAATATAAAATGACACAATGTTAAATTTAATAATATTAACATTTATTATAACTTTAAAATAAAACAAGTCACATATCTGGTTGTGATAACAAAAAATATAATCATTAAATTAATTATTTGACTTTTATACAAATTTAGAACAAAAGTTTTTGTTTGCAGAAAACACTGTGTTTGGAAACAGATGTTTAAAAACATTTTCTGGTTAAATAGCACCATAGTATTCTTGTTTTAATTAGTTCATAAAACTTTTGCAAATGTTTTACTATCAAGTCTTATGATTAATTAAAACTAGTTTATAAGATCAAGGTCTCTATTTCAAGCATAGAGTTACACTTGGTTCATTGCTGAGAGTTGTCTAGGGTCAGTATTCTATTACATAACTTGAGTTTCAATGAGGCTTATACTAAAACACGTGCAAGTCTCTCAAGTAATGTTATAGAATCCCCCTCTAAACCTGGTAACTGTATATTTCATAAACATTTTCCTTTAAATTTTAAATTAAAATTTCATCATAATTTTTATTTATTGCTTTTGCTCATGGACTAGTATAGTTAGAAGAAAATTACATCTTCTTATAAATTTTAACATTAAGAAATTTTAAAAACATATTTATAGACTTTAATGGTACTAGCCAAAGATTATATACTAAAGGTTCACTGAGAGTTTAGGATTTATTCCGCAGGTCTAGAATCCCTTTTATGTGATTTTAACAAATTCCTTTGTGTTATCAGTAATCATTTTTACTCAATTTTTTTCTCTACCAAGGAAATAAAGTGAAACTGATGATAGTGTGCATATTTCCCTTAACACTTTCACTTCCTATATCTATACAGAATTCTAAGACATTGATGAACATTTATAATTGTTAAAGATAGTAATATCTTTAGTATTTCCTATAATATTTGGAACTAAGTAGTCGATTAATCAAATAATAAGTTTTAAGATATAAAGTACAAATTATGAAAACAAATAAATATATCACACAAAACAATAACAATTAGTTGTCACCTAAATTGTAGAATCTTGGAAATCCAAATGTGAAAATTTCAGATGAACAACTTGGAGCCTCAAATTTGGAATATTCAAAGATGAAATAATTATATATGGAGAAGTCCTTGACTAAATTATAAAATAAAAAAGGAATGTGAATTATTTTTAACATTTTAGTGGAAATATTGTAATTTAGCAATTACAAAATATGTTCGCGTAGTTATCAAGCTGTACAGATTACATAAGTTCAAGAGAGACTTGTTCTTATGCTAAAATATGTGTATATGGCTCACTTAAGCTTAAGTAAAAATATCACTCTCACTGTTGTTTATTAAATTTGATTAAGTTAATACCAGCCAAATTTTTTATCTAGTTTTATGACCACTGCATTAATGTCATAAATATTTACAATAATATTTCTTTTTGGGAGCTATGAGAAGAAGACTTTGCTTGTATGAATATTAAATATAAGAATGAAGCAAGTACTTCGGTAACTATTTCAATTTAAAAAAAAATGCCAAATGCATATTTGATTATGTTTAGAATAAATAAATAAATAATAAATAATATTTATTTATTATTTTTAAAAGCATACATACAGTTATAATATAAAATAAAGCATAAAAACATTTATAAGTAATATAATAATAAAAAGTCTATTTGACAATGGAAATGCAAATGAAACTAATGAAAATAATAAATTATTTAAAAGCCGCATAAGCTATAGCTTGTGCGCGGCTATATATTTCATCTATTATTTGTTTTTCCTTATAGATAGTATTTTTAACTTATAGATAGTATTTGTTATTTTATAATGTTAATCATTCATAATAATTTATTTACAAATATTTTTTAATTTATAAATATAATTACATTTCAAAGGTGAAAATTCCATGCATTTTGGTTAATTTAAAAAACAAACAAAACATTTTTTTTCCTTTTCATTTTTAAAATTAAAAAAAAAAAAAAAAAAAAATAAATAAATAAAAATAAAAAAATAAAAATAAAATAAAAATAATAATAATAATACATATTATACAAAAAATAAAAACTAAGTATTTTAAGAGTAGGTTAGTTAAGTATAAATATAAGTTTTAGTTTTAGTAGGTGGCGGATTTAGCCACAGTATAACATCTTTTTTGTACTCTTTGAAGTAAAGATTAGATTTAATATGGTTAGGTAATTGATTAAAAATAATAGGACCTCTTGCTGCAGCGTGACGTTGCATGAGGGATGTTCTACATCTGTAAGTTTCTCACAAGTCTATTTTGCTTATTTCTAGTGCTTAAATCGTATTTATATAGTTTTTTGTTTCGTTAAAATATTAAATAATACTTGCTTTGTGAATAATTGCTTAACAGTAAGAACAGGGAAATCCAAAAAGAGTTGTTCAGTTGAAATAGAGTCTAGGCTTCCTTAGGATTGTTTTAATAACAGCTTTCTGAGCTATTTTCTAATGAAAGTAGATGAGTTGGGTGAGCAGAACCCCACCCACTATACCATAACTGATAATTGATTCCACTAACGCGTGATAGATTGTTTCATTAATTTTTCATCACAAAATTCTCTGAGACATCTAAAATAATATATAAATTTACGTATTTTGTTTGTTTAAATTGTTAATTTGAGTTTTCCAAGTCATTGTTTGGTCAATCGTTATTCCTAAGTATTTTATTGAGCTCACTCTATTTATTGATATGCAATCACAAGGTTGATTTATGTTTATTTTTTGCATTTACAGTCATGAATTTTTAATTTGTCAACATCTTTCGGTTGTCCTTTTTTAGAAATAGAGAAAGTAATAAAGTTTGTTTTCTTGGTGTTTAGGTATAAGAGATTAGTGTGAAGCCAGTTACTGATAAGAGATAACTGTTGTTCAACGTTAGCCAACAATTGTTGCCAACTGTCGGTATCTGAGGAGAAGAGCAGACACGTATCATCAGCAAACCCTATTATTTTCCTGTGAAGTTAGGGATAAAGTAAAGGTCATTTTATATAGGCTAAAAATAATTTGGGTGACGTCACTGTGCCCTGTTGCGTGCCTGTGGTCAGAGTGGCTGCATCACTCAGCTGGTTTAACAGTCTAACTTGCTGTTGTCTGTTAGTAATGTACTGAGAAAATAAGTCTAATTCTTTCCCTCTAATTCCATAATGGCGTAATTTTAAATTTTAAGAATTTTCTTTATTCTAAAGAACAAGAGTTTTTAGAACTTAAAATTAGAGAAAAAATATCATTTAAAGCTTAATTAGTGGGTTAAATCTAAATTGTGATGTTGACATGTGATTGAGTAAGACAAACTTAGTATTACTAAGGCACTAAATTTACTAACTTGTTCTCTACTCTAGCAGTTGTGGGAATTGGGTTTTAACAGGCTGAGGAGAATGCTTGGATCAACCATATGTTCCAAGCTATTCCCTGATGCAACTGATGTTGAATTACTTATTTTTTTATTCTTGGTCTTGAGGAATTATTATTGTCAAATAATAAAACTTGATTAGAAAATGTGCAATCGAATATTCTTTTGTTGGTTAACTTCTTGAGATTCAAAGCCAATATCTAAACGATATTTAATACATCAGTAGATTGTGTTCATAGCAATCTCAGTAACATTTTTTATCTCTTTCATGGTTGATTGTAATATAGAATTGGAAGTATAACATTGTAGACTTCTATTATTCTAACCACTAGTTGCATCCTTTACAAAATCAAAGCAACCCTCTTATGGTCCAGGGCCCAGTTCTAAAGAAAAACATCCGATATTTTCCTCAGAATTTTAAATTCATTCTAGATGCTCTGCATTAGTTATTTACCTTTATCTTTAAAATGATTAGAGGGCTGTTTATATTTTTTTTGTGTTGACATTAGAATAAAATGGAGGAAATACTTGTTGAGCAGTTTTTTTTCTTTTCGATCTTTGCATACATTGCCATTCCTCTAATATTGTATTAAAGGTACAGTTAGATTTATGTTTTCATTTAGATCGGATCAAATACTGGGTCTAGATTGAATTAAAAACTTTGATTGTGGTAATAACTCTTTATACTTGACTAAATCTAACTCAAAATGAAAATTACTGGTCTATCAATCAATTTAATGGTCTTCAAGTTAAAATAATTTCTTAATGGTTTTAATTAAAGAGTAAACCAAGAAGAACTTATTTTTAGACAACTTAGTTTTGAATTTTATCCAAAATAAATGTCAGAAATTCAAAATTTGAGTAGTAAAGGGGAAATCCGGAAATGGGTTAAAAAATTAGTGGTTATTACATGTTGTAGCCTATGGAATACAAAAATAGCATTGTCATCTCCGATATGTAAAAATTACATTAACTTCTGAATATTTTTTCAGGTAACTACCTGGGCCCTAGACTATTACACTCTTCACCTAGTTTTTTTATTCGTTTTATCTTTTCATAAAATACTATGATTATAAAACATGGTGTGTTTATTATTGTTTATAATTTATTATGACCAATTTCAATATTAAAGCTAAATTACATTATGATATGTGTGTGACATTATGCTTCAAAATTTAGCATATGTATATAAATACTAAAAGAAAATTTCTTTAAAAATTCATCAGCATGATTCATTCAATGGGGCTTTGTTGGTTTGTGCAAATCTACAACATCTAATCACATCACAAGTTGTGCAAGTCATCTTATCGTTGTGTCTGATTGTTTTAGCAATCTAGTAAAATAAGTGTAAGTAGTTTCATTTGTTTAAACTGGTCCACATTCACGAAGTTCTCGACTGCCTAGAGGTAGAGGTGGCCTGTAGTTAAACAGTAAGAAGCATTCTTCATTATCTTCTTCTTCATTTACTATTTTTAAAGTCCTCATCACTCCAATCTATAATGCATAACAATTTTAAGTATTTAGTGTACAATTCGCCCAAAAACACATACATTAATATTTTTTATCAAAACTATTGATTTATCTTCTTGACTTTGTTTAAAAAAACTATTAACAGGATGTTTACTATCAATCAGCATAAGCCTTGGTCGTCCATTGTAAAATCAATGTGTTTGATTAACTATCCTAAGCTTGGCTTATATTCATATTCTAGAGAATGTTGAACTAAGTAATTTGATGAGCACACTTGCTGTGATTGAAACAATTGAAGAACCACGAATTTAATTTTAACACTTGCTGGGCATAATGCAAATCATTAACTTATTCATAATGCAAAACTTAAATCTAACTGGATTCAACCCCTCTAAAAAATAGTACCCAGTATAATTATATAAAGGTTATATTTATAAAGGTTGAAATTAAAATAAACAAGATGACAATAAAACGTAATTATATAAAGTATTTACAATAAAAAATGTATTTACATAATGTTTATACATTATGTATATTGATTTTACTTTTTTTCTTTTATTATGAATTCATAAGAATGTTTTAATTACTGAATAGCTTTTATCTTTTTCACTTATTTTTAACTGCCCTCTGTAACTTTCAATTTAAAATAAAATTAAATGCAAAATAAATATATAAAGGTTCTGCACTTTCAGATCCTGTTAGAGCTTCAGGAATATTAGAGTAATCTGATTCTGTAATATTTGTTGCCAAGTCATATTGATTTTAATTAACATAGTGTTATGTATGTGCATTTAAATTTTGAATCTAAATCACCCGCCTTTGTAGGCTTGGGTCAACACTGTACAGTTGGCAACCCTGCTCACACACACGTTTTCTCTCGGATGTACGTTGTAACATGCTGGATCTATTGTACTGTTTCCGATAATATAATTATTAAGTTTCGTCTTTTATTTAATCTTTTATTTAAACTACCGACATAACACATAGAAGTTGTGTATTGCTTGTTTAAATAATAAATCAATTTTACTAGTCAATTTGGTATAACAATGATAAAGTATAGTTTTGATTGAATCAAAGTTTGTTTTTGAAGCAGTGAAACTTTTTGACACATCTTTTTGGCAGTGTTATATTATACTGGCTTATGACTGTACATATGGATTATGGATTATCTTTACATATACTATGTGTTTTTGAAAATACCTGTCTCTCCGAAACTCTAATAGGGTCCTTAAAAACAATCCATGTTACACTCTCTAAACATGGGGGCGTGGTTAAGGATCCCAAGTAGGTCCAGTAGTTATTTGTTCCTGAAACAGTTGATAAGTTACTTTAATTTGTGTAAATTTCAGTTGATAAATAATGATGACCAATCTAAAATAATTTGAACAGAATATTACATTACTATACATATTTATACTACATGACATCAAAATAAGTTTTCGCAACGTAGTTTTATGTGTTCCCCAAGGTAGAGCCTAAGGTTATAAACTTTATTAGCATACAAGGCAGAGAATGGCAAACCAATTTGCTCCTGAGGATTGGGTGGCAATGGCCCCCTATGAATGAGCCAAGGGCTGGCTTTTGGTTCCAAGGCATAAGGATCTCATACTCTGATCTAAGTTACATTAATTATTTTTGTATTCATAAGTATGTTTTCTATTTTTAGTATAGTTAGCCAATATTTTGGTTGTGAACTGTCAGGTATATTTCAAGCAAGTTAGTCTGGTTAATCTACTTTATTATAAAACAAAAATGGTATAAATTACCAGGTAAAAGTAGATTCGGGTCAATCTGCTCGGTGACACTGGCTGTTTGTCCTTTAAATTGTATTGAAGGTATTAATGATGTTACTTTACTCATTTCTTCATGTTCTTCTTCTCCTACCTGCATAAAAATAATTTTTATAATTAATAATTGGTATTATTATTGTTAGGAACGAGGAAAGAAAAAGGAAAAAATCTCAAGAAATAATCAAAAGGCAGTCCTCTGATATACAAAAATAGCTATGATTCCAACATGAGAATTTGTTAATTTTATTTATTTATTTTTAAGGCTTAGGGTTCACTGTTTTAAGGACTCAATAAACTGAAGATATAATTTTAGAATTACAATTATTATTTTATATTTTTCTCTATACATTATCCCAAAATATGTTATTAACCAAATAAATAAAGTCAATTGCTTTATTTGATCCAGGGAATCAGGTTATTTATAGGTGAAGTTAACTAAAAAGACTTAACTTAGGGAGTGTAACACAAAAATTAACTTCAGTCAATTTTGCCTTTATTATGAGGCAGAATAGTTTTCTGAGTCATTTCCTGATATATGACTTTCCCTGTGTATATTTATTTGTAAGATCAATAATTCTCATATTCTCTACACAATGAAAATATAAATAAAAATATAAATAAAAATAAAAAAAAAAATATAAATAAAAATAGTACTAGTAGTGAACTGACATCAAAAAATACTCCAAGAACTGCCAAGCCGTCATCGAATCCAGCTGCCTCTTGAAAAGAACTATATTTGTCACAATTCCAGTGAACTAAATGCAGCTGAAACAGTTTTAAAAGAGTATGAATATGAAAAATATGTTTATTTCTTATTATGAATACAAGAGCTATCGACTGCACGGCTTTAGATCGTTTAGAAAACATAGCCGAAACCACATTCGTTAATTTTTCCTTTGAAATTGCGCTGAAACCAGTGTTTTATTAACCCCATACAAATGGGGCTCTGAGTCGAACGAAAGCAGCCCTGGATGCATTAAAAGTACTCAAAGTCTATGTCATTTTTTATTATATTGTTATAGCAAATAGTTTTTACTTATAACTTATTTTTAATTTCATTTCTTGAAGTACTTATTTCCTTGAAATATTTAGAGTAGTATCTCATTTTATTTTGTATTTTTTTCTCTCAGTATTATATTTCTAGTGTTTGTTTTATTGTTTCATGTTTTCATGATATATTTATAGTTTAAAAATTGTTTCTTAAGTATTAAGTTTAAATTTTAGCTTCACAATGTTTTTTTTCTTATCATTTTTTTCTACTGTTAAACAAAGGCCTTTGGCGAAAACCACCTTCTTTGTGTATTGTTAAATAAATTCCTTTTAAGAAATCGCAAATGGGATAGGGGGCATGGAGAAAGTCGACCTTCAGAGTGTGGGCAAAATCCGCTCTAGAGGTACTTTTAATCAGGAAAAAATCAATATTGAGAAAGGACACCAATCCTATTGAAAAAATTCTGGCATAATAATCCGAGTTTGTTAAATTAGCAAATTAAAAAAAAATGGGAAAATTAAAGGTTAAACTTTTTCACAAGAAAAATTGCTAATAAAACCGATCCGGAGTCAATACTAGGAAACAAAAGTCAACAAGGAAACAAAATTTTACAAAAAGCGTAAAAAATTAAAATAGGAACAAAGAGACTAACTAACTATAGTTTTAGTCTCTTTGAGTAGGAATGACTTACAACTACTTACAAAAAACGTCGAGTAGGGTGTCTTTTTCAATGTTTGTTGGGGTTTTCATAGTCGAATGAAAGTCGTCTGAAGTCGACGCATGTACTAAAAGAACTGAGTATCGATATAAAATTATTTCCGGTTGCAGAGATAATTTTATATCGTTATGTTTTCACTTAATAAGTTTATATTTTCAAATAAATTTTAGCGGGGAGGTCCGCACTTTGACCATTTTAATTTTGATCAGCGCATCAATTACAATTTCCCATTACACCTAATTTTTTATTTAAATGTGTATAAAGTCATTTAGGTACACGGCCAATGACGTCATACAAGGTGCATAGTTTATATTAGTTTAAGGTGTTTAGTTTTTTTGCATAGTTTTATATTAATAATAAATACGTTATAAATAGCCCCGGACTGTTTAACATTAAAAGTTTTAATTTTTAATTCAAGAAAGTGTTATTCTCATATTGGAAAGTTTTTATTATTAAAAAACTATAAATACCTACATGATTTATTTACAATACAACGGGGTTTTAGCGCAATTGCTCATAAATTAACAAAATTATATACAACATAAATTGCATCGAATGTAAAATCTTTATATTAGTTGCAAAGATATACGGAATGAAGTGCAGTAGAGAAATGGTGTTGCGAAGTTGCTATAATACCACCCTCGAGTTTTCAATCCGAGCGAAACGACCAGATTAAGGTCTTATTGCATTGGTCAATTATGCAAGCTTCTCAACGTTTAAAACACATCGTTTATCATTTGTCTCTGGCATGAATGTGCAATTTTATCCGTATTAGTACTATATTTATATTAATACTATTTTGGTAATGGAATACCAACCTCTCCAGCAAAGGCCTTGCCATCAACGGTGTGTTCGGAACCCTCGTCATTCTTGCTGCCCCAATGACAGTGGAATTGCTCTAACTTGTATCTATCTTGTAGAGGACCGCCTTTTAATTCTGAAAACCACCATGGAAAGCATTATACAGACTAGTTGACTCAACCTTTCGGGCGTAACAACCCCGTCCTAGACGTTTCAAGATAGTCTAGGAATGCATTTAAAGGATTTTGAGCTTGGCTGGTTAGCTTGGAAAGTTAACCAAGCTTATACAATAGCTCAAACAATTATTATTAAAGCTTTTGTATAAGATAAACACTGCAAGAATCGTCACAGATACAAGGACTCTAAATTGTTATTTTAATTATTCAACTAGTTAGTGAGCGAAACATCTTTTTTGTAGAACTCCATAATTATTTGGAAAAAGATTGACTTTAGTTCTACATTAGTCCCAAAAAATTAAAACGCAACATGTCTGTAAAAGCTGGGTATTGCAACATAGCTTTATATTGGCAACATGGTAGCAATATAAAGCAATCAGGTTAGAATAAAAGAAAATGATTACTCCCGTTATATTATGAAAGGAGAATAATTTTTTACGATTAACTTATTAGAATCAAAGCCCTCCAAGTTAATTTTGGGCGAACTTCCGATGTATTTTTCTCTTCAGCCAATTGGTGTGGTAAAACTAAGTCATGTTGGTTTCATCCATAAGTCCCGTGTTGGGTGAAAAGGAAAGGATGAAACTGAGAATCAGAAAATTCTAAGGCTATTTAAGGGGCAATAGATGGGTTTTAAAAACACTATAACTGCAAACCATTAACTAGGACAGATACCGTAGGGCAAAAGATACGTGTCTCTATGAAATTGGTTTTCGAAAAACCAGAATTTTAGCTGGTATTTGCATGTTTAAAGATGCCAAAATTCAGAATTCATGATTGACATGAACGTCATGGTTGCATTGTATGCTGACAATGTTAGACATGTACGTCTAGCATTTTCTGAAGCCAGCCCTACCAACGAAAGTATTCATAGGATTTATTCAAATCAGGCGCAAATTTAAAGCAACAGGCATTAAATATTTAATATACCCAATATATTTTAATATCTTACCTTTCGATATCATACAAAACTTAGCTAACACCATAGGTTATATGGCGTTAGCTAAATAATGTTATATAAATAATAATTTATTACCTTTTAGCTAATAAATAAGTTAAAAGGTGTTATATGCGGTACATTGACCTGCAGGTATTACAGGTATTGACCTGCTAGCTATAGAGCGAAAGAGAGTGTACGAAAGAAAAATAGAAGCCAATCATAATGCAGTACGAAAAGAAGAAAGAGATAGAACCATGGGGCGGTGGCAACTTTCATGGGATGAGGAGACAAGAGGCCGCTGGACATGGCGCCTGATAAAAGATATCAAATCATGGGTAGACCGAACGCATGGAGAAGTAGGTTTCTACATAACACAGCTCCTTAGTGGGCACGGATATTTTAGGTCCTACTTACACAAAATCGGGAAGCATCAGTCTTCTGATTGTCTCTATTGCCCTGGTCTCATTGACAACGCAGAACATACTTTTTTTGATTGTACTAAATGGACCAACGAGAGACTAAATCTAACCATGATATATGGGCCAATCACACCCGACACCATAGTAAATGTCATGCTGAAAAACGAGGACTCGTGGGAAATGATCAATACTTTTGCTGAGACCATCCTGCGAGCTAAAAAAGATGATCTAGACAATGTTTTATAGAACAGGAGCACTATACCAATACTGTAGCTATAATTTATTTATTTATTTTTTATTTTTATTTTATTTTTTTTTTATTTATTTTTTATTTTTATTATTTATTATTTTTTTTATTTTATTTTTTTTTTTATTTTTATATTTTTTTTTATTTTTATTTTTATTTTTTTTTTTTTTATTTATTTATTATTTATTTATTTTTTTATTTTTTTTTTTATTTATTTATTTTTTTTTTATTATATTATTATTATTATTATTATATTTTTTTTTTTTTTTTTTTTTTTTTTTTTTTTTTTTTTTTTTTTGGTCCGGTTTTTGAGGTTGGTTCTAGGCGTTGCAGATTTCTTTGCAACGTCTGGACCCACATTAAAGCTCTGACAAAAGGAGACATAGGGGGTAACATGGAGGGAGCCGGAAGGCTCAAGATAAGACCTAGCCTGAAGTAATGTGAATAAACGGTTCCAGGCTAGGTTAAGGGGTTCGCGGAGTGAGTTTTAGTTGTATGAGGCAGACCCTGAGTCCAACACTGTTGACAGACCGCTGTCTTCGTGCGTAAATGCACTTCTCTCTCTTTTTTGGTAACATTTTTCCCGCAAGAAAATTTTGCCAAAAAAAAAAAAAAAAAAAAAAAAAAAAAAAAAATATGCGGTACATACCTGTGTCAGAGCCGTCAACGTCCACCCTCCACCCGTAGCCAGTATTAACGATCTGAATACATTTATCAGGCTGGTAAGTCCAAGTTAGAGGATCCTCCACTAAACTTGTATCAGAGGTAGCTACAGATGTACTTATATCAATAGGAGACTGTCTTGGACCCTGGGCAGCAGGAAAGTTACTAAGCCATGTTTCAGGTCCTACACAACACATGAATATAGAATGAATTGTGCAATAACAGGGTAATAGGGCTTAGGCTCTTTAGAATTTTGCGAGTACAATAAAATAGGTATACTATAGCACACTTCTAGGCTGGACCTGAGGAAATGTTTTATAATTATATTTGTTCCAAAAAGCATTTAATAATATAAGTTCTGCAAAACATGAATAGTTGACATAATATAATGGTGCAAGAGTGAGAGTCACCTAGGTAGATACTTTACTTTATATTCTTCAGAATATTTATTGAAGGGCAGAGGCTGTCTGTCGGCGTCCTAATGAGTTAGACGTAACGAAATAGAGTGGGACATGATATTATGTCGAGCCATCAATGATGACGATTGTGGAATGATGGAACATTTTCCAGATGTAGCATTGCATATGGCATGTTACATTCCTAGGTGTCTCTCGCACAATTATAGTTAACTTTTCATGTTTTGCAAAACTCGGAAGCAATAAATAATATTAAAACAAATACATTTCTTTAAATTATTTAATCGTTTGGAGTAATTATATTGTTAAGATATATCAGATAAGGTATTATACTTCACATTCTTGAGCCAATCTGTTGACTTTGAGGATGGAAAAATGAGCTTAAGAGATTGTATTGCTAATCAGATGTAAGTCTACACTAGAGCCTTGGATGAGTTTTAACTCATCCAAGGATGAGTTACACCGACTTATTGAAACCGACTTTTAAGTCGGTGTCAGGTCGGTGATAGATTTTCTGTTTCTCATAGTTGATGTTATTGTAATTAATTAAAAGGTGATGTTGATAGTTGATGTCTTTCAACTTGAACAACACCAAGTCAATCATAGCAACGGACATAAATAAAGCAATAACACTAATAATCAACAGTAATTACTCTAGTTTAATTTTTTATGAGTTCTCTAATTTTTTTTATCATTAGTTAATTTACTTTAAACACATAATCTTAACTTTTAATATCATGGTACTATTAATAATACTATTTTTATTGTTTATTATTTACTGCTTTTACTACTTATTATACCTATTATATTATTACTGTTTCTTGTAATTAATACAATCCACTCTTTATTGCTTACTCTTACTTTATTATTTTATACTACTATATTGTTAATTTCTTTTTTCTCTATTTTATTACCTTCATAATTGTCACACTATTTTAATTTATGTTATAAGATTTTTTTTTAAGTACAATTTATTGTAATAAATTATCTTTAATTATCATTTCACAGTAGCGATTTAGATATTTTATCTTTACATAACTTCTATTTAAAATTCTTTTATTATTCTTGTTATGCATTATGGTTCCCCTTTTCCTTAAAAATATTTTTATAAAACACAACTTGTAG
Organism: Microvelia longipes; assembly: GCA_018340805.1. Taxonomy (NCBI): domain Eukaryota; kingdom Metazoa; phylum Arthropoda; class Insecta; order Hemiptera; family Veliidae; genus Microvelia; species Microvelia longipes. The sequence continues at coordinate 7,476,789 of JACMZG010001893.1, forward strand.
TTACATTACAATACTAGTTAATATTTTTATCTTTTCTATTATTATACTAATCATTTTATGTAATATGTAGTGAGTGTTTTAGCAGTGTAGTATTATGTAGAATTATATTTGTAAACTATGCAATTTATATATATATTATATAATATATATATATATATATATATATATATATATATATATATATATATATATATTGTGTGTGTGTGTTGTGATGTGCATTTTTTCATGTAAAGAAGCTTTTGCCCGTTTTTTTAATTTAAACATTTAATTTGTAATTTATTTATTTTTTATTTTATTTTATCATTAATGAAAACAATTTTATGATAATAAATAAATATTTACACCATTACATCAAGTTCAGGCATCTCGATACCTGCATACTGTTAATACTAAGAATAAACATTTTACATACCTAATGATAACAACCATATTAGTTAATTATATTTATCTAACGTAATTGTGTATTTGCGCAGAGGTACATCTTATGCTAATACTTCTTTGAGCTCATTAAACCACAGCTATTTATTAAGCAATATATTCTGCTAATCTTAAACCTACGCTCACGCCTTAATTACTTTTGACTATTTAATAACGTAGTTTTTCATTTTTATTAGGTCATAATTGTTTTGTTAAGATTTATAATATTAAATTTTTATACAAAGTAAACAAGGTTTAAATTTAATTTTGTTACACTCGGTGTTAAGGTAATACCAAAGACAGTTATATGATCTATTGGTAGATTTTCAAACTGTTTTTTACGAATATTGGCATTTAAACGTACTAAGCACTAAATTATCTGCCTACGTGTTCTTGATCTCACAAGTACTCAATTTCGGCGTCAGAGATCCAGGGTTTTAAATTGTGTGTCTTCGTGTTCGTGATCGCATGCGTGCTCAATTTTGGCATCGGAGAAGCGGTGTTCGCAGTCCGGTCTATGCTCTCAGTTTATGTAAATAGTATTCGCATTGAAAAGATTTCGCCAACTTTAATTAATACTTAGATTAATTAACAAACCTGAGGTGAGTCCCGCAGGGTGCACAGCCGGGCTAAAACTCCTAAAACGGCTACTGATTTATATAAAAATTTATATGCATGCATTATGATTGAACCTATGTCATATGAAACTAAATAGTAATTTTGAATAAAATTAAAGCTGTCAATTATTATGATTTTTATTGTTATCATTATTTCTAAATTGTTTTCCATGAAAGACGTAGAAACTTCGTAAATCCCTTTTACCCAAACTTCGACTAGGGTTGTCTTAAATCCAAATATAGGAACTTTTGATAACAAAATCTATTCAATTTAATTGTATTTAGAGAATCGAAGAGAGAATTTTTAGAATCATTACTAGAAGTTAGGGTTATAAACGCTTTGAAAAAAAAACTGACCCAAAGTTCTACTTGCCGGGCGAATTTTCTATTGAATGCTTAATTTCTTGATCTACAATTCATTTCTTATGCAAGTTGTCGTTTTATGGTTTATAGTGTTGCATCTCTTCTTATAAGTCAACATTTCTGGGTTTCAAAGGATATGTGCAGTGCATGTGGAAAAATTACAAGCAACAGAAGTATTACTACTAAGGCTTCAAAGCAAGTATATGATATGAAGTTGGTTCATGATCTTTCGGTTTAAAAGATCAAGCAAGATAAGGAGTTAACTAGATGAGAAGATAGAATAGTTTGTATCGATAGGATAGGCATCCACATAGCCGGATGATGTTCATTATTATTCCATATGTGACAGAGGAAGTCGTATCTTATTGTCTCGAATCAGTTAAGTGTTCTATACAATAATACCAATAGCCAACACGTTTTAATCTGTATTAACTGTATTAGTGGAGTGGGGCTTCCTCCACAACTAATGCTAAAATGCTGCAGTCGGAGGGCCACACTATTTCTATTAATTCTGAAAATTTTTAGAAGCCAATTTTAATACAGCCAATTTTATTGTAATTGAAAGAAAGAGGCGACGTTTGGTTTATTGCTCTCGTCATTTTAGTAAATGACGAGAGACATTAGAACAGATAGTTCTGTTCAGCTTATGTTAAATTAAAGCCTAATAAAACGTGTGAAAATCAAAATAAGTTCTATCGATGCATACTCATAGTCTGATATACATATTTAAGTGTATTTATACACTGAAATGCCTCGGATGTATCTAAAAAATAATAATACATGTTTAATGCTTGCATTTTAACATTTTAAATTCAATAAAGTTGTTCATGCGTTAATTGAGTCAAGTAGTTAAGGGTTAAAGCGTTTAGGGTAGAAGTTTTCTATACACTTACTCTGATGTACTGCTTACTCTGACGAGTGTGTATGTGTAAGCACTAGGAGCATTAGCTGTTATTACCTAATAAAGTATCATCACATCCACTTTGCTTATTGCATTATTAGGATATAAATAAAACATTACTCGGAGAAGGAAGAAAGCAAAGTATAATAGGAGAGAAATAGAGTTATGAATGAGGTGGTATGCTAATGTGTTGGGTAACACTCGCACATTGTTTTGATAAACACTTGTCTGTGACGCAATGTCCTTCCTCTGTACACTTGACTGAACCTTTTCCTTGCTCATTGGGCACGTAATATTCTGTCAAAATTAATTCGTCAATAGTAGTGTTCCTTTAAAAAATCAAAGAAAATTGACAACATGTTGAATTGTTACTGTTCAGACTATAAAGCATAAACCGTATACATACATAACCGTAAGCATAGCCGTATATATGAGCGATGTCTTGATTGGTGAGCAAGAAAACAAGTACTCTAAAGTAAATTCGCAAGCTTGCGGACCCTTGCGCTAGATTTTGTGTTCGTAATTTCGCTACTAGGGAGGTTACGATCTAGCGTTTACACACTTGGCTTAAGTATTAGATTGTCTTTTAACCAGCTTGTTTCCATTTATTACACATTTTTCTAGAATTTCTTACAATTTGCGTATTTATTACTTTAAAAAATGTATTATGGTTTTGTACCGTTTAAATTATTAGATTTGGAAGAAAAACCAACTGTTTTGTTTCCGAACTGAGGGGCATGTATTTCGAGTAAGGAAAGAGCGGAAATTTCGGTTTGTTAAGCACTGATGCAGACCACTTTAAATCAAACTTAATGAACTAGCTGTTCAGTTTTGATAGCCGTGTCTTTTCTGTACACTTTGAAAGAGCCTTTAACTCAAGTTATTCACTCTCTCATACATATCTTTCTATTCTGCTAAGAATGTGAACCATACTTAGAGAGTGGTTATATGGTTAGACTCATTATATTTACTTATTATGGTTATACAGAATAGTAGCCATATATTAATATTTGCCACTCAGAATTGCTAAAACTACACATTAATAACAACGCGATAGTTCTCAATAACTCTAAGAAACCCGCTATGTAATAATGGCTCAGACAATATCAAATATTTCTTCCACTGTACATAATAATTTTAATTATTAAAAATTCATAGACACTGCTTAGGTTAAAAACTTTTGTAATGGTCTGTATGAAATAAACATTGCTAGTCTGAAAAAATTATCTTGTCTCTCAATAATCAATCAAACAATAAGTGTATAACCCTAAGATTTATTTAAATTAATTTTTTTTTCAGCCTTTGTTATCACAGGTTTTATTTTAGCTAAGTCTATGGTGAGTTCCTCTTTAAGATACCATTATAAATATTTTAATTCTCTCTTACTTGGGGTCACCCTAATTGTGACTGTAATCCGCTGTTGTTTCATTTTTTTTTATTATTTGTTATCATAAGCTATTCTGCTATGTATATAGTGAATTTCCATTGTATCATTTTGATACTACCAAGTTTTGCAAAACATAAATCGTTGATACAATATAATTGTGTCAACACATCTCTCGCACAATTATATTGTGTCAAATTTCCATTGTGTCAGGCATTTCGTGGCTACCCTGCTCCGCAAGCAATACAAACAATAAACTGTGTATTTATTTATTTTTACCTATATCTATGCATGTTTCAAGACCGTTACAATATTATATATATATATATATATATTATATAATATATATATATATATATATATATTATATATATATTTGTGTGTGTGATGTATGTGTGTGTGTTGTGTGTGAGATTATCAGTAAATCTAAAAAGCATTAGGAACCCTTCAATGAATAAAACCAGTTATAATCAAACGATTATTCGATAAAAGTATAATACAACGAAAAGCAATTAATACTAAACTAAGAAATTAAAACAATATTAATTTTTACTCTTATAAAAGATAGTATAACAATTTACAAATAATAAATCTTAAAGATAAACATTTAGGGGTAATTTAATTTATATTACTGAAATAAATCAATAAATGATAGGCTTGTCATTAAAATTATTTTTTTGAGAGTAAAATAAATAAAAATTAATATAAAACTTTCAGTAGCATAGCTGTTTAGCTTCTAAACAGCTAAAAATTCGCTAATGGGATAGGCGTTATAGCGGAAGTCAAACCTCGAACCACGACACAAATCACAAAACCAAAAAATTAATTTCAAAGATTCCTAATGACGAAAAAATACGTATCGCGAAACTTACGTATATATTATATATAATATATATATATATATATATATATTATATATATATATATATGTATATGTGTTGTGTGTGTGTGTGTGTGTGTGTGTGTGTGTGTGTGGTATGTTGTGTATTTCTAGACTCATTTTGTAATCGCTTCCTTTCGAACAAATAAATATTTTTTTATCAAATGTGGTACAAAAATTAATCTTGGTGAGGACACGAACCCTATAAAAAAACCAGATTTTTCAACCCAGTTTGCTGATTCAGCAAAGTTTGAAAAATCGGTTGAATCAGGGTTTAAAATTTTCGTCGTAAAAAGGTGTTTATTTATGCTTTTGTGTGTATCGTATATGTATATATATAATATATATATATATATATATATATATATATATATATTATATATATATATATATATATATATATATATATATATTATATATATATATATATATAATATTATATATATATATATATATATATATAATATTATATATATGTGTTGTGTGTGTGTGTATATGTATGTATTGTGTGTATGTATGTATATATATATATGTGTTATGTGGTTGTGTTATATATATATATATATATATATATATATATATATATATATATGTATGTGTGTGTTATAATATGTATGTAAATATGTATATGTGTGTGGATGATACATGTATACCATGTGTTTGTATGTATGTATGTAAAAATAAATAAAATTAAAATAAATAAATAAAAAATTTAGGGTTTATATATTCAAAATATTTTTTGAAGATTCTCAAAAGAGAAATTAGTGAAATTTTTCTTATAGTGTAATGAGTTTTTTTGTTGTTTATAAGAAAATATTGTTTGTGAGACCTCATGTATGTAAATGTTAACACTTGTAACACAGAATCAATAAGAAATGAGGTGAATTTTTAGATTGTATAAAAAAAGGAAAAACCTCCTTTTACCTGCTAGAAGCGTAATGCTTATAAGCAAAGGTTTTATTATTATTATTATTATGCTTTTTGGATCGCTAAATCGAATGAAACCGTCCCTAAGTCGACACGATCAGTTTACAAAACCAAAGGGTAAAAAAATATAATAAATTAAACGGAACCAAAAATTATTGTCGATGAAAATTAAATTTCGAGAAAGGGGTCGTTGCCTACATATTTTAGGGTGCTGAATCTAATAAAACCAGTCCAGAATTGATGCGACCCCTGCAAGTGACCTGGTGGTCAATTACCAGAAACTCTAAAATACGGCCGCTAAACAACATATTTCAAGAGGGTAGTCGTTTTCAATATTTTTTGAGCCATGAGTGGAATGAGAGAATGCGGAGTCGATACGAACAGTCAAAGCCAGGAGTACCTGGGTTCGAATCCTAGTAAGAAGGATAATTTTTTAACGTTTTTTAATAATGTAAAATGTGTAGTTATAAGTTCATAACTATAAAATAATTCTGGCGCGGAGGTCCGCATGTTGGGCGAATTTCCTTTGGAATGCGTGTTTCTGTTCATAACAAATCATTACTTGCTTAAGGTACCGGTTTATGCTTTATAACTTGAGCTTTTACTCATTTATCAAGCCACTGAAAAATATAGAAACATGAGTTACGAGTAGTGTTTGATAATTGAGTAACTGCTCAAATTATTAAGCATAAATGGTACTTTAAGCAATTAATTGATTGTAAAGCACGAAAACACGCATTCCAAAGGTAATTTGCCCACCGTGCCAGAATTGTTTAATTTAGCCCCCTCACAAACTGTAACAGGCGGTTCAACTCCAAATAAGTATCTGAACAACAGTAGGACTTATTCAGAAATAAGAACAACGTAATTAAGGATAAGAAGTAATGTATATTGTCAGATTAACTATACTAAAAGGCAAATGATATTACATGGGTACATAATTGGTCGGATCCCTGATGGGAACCCAACTTAGTGTTATATGGTTACGGTAACTATAAGTTACCAAAGTATGAACGGACAGATACCATTATGTGATCATACCTTAAGATGGTAAGTTATCACCCAGGAGGAGTCAGAACCATTCTAATTGTATCGTGCCCAAAAACCTAATGGCCGAACTTCTCCCACTAAATCCCTGACAATCCTTACTTAGACATAAAGTCTACCCTTTCTCTCATAGCGGGGTTTGTAACCAGCATGTAAACATGCTGACACAATCAAAAATGAAATAAGTTTTGGAGTAACCAAATAATATGATTTTAACATTCTGACCAATAATTGGGAGTATAAGCTTATCTAAATTGCTTGCTCAATTTAGAACCGCTACAAAACAAAATAGAAAACGACGCTTTATTTGAAATTTGTTGTTCGCCTACCGTATTCTAGGCTATCTGGTTATCTATCTCCAGTTTGGTTACTAAGAGAGGGCTTAATTACTCCAGGCCGTAATTTTTTCTATTACGCTCCCACCTTCCAAAAATACATTAGTAAAAGCTTCTAAAAAAATTGTTTTTTTAGAAACAAAAAATGAGAATCAGCCTATTTTTCCGCTACAAATCCATTTTATCGTGATAAGGGACCTCTGAAACGGATTTTGGACCCACTAACCTCATTTCGGTACTTTTGAGGTGCCGAAATTTAAATCACTGTTTCCTATTTGTTAATTTTCTAAGTTTATGGACTATATAATTTTAAATCGATTTCAGAATGTTTTACTAAGTCAGACAAGGGGTCCATAATTAGACGAAGAATTATTTTTACTTCACATATGGCTGTGAGAAGCCTGGCACGGAGTCTAGTAGATTATTTCTCCATATCGACTGGTTTCATCTCTCTAAATGCACTATATACAGTCTCATAGACCGAACAGTATAACCTAGTCTCTTTATAGCGAATTTCTACAAGAAAAATGAGCCAATGAGTATAGAGCCTTCGAGGGAACAGGGCCGAGTAGCTATTGTTGAGATTTCCAAAACAGCCAAATCTAACTTTAACAGATCTAATTTAAAATTTCATTTTTTTTAAGTTACTGCAAGTACCAAAGTCGGAAAATAGTTATCAAATAAAATCTGGTCAATGTTGAACTCACATGAGTCCAACTTTAATATAAATACACACACACACACACACACATACATACATAACATATATATATAATATATATATTATAATATATATATATATATATTATATATATATATATATATATATATAATATATATATATATATATATATATATATATATATATATATATAAACTTATAGTATAAGGTCCACCATGTTTATCGAGAAATGCAGGCATTTTTTCTCTTAAAAATAATTCAGTTCATTCTTATATGTGTGTGAGTGTATATATATATTACAAGAGATTGATTTGGACAAACAGAGTGTGAATAGATTTTGACTTCTCCTTATTAACCCAACAGTCAAAACCTAAAGTTCTTGGGTAATATTTTCTAAAAATATACTTTTGCTGGTTGTCCTTAGTCCAACAAAACTAAGGAGCCACATCTGTAGCTCACATTTCTTCAGATAAACTATTTCGAAGGAGTGGGAAACTATGTTTCATGTTTCATAGAGTGATTATATTAAATTTTATCTGTTTTAAACGGGATAATTTATTGTTGACCTTAAATTTGTATTTAAAAATATTACATAAATAATAATTTAACACAACATTGTGTATGATAAATGTCTCAGAAATAAATGTCAGCGTTAAATAAGGTTTAATTTCATCTGATTAAATTATATTATAAACAACAGTTTTATGTAATATATTAAGACAGTATTTGGCACTAGCTACATCTTTGGCATATTTTGGCACAACTCTGCTGGCGCTCTGATTGTCAAGTTTTCTCACATTTTTCTTCACTAATGATGTACTGTACATGCAAAGTTGTTTTAGAATAAACAGTTTTACTGAATTATTCGTTTCAGGTGAATTTATTAACTTCTGAGGAGTTTTTACTAAAGTGTCTTTCTGTATGTGTGTGTCTGCATTATCATAGCATCCATTGAGTTAATGTTAGAGAACTAAAACTTGATACAAAATAAAAATTTTAGGTCTACTTATTCTAGTGGTTTCCAAAAGATATTTTTGTCCCAAAATGCATTAAAATTAGTTTTTACTATTGATTTACGGGACCAAAGTAATGCTTTTTGTACCTCACCCTTAACATACAGGATAGAGAGTAAAATAGAGGATAAAAAGTAAGTTAATAGAGGATAAAAAAAAGTAAGTAACGAATTGTTCTTATTTGATTTGTTAAGTTAAAAATCAGTACAGATAGTGAGGTTTAATGCGCCATAAAAAAAATATGGCATATCTTTCATGACGGTAATGTGATTTTTTTGGAGATTATTTGCTGACTCGCTGTTACTTATTCGAATGGGATATTTTAGTACAGAAATTTAATAAAATAAGCTATAATTTTTCCTTAGGAAATTCACTAATTGAAATTTAAAGGGTATATTCAAAATAAAATTCGCGAAAAATCAGATTAAAATAAAGGGCAAAACAATTTAAAAATAAATAACAGAAATTAATTAACAAATTTTTACTATAAAAGTTTGTAATTTCAGGTCATGAACCTCGTGCAACCCACGAGATGTTTTATACTTCACTGCTCTTTGCCTCTATGTAATCTATATGTAAAATAAAATACAGTTTACACTAAAATGTAAATTACAGTACGGTGTCACAGTGACCAATAGCGCGGGTACGTTGTTAGCACTGAGATATTATAAATAAACCTGTCAACTTTGGTATTTAAACAACACTGGTAGTCTAGGGGTGGAAAATTATATTATTTTTTTAAATTAACTAAAAATACACGCATACAAAGCGGCTTAGTTGTCGGTGCGTACATTCATACGTTCAGTTAAAAATAAAACTAAACCCGCTTAATTTTTTATTGCTTTACCGTCTCTAATAATAGGAGGGAAGCATTTTACAACCAGAAACCGGTTCGGGGTACCTCAGAACTTGCCCTAAACTTTGTCGGATTCGCTACGTTTATCCACAATACTTAAGGACTTTACTCGATCTCAGCATATAAAAAACTATTTTATATTTTAGACATCTCCAGTCTCACTTTAATCATTTTCAGAGAAGAAGGTTTAATTTTGATACCAGCGATCACCCATCCTCCTACTGACCACGCTCGACTCTCCTTAACAATAGTGATCTGAAAAACCCGCATACATACTAGTTGTATTGAAACTTAGTGTACTTGTGTATAATACAAAATAATTCACTCTTGCTAAATTTCATCCGAAGCAGGTTTAAGGATTTTTTAAACGTTTGCATGTGGTTCGATGTAGACTAAAGCTGGTAATTAAATAAAACATAAACCACTTATTGATCTTATGACTTTACACGTGCTAAATTTCAAATCCATGAAAACGTTTTTCCGCATTTTATGAATTTTTGAAATTTGTTTTGAGTCATTATTGCCGGCGTCAGAAAAATTATTTTTCGGATAGCACAGGTAGAACTAAAGTTTTTTTTTTAACAAGTTCTTTATTGGCAAAAGTATACAATATTTATTTTGTGTTAACCGGAGCCATATTTTATTTATTGATTTGGGTTGATTTGTGCCTCTTTATTTTTATTTTATTCATTAATTTTGGTATTAAATTTGGTTATTTTGGGGTGTGAGGGGGTTTGTTTGGGTTAAGGATAATTTCCAATTTTTTGGTTTGGGTATTTTAAGTTTTTTTTTTTTGCAGGATTTGCAAAAATGATATTTTTGATGGTGCTTTGAATAGGTTTGTATTGTAAAGGGATTTTGCAGTTATCAAAGAGGGTTTCCTATGCAGTCTGTGGACTGAATTTTGATGAATTAACTTGGCATTTGCCTGTAAAATTGAGGGAAACCAAAAATTAAAGTTAAATTGTAGTTTTAATCTTCAACCACAAACACACTGGGGGATACGATGCTGACTGACTCACGCACGCGCATATAGACAGACAAATTGGTGAAAACAAGGGATGCTTAAAATCACATGAAATGGATTTTCATTAGAAATTTCGGTTCCAGACGTTTAGAGCAAACGCAATACTATAAGTGTACCTATTTGCATAAATGAAGAAAAGTAATAAATGTGACACTCTATTATTTGGTCAAATGTCCACATTGCAGCAGATGCAGATCGAAATCAAAATTACTAATGATGTAATTTAATACAAATGGTGTCTATGCATAATAGAGTGTAAATGAATCAAAGAAGACTGTAAAACATCAAACATAACCAAAAATACAACAAAGTAAAATGTCAGGGCCGCGGTGACAATGACTCTGACTACCTGTAATGTTATTGTAGTCAAGAATAGTAATGATATCCTAAGATTATCTATGAATACTTTATTTTACATGAAAAATATTAGTAAAAACAGCAAATCTTATTTAAGCTAGAGGCTTAATACCTGGAACCTAATTTCTTATCATTTTTAGTTATGAAAGGAGTTCAGTCAATAATATAATTTTCTTATGTATGCAATAATGCAAACATTGTTACCAAAATGTTTGTAACGAACATCTTGGCAAATATACTGATTTTCTCGATCGTATTTTACAGATTGTTCGTCAGAAATATAAAGTGTGCTGTATTAATCCGATATTGATTAAAAAACATTTATTTTGTCTTCCTAAGTTTCAAAACTTATTTATTTGAATAAAAAGATTTGTTCACCCAAAATTATACATGTCAAACAATAAATTTAACTCTAATGCATTAAAACATGTTTTCATTTCGCCATTTTGTTAATTAAGTAAGTACAAATTTTATTTTGGCCTAAAATTTTTAGTAAGTGTTTTAAATAATTGTTGCTGAGTCATTACAGTAGGTTAAGGATGTCAATATTGTTTTTTTTTAATTTATGGAATATTTTTAGAAAACTTTCATTTGAAATAGAACTAGAGGAGCCGAACGTTTCAGGTGCGCATTATGCTAATGCCATAAGTGTGATGCTTGTAAGCCATGTAACAACATTAGAGGTTCGAACTATATAGGCTTTGTACGGTCGAAGTAAAAGTATGTTCAGCATCCTTGGAAGGTGACACTGATTTATTTCGTAACCTTTCATACGAATCAAGATAATCCAACAAGTAGTCCAAATATCAACCTCTTCAAGTTCGACCTTGACACTACTTCATTTCATTTACAACTCAAGTCGTATAAAACCTAGTGGGTGTTAGTTGTCCAGTAATTACTTCTATAATTTCTCCTTTTTGTGTTATAGCTTAATATTAAATAAGTAAAGGTACGGGATACCTGGGACTACTTATTCTCACAATTTCGGATTTGCTAGGTTCATTCCCATCACCTTGGACTCTCTTTGATTGTCTTTAGAATATAGAAATCATCTAATATACATATTGCCGATCTATACTAAAAGATTTCTATATTCTGAGGTTTTCCATCCACGTCTGATTGTTTCTATTTGTATGAATTTTCAACATTTTTGCTGAGTAATTAATGACGTCATAGGAAATTATTTTTCGAATAGCACAACCAGACTTAATTGATTTTAGTACCAAGATTAAACTCTCGTACATTCTAGTTTAGTATTCTTAGTTTAAACATCAATACATTTGGATCTAGGATGATAACATACTCATATACACTTATAAACACTCACACACATAAACAGATAATTTGGTGAAAACCACTCAGAAGGTCCTAAAAGCACCAAAACCGAATAATTCATTTAATCTCGGTTTCAGATTTTAAAGCAAATACAATACATTTGCTATATACCTATGGCATAATGAGATAAGTATAAACATTCGTCTCCTATATCTTACTGACTATATACTTATCGACTTACTTAATGCATACTGATACAACTTCCATCAATAATTATAAACACTCAAAAAAACAGGTTTATGGTTGAAGTATTTTATCAATGGCCCTCAATGGCCCTAGTACAGAAATTGGCTCATATACAGGGAGTATAAAGTACTTGTCAATGAAGAAGGCCATTGTTCAAAAAGTAACTGGGTCGTACAAATGACGTTTCTGCTTTTATTTTTATGAATAATTAAGATAATATTAATAACCAATGCATATAATATGATGTATTATGCTATATTACATTATAGTCTCTTGCAGCCCAGGCCTCCTGGTCCTGTGGTGTAATGTCTTATAATTTAATTGCAAATTGTTATCAAAGAAATAAACTTTGGCACAGCTGTATTTGCAAAAGTCACATAAATGGCATGTATAACTCTTTATTTTATATCACATTTGAAGTAAATTATTGTATTAGAATTTGTGTTAGTCTCTAAGTATAAAAGAGCTGCATTTTTTAATTCAAACCTATAAATGTAGGAACTACCATTAAAAGCACGGAATAAGAAGCCTCGGCCAGACTTTATCTATAGATACCTACTATCTACTAGACCAGATAAAAGAATTTCAATATTATAAATAGATATATTGAATTCTTAGTGATAATAATAGTAACTTTATTTTCTTAAAACAAATGTTTTCTACCAAGAATCTTAAAATTAGTTTAACCTTAAGTTTCTAATTTCAAAAAAAGATTAGGGAAAAACATAAGGACAGTTCACTCTTTTCGACGTCCTCATATTAGGCGAGCCAGTATAGCAAAATGAAAAAAAAAACATAAAAGAAAATTGTTCTTACTTAAAGAACAATGCTTAATATTGGATGTTTAACTTATAGCTAGAACTTTAACTTAGACCTGAGTGGTAATGAAAAAGAAGTATATTGTACTAAAAGTATGTTGAAATAGACTTAAACCATAGCAGCCAAGTTTAAGAGAAAGTATAGAACTTGACTTCTTTGTACCTTTACGAAGAAATAACACTTGTCGGGAGTCTAGTTTCTAGGTTATTCTGTACCTAATCCTCTTTCGCTTAGAAGTAGGGTATAAGCCACTTGAATGAAACATCTCAGATCCAAAGCTCAGTATTAAAAATCTATGACGGCGTTCTTTTCTAATTTAAATTCTACACATTTTAAAGCCCTAAAACAAATTTTATGCCTAAAATAAAGGCACAATGTCAGAAGTTCGTTAAGAAACATACTTATTAAATTCTGGACTTATTCATTATATTGAACTCGGACTTAGAGTGTGTAGAATTCGAATAGGAAGACAATCATAGAGAAGACAACCAAAATATCATTCTGATATTTTGGTTTAATTCGGAGGTACTGATATTAAAGTATTTTACGCCTCTTTATAATGGACAGTCAGTACAGTCCATAAGAGTTTACTGCGGGAGAGTAAAAAAGTACAACCTTCCCTATGAAACTTTGCTCGTGAAGATCCGAGTTGCAAGTTAGTTCTAAGAGGGAACTTGTTTTCAGAAAAGAGAGAGGTGTAGCGACCTGGGACACTAAGTCTTCCTAGACTAGGTAACCGAGGCGTATATCACTCGCCACTTGGTAAGGTTTTATGTTTAAAGCTTAACTTTAAACCATCCACGAATCTCCGTCTATAGAAGTTTCAAGACCCTTGAGTCTCAGACGTCAAAAAATTTTTCTTCATAAGGGTATAGTGTCAGTAATAACACTTAGTCAGTTAAGCCAAATATAGCTATAGCCAAGGGCGTTTTATCATTTGATTTTTTAATAATATGAGCTAACTGAAATTGAGTTTTGAGGCTTTTAATGAATTCCGAGTGAAAAAATCCGATTGTTAATCAGCGTAAGAACTTGGTATCTAGACCAGATATGTCAAAATTCATTAAGTTCTAAGGCCATTTAGATGAGAAGTGACTCAAACAAAAAGTTTCCCTGTCTTATTTATCATCAAAATAAAACAAATACCAGCCATTTCGTGGCACGCATTTTAAATTAAAATACCTCGAGAACTGTGCTAACCACTGATCTGGAGAGGACTCAGACCACTTCAAAAGACCTCTAAAAGATTGAGAAAATATTTAATTTTTTTAATATTTGAGGTGATTGCGATATAGAAGCCATGCTGGATTTTGCTTAAAGTCTAATCAGTTTTTTCTTTTATAGGACTAGATTTTCGTTCCGAGTTTTTTTTTTTATCTGTACCGTTGTACTCAAGTTACACTCAAGTGTACAAGCATCCATCTGTCCATAAACCAGCTTTTTTTAAAATGTTTCTGTAGGTGCTTAAACTGAAATGTAGACCTATAATGATAAACCGAGGGTATCGGTGCTTCCCAAACTATTATAGGAGATGGGAAAGCAAAATAAACCAAACAATTTGTTTTGAGTTATTTATAAAAGCCGTTTTAAGAATAAAAAGTGACAAGTTAAACTCCTGGATGCCTTAACCTTAAACAAACGATTGTAGGTAGGGTTATGGGCTGTACCGCCTGGTTAGAACAATGTAGTGTATGACAGAGTTACACGGACACGTTTTACTAAGCATGTCTTAATTATAATGACAAGTTGTCCAGTGTAGTGACCTGGGAATACCCTGTTTACATTCTATTATGCGTCATCCATAGCTATGGTTCCTTAGAATACGGTGTATTTCAAGAATACGGTATATCAGTTGAAAGTACTGCGTAGTAAACATTTCTCTCAAAATACATAATTATCATGACTTAACCATTGAATAAGCTTATTTCAAAGGCTGGTGACAGTAAATTTGTACACGAACACAAGATTGTTCAATTTGTGTGTACTCCACCCTCCAGCTAGTGGGATGGAGTGCAAAGTGGTGGATTCAAAGTATTAGTTCGTTTGTCTTCTGTTAATTCGCTATCAAGGGAATGATTTTCTTAAAACATAATTAAAATATAATCCTCTCCCTTAGTGCATTACTTGGCTGAATAACAGACACTCGGCAAACCTAATTTTATTCGGTTTAAAAAATGATAAAATTTAATTAACGTGTAAAAAAGTATCGTAGAAGCCTGAACAAAATACAGCGCAGTTTGAATATTTTGTATATATTGTTATATTAATAGTAATAACACTGTTACTTCACGCCAGAGCTAATTATATGGAGCTATATGCACCGTCAGGTTTTTTAATTGCTTTAAGGTCAAATTTTCGTAGACTAAACGTCACACAGACTTATCTGTTTTATCAACAACTAATATAATTGTCCCTTCCCAGGCCTATAGCCAAGGGGTGCCTCCCCCCTTAAAAATTTTACCTTCTTTGACGAAATGGTTTTCACTGGAAGTCCCTTACAGGTATGTGAATCATCGCCCCCTCTGGAATCCCCCCCCCCTCTGAGTCTTAGCTAGCTACGGTCTTGTTCTTATTTTTCTTCTATAACGTAAAGAAGAAAGTTAGACGTAAAAGAAACTTTAGTGTAACGGAAGGAAGACTAACATCTTAGCAAAAAATATAATTCAAGTTCGCTAAAAGTAGTTTAAAAATTGATGTAGAAAGGTAAAGGTCAGATTTAGAGAAAACAAAAGTCTAAATATTAGACTACTACATTTTAAAACAATATTCATCACTTATAATATATTGTTTAT
The DNA here is from genome assembly GCA_018340805.1 of Microvelia longipes. NCBI lineage: Eukaryota > Metazoa > Arthropoda > Insecta > Hemiptera > Veliidae > Microvelia > Microvelia longipes. Next base: position 7,492,727 of record JACMZG010001893.1, read on the forward strand.
AAAATAAAATTTTATTAAGTTTATAATATCATAAATATGATACTTATACACAATATAATGTATTATTATACTGTGTATATATTACTTTAACATTGTACCGTGTTCAAAACATAAATATTAACACGACAGTCATCTTTCTATAAATTTCTAAAGAGTCTTTCTTGAGATCTACAGGTCATCGTGGTTATCTCCACAAACCGCAATCATAGCAAATCGAAACTGTTTGCATCTTTCTTTCGCTATGGCCGCGTCGCGATATACTCATCATTTTCATAGACACTATACAACTGTAGCTTAGAACATCAAACAAAGAAGCGTTACAAACAAATTCCTATACACATACATTTTCTTTGTAAAATACATACAAAATTGTAAAATACATAATTTGCTTTTTTTAGTTCAAATTGGTAAATGAATCCTTTTTTATGAGCGAGTTCTAACTTTTTATTATTTAGTACTCACTATCTATTTAAATTTATTGGATTATTCTACAAAAAAAAACCGAAGGAAATTCGCTAAAACAGTATTAAACTACCAAATTTTAAATGTTATTTGTAAAAAAAATATATAATAAAGAATTTCTTATACTAACTTTAAAGAATGTCTTTTAAGTAATTTCCTATAGACTGCAGAAGTTACAAAAATAAATCAGAACTGATAAAGACTATTATACTGATATAAGTAAATATGAGTATAGAAACTTCTTGAATTACAAGATAAAAACCTGATTCAGATAACGTTTTTAGGGTATACGTTGTATACTTCATTATTAGATTACAGACATTATTAGATTTAATTTGCAATATTTTGTCAAAGAATTAGGCATATGATTTGGACAATTCTCTATACAGAAAACGAGCGTAGTTTTATTTACTAAAATCGGGTACGGGTTACACTGTAACTTTTACTTATTTATCGGATTTTCTCCGTTCGCCCTCGGGACATGAATTAGGTGATATTCATATTTCAGTACGTCAAGTATTTATCGTCTTTTATTTGAATAAAAACATTCGTTTTTTTTGGGATCACCTATCCACGTACTATGCTTCTTAATATTGACGATCCGACAAAAACCGTATTGAAATTACTCTTAGTGTATTAATTTATTAGGTAAAGAGATTCACTCCTGCTGAATTTCGAAAAATCAATTTTAACGTTTTTTAAAAAAAAACTCAGAAGTTAAACACACAAAAGAAAAAGGGTTATAGTTCATAGAGATGACATTCTGGTGAATTCTCACAGAATTTAATTAGCCTTTACTCAGGTAGTTCAGGTTGCAACAAGTCTTACGCAGTCTTATTAGGAATGCTTCATCTAGCGAAATGGAGACACTTACTTATTATTGCGTCCGTACATATCTGTAAATCAACTTGGTAAAACAGATAAATTGTAGTAATTTAGGGTCATTTGCAAACCCTATTATTATCCTATTACCATGAGACCATAACATTTGATCTGACTTCTTATTACTAGTAAAAGAACATCCCCGTCACATTACTCTGATGTGACACTGTCATCCTCCCTGTATAATTATAATAGGCATAAAATAATTATATACGGAGTAGATGAGTTTATTGTATACTTATAGAGAGAAAAGTGGAAGGCCGGCGAGGTGGCCTTGGGCACCACTACTCCCTTGCTCATTATCATGTTGATTTAATTTCCTTGGTTCAATTAACTCAACACAAATAACTCTTATAATTATAACAAAATAAAACCAAGTGATTTCATTTGTTTTACTCTTCAATTGATTCGTTAACAGAACTAGTAAATATTTACTGTTTCTTGTTAACAGTTTCACAGTGATTATTTGTATTCATACTTTCGTTATTTTGTATTCATTATTGTTTTCATACTTTCTCGATTTATTTATACCTTATTTTTAATCGTTGAGAACAAATATTATAAATGAGCGTCAGTCAGGGAATACGACTGAATCAGACAAATAGATAAAAACACGACATTATTTGCATTTTTGAAAAGAAACAATAGCAGTTAATTGTTTGTAAATATCCAAATTTTTTGGCTAAATTTGCATCGATACACCCCCTGTACTTAACTCTAAGCACGAGTTAACAACGCTACCCTGAATAATGTTAATATTTTGGTTATACATGCATTTTTAGTTAATTTTTATCTGACAATGATACTTGTAAGGTTGTTCACATAACGGAACATTTAGTAGCCATATTAGCATATGGCTACTAAAAGTCTGCTCTAGAGTACCTACTGGTACACTAGAGTAGACGTAGCCATAAGCCCACTACACATGAGCAAAATTAGCCATAAACCTACTACATTAGAGCAGACGTAACCATAAGCCCACTACACTAGAGCAGAATTAGCCATAACCCCACTACACTAGAGCAGACGTAGCCATAAGCCCACTACACTAGAGCAGAATTAGCCATAAACCCACTACACTAGAGCAGACGTAGCCATAAGCCCACTACACTATTCATCATTTACTGTAACTATGATCTGATCAGAGCATTTTGAGTTTAAGCTATTGGGAGCTACTCACTTTGGTAGTAATTACTGCAACTATCGATAGCAATAATTACCCCTCAATATTCCTTCATTGATATGAGAATGCAATAATTTCACCTCTTTATTCCTTTATTGATATGAGATACAAAATATGTATCTTTCTCAATAAAGCAAAAAAATCGAGTACGGTGTACCTTGGAACTTTTTCTTATTATATCGGATTCGCTACGCTCATTCTCCCTACTTCGGAATCGCTTTGCTCGTCCTCAAAATGTACAATTCTTTAAATTTACACTGCAACAACTCTGGGAACTCGATTCGCTCGTCCTCAGATAGTAAATAAATCCTTTTCATTTCCAGCGGTCACCCATCCAGCCACAGACCACGGCTGATGCTGCTTAACTTATATTAACCAACAAAAATCATGGATATGGTTGCCGTATCCACTTGTTACGATTTTCAACTCAATCGAATAGTTTTCCGATTATTTACAATATTTTAAAAAACGTACACAAGTCATTGGATAAAAACCTAACTAATGCTTATAATGAGATGAAAAATAGCAAATATGTGGCTGCTTTCTTTATGATTATAGATGTCAAAAAAATATTTTTCGAATAGCACAACTACACCTATCGACTAAAAGTTTCAACTCTCTAGCATAAATACACTGAAAGCTACGATGATAACAGACAGACACACACAAACAAAAATACTTTTATATACCTACGGTGTAATTGAGGAAAAGTAAAAACATTGTTTTTATTAAAATAATTATCCAAGACCGTTTCTGGAATTGAGTTGGACATTTTCCTGCTATTATCTGGAATATAATTGAAACTCTTAAATGTTCTTTATATTTTACTCTGGAAATAAGTGTCAGCTGATGATGTTGAATATCGTCCGCAGTTAAATATTAGTGAACTAATAAATTAGACACCTTGCTTGATTAAAAGATTTGATTTATACAAGTTGGCACCCTGCCAAGAGCAGCGTACACCAATAGTCTTGCACTCACTACTTTTTGGCGGGCTGTAAAACGATCAACGCTAAAATGATTACAATAAGCTACTGATGAATTTCTGAATGCTCGACCTCACAGTACACAGTCACGTGACTCATAGACTGAATAAAACTGCTCAATTATACCCATAGATTATTTTATCTCTTTGTATTATATTTTTCATGTATTATGTTCACAAAACATTTTTTACTATCAATACTATCAATAATACGCATTACTATGAAAGTACATTTATACATTAATAATATCTGCCTCCCCCCCATTATTCATCGAGTAAAACCAATATTATCAATCAAACTTATTTATAGCTTTGTCATTTATTATTCACCTTTATATTCAGATGTTATCGGTAATTGTTTAATTATTCGGTTTTTATTCTTTATCGGGTTCTAAGTAGTTTCCGATTAATTGCCGAGAAAATCACAAAACGTTTTAACATTAAATTAAGGTATTTAATCAATTAAATTATTTTTTTTAAACTAGTACTTTATTGACAAAAGTATACTTTATTATAAATAAAAGTATAAGCTATAGAATAAAGTTTGTGTTTTTATCTGCCAATGATAAGTAGTATTGGCACTACCCGCTGCCCTGTTTTCCGATCCCAGTAGTTAATTTTTCGCATATTTTAATAATGAATCACTACTTGTGCTTTCGCTTTCCTTTTTGACGGCAGTTTTATTTGTATACTTTCGTTAATCATGTTAGCTTTGCTCTTCCCGTATTTCTCTATAAATGTCGCTAGTAAATGCTATTAAACGTGATCGTTCCTTTCGTGTGTGATCCATTTTAGGTACTCAATCTAAATCAATGATTTTACGTAACGCAATTCGAGAACAACCTTATGATTGCTCTGAGTGAGAGTGTGTGCGTGCGCTCTATGTGTAAGTGAGACTATGTGCATGCTCCTCCAAATGCTACACATAAACATATTGGTTGGAACATGGCCAATATTTGTCACTAGACTGACGTGTGTTTTGTCTTAACGTTTTTATTTATATTTTCTAGAGAGATGTACATGTTGACGAACTCTCGATAGTTAAGCCTCGAACTTAATCCTTGGGCGATTGAACGCATCTTATCGACTTATCAAACATCGCATTAAGACGTCAAACATATAATCAAGAAATCTTTTATTATATTTTATATAATATAATAAAAGATTGTTATTAGGGTTAGGGACAACTCTTTAGTGTCCCTAACAAGAAAATATTGAACTATTATGGAGACCAATAATCACAAAAATAAAAGGACGAATAATTCTCTAGGGGTGGCATAGCCCCTCCCCCTTGGGTTTGGGCCTGATTCGTATTTAGTCCTTATCAACTCAGTTGATAAGAGAAGTCTAGACCAGTTCACGATTTTTTTCAGTAAAATGAACAAACTTTATTTGCAAAGCGCATTCCACCTAACGAAAGGCTTTCAACCATCATAAGTGTCCGACCATAAAAGTGATTAACCAAGACAATGAGTCGACGAAAACTACACATCGAAAATGATGGCATCATTTTCACTGATGTGATGGCATCACAAAGAACTGATGATGGCATCTTGTATGGATGAAAACGCTCTGCTAAAACAGTTTTGATTTCAGAGCAAAAACTTTATTCCATAATTTTTAGAAAAAATAGTGTAAAAAGCAAAAAGAATTGAACCGTCGCTTTGAAGTTAAATTAAAACAATTCGTAGTTAAAATTTAATGTTAAGATAAATTATTATATTATTAATATTTTGTGAACAAAAAATATAATCTTTCATCTATCTGAACTTTACCGGTAAAGTTCCGATTCCGTTCGTTAGTTTATCATTTTTCAGTAAATTACTTAATACCGGTTAGACAGCTGCGTTAAGACACCGGTTAGTTTATCAATCAGTGATTGTTCTTTTTTGATCTCAATATCCATTATCACCGGTATGTTACCGGTTAGTTAATCAGTGGTTAAATACTATTACCATAGTATTTATTTGATATCACTAAATGTCATTCATAGTAAATGAAACTCTACTAATTTAACTTAGTAGAGTTTAACTTAACTTAGTAGAGTTTAACTTAACATAGTAGAGTTTAACTTAACTTAGTAGAGCTACTAACGTAGCTTTACTCTCTGTCCAAATTTTGTAGGTGGAAAAATATATTTTGGTATCCAATTTTAAGGGAAAAAGAAAAGCTTCAAGACTGCCCCACTACCTAAAATAAGGGTCCAGCAGATAAAAACTTAAAAAATTGCAACTCTCAGACGGCGCCTTTAGAGCGAATTTGCATAGTAAAATAATGCTTATTTTTATGTTTTGAAAGTTAGATCAGGGCTTATAATGAGCGTAATCAGAATCAGAAGAGTAAGTAGAAGTAATTGATATTTATTGTTTAAATAATAAAAGAAAAATAATATTTTTTACAAAAAAATCCAAAATGTAAGTAAAATTTTATGAAAAATTAATTTAATTAATTTTTTTATAATTAATTTGTATTTAATATTTTTTTATTTTATTTGCTTTAAACAAAGTTAAGACTGGATGCAAGCGATGAATAAAATATAATAATTGTTAAAAGTTTACGTACCATTTGTTTGTGTATATCCCCAGTCTGTGGACATTGCAGGATGTTCTACCTAGGCACACAGTTGACTGACTGAACATAAAAATATTGGGTGTTAGTAAAACTGTATTCAAAAAGGTGGGGAATACACGTCACACTAAGACTACCGATATTCTTCATTTTCGAATACATAAGTAGCTCTAATATTAAGTGTTTTATTAGTTCTACTATAGAACTTACAACAATTAATAGTTATATTTCGATTCGGGTGAATTTGTTTTTGATAAGGTGGCTAACTTGACTTTGCCTTGATTATTCTTTATTTTATTAAATACCTCATTATCATACGTATACATTTATCCATGATTCTCAAAAAACTTTTAACTTCTAAATATAATTCAAGAACATATTACTATAATAGAGCGTTAAAGCTACGAAATAATGGGCTTAATTTGCATTATTTATCTATTTCGAAGCAAGTATCGGTAATCATATATTGTATAGGCAATACCAAGGGTAAACCGACAAAGAGGCCTAAATAATTTCTTACTTTATTAGCGGAGCTATATTTTTAGAAGCCCACCTCTCTGAAATAAGGTTTATTATTACAGGGAATCGAAAATTACTTAAAAAGAACTTACTAAGAAGTTAATTATGACAGTAATGGAGTTGAAATCCATTTCTATCAATGCTTGTCATTATGGTGAATTCATAAGAAGCGAGGTTATTAGGGACTTCAGCCCCGTTTCAGGCTGCTAGCCATCATTGAATATATTATCAACTACTCAAGTAACGACTTAAAAAATATTTTTCTTATTGTTGTCAATCTACTCATTTTTTTATTGTGTTTTTGTGAAAAGAATTGGATTCTGAAATCCGTTTCGAAGGTCCCAATTCACAAAAAGTAGGTGACATATATATGTATATATATATATATATATATATATATATATATATATATATATATATATATATATAATATATATAACACTCTAGCTTTGCAAACGGATTAATATTTTTGAATCAAACTTTGTAGATAACTCAACCACGGTTAGGGCGCGAACTTTATTAAACACCTAGTTATTATGACGTAACTAAAGCAGTTTGCTGACTCAGCAAATTTTAAATTATCAATAAAATTAAAAACATTCCACATTTTTGACAGGAAAATGGTCTTCATTAATATATTAAAAAAATATAGGAAAAATTAATAATACTATTACTGTCTTTCTTAACAATGTTTCAACCCCTTTCATCGGGGCATTCTCAAGTCTACAACACAAATAAATAAAACGAACTGTAAAAAACCAATGTTAAATAACTTTTAAGGATACTAGTCAAATCTATGCCGATAAGAATATTGGCAAAAAAAAGAAATTATACTTACAATTATGCAATATGAATAAATGCAATTGAGTTGAAATTTGGTACAAGTGTGTTTCTTCACGTAATATGTAAGAATACCAAGTTTCGTTTCAATACGTCAAGTATATATATGGTTTGTGTTGGATCATAAAAGCTAAGCTGCATGGAGCGAGGTCAGAGCCTGGATTTATTGTTAGCTATCTTTTATTATAATAGGACGATATTGAAACCATAAAATATATAGTTGCTCGTTTAAGCGCCGCCATTGCAACGCTATATAAATAGTGCTACTGAGTCTTTGTTGTTTCTTTGTTTGTGTCTTGTAATTTCTGTAGTGTCTGGCGTCAACTCTTCTCAATTTAGTCAACAATTAGATAATTTTTTCCAAACAACAACTTGTGGGTTTTTGGTCGATCAATTTTCAAAATGACTTAGTCATTTTAAAAATTGGCAAACTCATTGTTGTCGGAAGCCTCATGCCCGCGACATAGCATAGCATCATTACTTAGTGTTATGATGTGGCAAATGCTGCTATGTACTGATGAAAATAATGTATAATAGAAAAAAAATCTAAATTTCAGAAATTCAGGAAGTAAAATTATTGAAGAAATTTTAATAATAAAAACAAATAATTAATAAAGAGAGTGCGAATCAAAGCTATTCTTTGCCAATCAAAAAACCAATTAATAAAATAAAATAAATTGGTATTCACTACTCTACACTAGATTATTTCCATTTTTTCATATCTTATTCTGAAAATTGCGAATAAAATGCAAATAAAACTAATAATAATATAAGTAATATATTATATATATTAATATATATATATATATATATATATATATATATAATATATATAATATATATATATAATTTGTTAAATTATAAGCAATTGGCTAAAACCCCGTTGTATTGTAAATAAATAATGTAGGTATATATAGTTTATGTATATCATTCACTAAACATAATTTGTATAATGAATAAATTAATAAATAATATGTTCGAAGAATAAGTAATAAAAATTATTAATAAATTTATTAATATGATATCTTTAGAAGTATTTGAGATAAAAAATAGATATGAAGTTGGCATATTGATCACATGTCTAGTTTTTCTTCGCTATGCAGTCAATACTGAAATAGATTTGTTTACATTTACACGCATATTTTAGAATTGTGTGGAACCGATGACTTTAAGTAATATATGAGAATGTATGAATATTATGAATATTTAGGCTGATAACATAAGGCTGAGATCTCTGTGCTGCCTTAAGAAGCCCAGCTTTAGCTCGCGCTTGACAACAGTTTTATAGCTCTTTATACTATTGTTTTAGGATAAAAATATTATAGTCCAAAAGCCGAACCTGGAAGAATATGACTTATTTTGTTCAACTTTAAACCAAATTTCTCTGAAAATATACCTTAAATTATAAAGAAAAATTATAGTCTGCCTATCCAGAGTGAAACCCTTCATATGATTGCGCATGCTCAAAATTGTATAAAAACGCACTAATCTCAGTTTCTTGAAAGAAGTTGTTCCCTTTGGGTCGTGTGCAAAACATGGAGAGACAATTTCTTAAAGAAGTTAAAATGTCCTATAAAACGAGTATTTAATCAACAAAATCCGATGACTAGAACCAAAGTCGTGTCTTTTTTAAAAAAAAACACCAAAATGGTTAATTTATGCTAAGTCAGGCAGACTAAGACTATACTTTTCTTTATACGGTTCTTAAAGTGAAAATGTACCAATAACCAAATATACCAATTAGCGAAAATTTCAAAATTTCATAAAATACGAAAATATGATCACACTGGTGTGAAACATGACAAGCAAGTAGCCATAAAAAACCTGCTATTGAGTCATCAAGTTTTATCTCATTTTTAGCATTAGCTCAATTTTGGTTAAATGCGACAAGTTGGATCAGAACGATACATTGTAAAATGTGCCCGTTTATTTTAAATATAATATTATTTTTATTTTCATTATAAGCATATGTATATATATATATATATATATATATATATATATATATATATATATATATATATATATATATATATATATATATATATATATATATATATATATATATATATATATATATATATTATATATATATATATATATATATATATATATATATATAATATATATATATATATATATATATATATATATATATATATATATATATATATACATAGGGTACAGGGCACCTCGGAACTTTTCCTCATCATATCGGATTCGCTACGCTCATCCTCAGTGTATGGAAATGATTTAATTTATATAGCACTACTCTATATAGCAGTTTTCGGAGTCGCTTCTCCAGACATCAAACACATTTCTTTAATTCCTAATTGTCACCCACCCAGGTACTGACCTAGCTCGATGCTTATTTACACTTGTGGTCCAACAAAACTGTATTGAGAATATTAACAATTTAATTTACAATATTGAGAAACATAAAATTCTAATGAAATGTGTCTTAAAGCAACCTTACTCTTGTCTTTCTTGATATTATTATTATTAAGATAACTGTGAAAATTGTCTTAATTTGTTTTTATTTTTAAGGCATTTGAAAAGAAAAAATATTAAATTTTTATCCCATAGGTCTATGAAAAGAGTTCGGGAGCTTTGTGAAAAAAAGCTGCAAAGACAATGAAACTGAAAGTGAACATGGAAAACATGTTACATAATGCTTCATCTATGTTTTATTTTTACATTACTCTTCCTATTTAAGCTTATAAAAGAGTCTAAGTAAAAGTAAGTAAGTAAGTAAAAGTCTATAATCAAGGTTAAATAAAGCTTAGAAAATTGAAGCAGCTTTTTGCCATTTAATTAAAATTACTTTTTTCTTATGTTCAAGAATCCATTAAAAACCCTATGCTTTATAATTAGATCAATTCCACGTCCACACGTTTGTTTTCTAAATAGTTTCAAAGGAAATGCGGTAAAAAACATGTTATTAAACAATATCAGAATATCAAAAATATATTCTTAATCTAAGCATCATATGTTATGTGTGCCCAATATGTTGTGTAGAAGTGATTAAGCGAGTGCAACAGTTGGATATGCAGGCGCATTCCTTTGGATAATCCATGAAAATGGACAAACAAGTTGGAGTGTTTCTGTTCTAACTGGAAGCAGGGCAAATTTTCAAATTTCTTTGGTATGCATGCTTCCAATGTTAAAAATCCATAAATCCATTTTTTGCTATGAACCAACAGACCAACAGGTACATATAATATATATATATATATATATATATATATATATATATATATATATATATATATATATATATATATATATATGTGTCAAACAACCTCATAAGCATTATTTTCTGATAGATATTCGCTGTAACGATAGCAGTTACATCGGTTTGAACGAAAATATTCGTATCGACATTGTATTCGAAACATTTGGCTTGAGAATCCAAACTACAAAACAATTCAATCTGCAATATGACAATTTAATTTTGATACCTCAGGAAATTATCGAAGAAATGAGTTATATTAAGAAAAACAAAGTAATAAAATGAAGAAATTATGCAGAGGATTTTAATTGGGCTGTAAAATGAAAAAGGAGAGAGGATAATCAAGTTGTTTTGGAGAATCTATTGAATTAAAGGTCTTAGCTGTTTTACTATCCTTGGTTTTAAAGTAAATAAAGAAAAAACTCGGATTATTACCTTCTCCCTAAGAAGATATTTAGAACCAATGGTAATTAAGTTCTAAATTAAGTTGGTAAAAGCATATTAAGCAAAAACTGCGAAAGAGCTTTCATCCAGAGTTTACAGATAAGATCACTTTCAAAGTATCTTGATAAAACTTGGTTAAAGTCTGCCTATCATGGATTGTTGGAATGTTACATGAGCTATGAAATTCTGCCGTGGGGCCATGCTAAAGCTGGATGGAGAGATCACTTAGTAGTTCTTACTAAGCATAAGAACCATTGCAAAGATTTCTTTAGAGATTTATAAATTTTAACTTTTCATAATTTATTTATTTATTAATGTCTCAAGTATGTCTATGTTCATGTTAATTGTTACAAGATTGTTAAGTTTGAAATTTTACATTGTAATAATACTAGACATAAGGATCGTTTAGTACTTACCTCTCATAGGATAAGTAAGTCCAAGACTGGATTCAGTAATGTATCCAGTAATGTAAGACTGTATAACTTATCTTCTTATAAAAAGATCTAAGTATAAACGAATTCTGTGATAAAATTACACAATTTTCGCTTTCAAGCGCATTTTATAAAATAGTTTTTTAAATTAAGTAATTACTGTTAAGGTTGTTTATAATAAATATAAAATAAATAAATATTTAATTTATCGACTGTGATATTAATTTAAAGCATATTACTATTCATTGACTGTGATGTGTTGAGATATTGACCATTATATATATATATATATATATATATATATATATGTATGTATGTATATATATATATATGTATATATATATATATAATATATATATATATATATTATATATATATATATATATATATATATATATATATATATTATATATATATACATATATATATACATACATACATATATATATTTATATACATATATATATACATATATACATATACATAAATTATGTTTACTACAAATTAACTATAAATTTATTATCGCAATCCGTTAAATATCATTTGGAAATATTAGAGAATCTCGGATCAAAATAATTTAAAGAAACGTAGTACAAGTCGTAAAATTTCGATATCGAAATATTTTACAAAAATGGGCGCTAGTAGTCGAAATTGCGATTCTACATGTTGGAAATGAGGGTGTTTTACTAGGATTTGTTTCTTTTCGGTCTGTTTTTAGAGTATAAGCATTGTAGTTCCCTGTATATCTTGAAAAATTACCGAATAAAGTATTCTTTTTGAACTTATTATTGAATCGATTTATTAGATGTGTAATTACCTATGATTTGCGTGTTGTGGAGCTTCCGAACAGCCTACAACGGTTAATATTAATAATTAAATTATAATTATATCTTTCTCGAACACTATAGATGTAAACTTGTCATTTATGATTGATGTTTTTTAGAAATCTACAATTATATGAAAATACAAAGAAACTGTTTTTTAAGTTTAATCAATCATAAATCAATCAATTATTAATTCATATTTTATAGAATTCCTATTGCGGGATTAGCATATCCAAATTTTCCTGTCAAATTTGCAGTTTTTAACGTTGCTGCCTAGGTTCCCGCAGTATTGTCATACAGATTTAGGCCTTCCGGTGGTGACGGCGTCAATGTATATGAAGAATCCGACGTTTCGCTTCCACTGTGGGAAGCATCTTAAGGGATGTGACCATAGTTTCAGTGAGTTATAGTTATTGAGTTCAGTTTAGTAGAGCATTTTAAACACATCCATGATGAACTACAACCCTGGAGATGGCTTCCATAGTGGAAGCGAAACGCGGTCACCACCGGAAGACCTAAATCTTCATGTTAAAAATGTTTAGTAATAAAAGTAACTTTATTTTTATTATATTACCTACCTTTTGCCTAGACTTATAAATTGTTAATATACTCTTCTAATTAGCTATTTTGATCTAGCCAAGACAACCTGAATGTTTTAATTAAATTACATTTAGATATTTATACAAAATCTTTAATTTTATAATCATAATTAAAGGGGACGAGGAAGAGCAGATAGCTCCCTGAACATCTTTTTGTTAGAAATGATTTTTTAAATATTAAAAAAATTGAAATTTGTTTGTAATAATCGAAAACAAAGAAACTATTATTTATTTATTTATTTCATATTAAAAAAGCTCGATGGCAAAGACTGCTGATCCTTGGACTCGCTTCGCTCGGCTTTATAAAATGTATAGTTTAACCCATGTTAATGGAAAGATAACATAGAATGATTGCATCTGTGTTCATCCTGGCATCCTTGATTTGATCATTTTTTTAAAAAAATTTAGCTTAACTTTTCAATTATTTGAATTATAAAGGCAATAAGAATAATAACAAATTAGATCCCTATATGTATAATTAAGCCTAAATGTATTGGTGTAGACGGATGAATAACAACTCTGTTTTGGATGTTTACTGTCGATAATAAGCTAATAATTGTAATGACATTAAAGAAGCCAAGTTCACTTTCAAATGTAGGGATAAATGTGGCCATTCTACACTCTTATAATTTAAAGTGGACAAAAGACTTAGTGTTTGACATTTATTCGGTGAAACTCAAGGATCTTTAATTAAGAAAATGAAGCGCTAAATCGATTTGCCATTCAACATAAACTTCGTTCACACGTGGGGTTCGGATCCTGGGTTCAACCCCCTTGGGGGTTCAACCCCAACTGTTCACAATGTATTTTTAATTTTATAGTTTACAATAAGTAAACTATTTATGGAGTCAATAAAGATTCCTTATCGCGTCATCCCCTTCATAAAACACCGTACGAAGTATTTAAAATTTACAATACATGCATGTGTTGCAGATTAGTATAACTTTATATTCTAAAGGATTATTTTAAATTTTTATAACTCTCATCTGGCGAGTTGAGTCCTCTCTATTCTCTACTCTACGTTTTTCTATTTTAACGCATTTCCCATACTAAATAAAAAAGCCATGAATTAGGGCCTAATATCGGGCATATAGTAACAACTCTTATAATTTATCCTCACAGTCTCAAAAAATGAGATAAACTCTAACGAATATGTAAAATTATTTTCAGACTTATTGTCAGATAAAATTCAAAAATAAAATTATAAATTTAAAAGGGCTCCTATTAGCCACATTAAAATTTGAGCTTTGTTTGTCATTAGTAAAGATACATTGTGCTTTAACTCTTTTGGTCACTTTTTCGATTTTTAAAATATTTGATGAGCAAAAAAGGTTAATAAGGCTCAATAAAATTAATTTTCTAGACCTATAAGTTAATAATTGTGCTAAGTTTTAAGTTTCTAGCACAGTGGTTTCCAATCGGTAGTCCAAGAGAGGGATTTAAGTGTCCCGCGGGACATGTTTAGAGTTTTAAAATTGCAACACAAAATATAATAAATAAAAATAATAAGTTTTTGAGATCAGTAGATTCTAAACATGGTAGGAAAGTTTGTTGCATTCTTAGAAATGCTTATGTCACTTAATCTACATCTCATTTCTGAAAGACCGCTCTGTTTCTTTTAAACTTAATAAAGCCCCGTTAAATTTCCCGCATAGGAGTATTTAGTAAGCTAAAATAGGCCAATAATATTTTGCCCTAAGTTATAAGTTAGGGCAAGAAGAAGAAGAATAGATAAGAAGAAGAATAGATAAGAATAAGTTCGAAGAAGAATAGAGAAAACTCCATCTCTAATATTGTCTATACAGAAAAGGAAAAATACTTGGATTGCCCACAAATTTCGTCACGAGGGACTTTTAAAAACAATACTCGAAGGAATGATAGAAGGGCAAAACAGTAGAGGAAGGCCTCGACTAGAGTTCATAAATAGAATAAGGCCGATGATGACTGCCATTCACATTATTAGCAACAAATCAATCTTAGGATTGATGACTCAAGAAAAAGATATTTTACCCACATTAAAATGTTATGATCACTGTAGGAGTTGGTTGCCTCTGACATTAGTACGCGAACTTCCATAGGTTGGGAACCCCTGACCCTAACATGAGAGAAACAGAACGCATAACCATGCGTGGCATGGGCCAGGGCCGTAGACGGTCAAAAATTGTGAGGGAGGCGAAATTAATCCAAGTGGGACGCTGTTTTACACACCTTTGAGGGACTTCCACAGAAAACTCCTTCGTCAGAGGGCATTCCAGGCCCTCCCGCCTAGTCCCTCCCTGGCTACGAGCCAGACGCGGACACACATCCACATTAACGACTCTGACAGCACACATTACAATGAAACCAAAAAAAAATTAAAAAAGATAACTCTTATAAAATCTAGATTTCAGAGTTTCAGTGTGAACACAATACCTTTTCTGATTACCTAGAGTAGTTGGTCAGGAATTTTAGAAAAAAAAAATAAATTAACCATTAGCTCCCTACTTCAGAAATAAATATTTATTTTATAACACAGTAGCCGAATATGTATTTACATTATTATTTAAACTAAGAGTTAGAACTATAGGAAAGATGTGTTCATATATCGGGCCTAGTGTCGTATTCATTCGAGTCCAGATCTTGTACCTTGAAATCATCCTGCACTCCACTGTCTTTCCCTTCATCTGAAACGATACGAGGTAAAGGTTAGATCAAGTTAGTAGTGATTAGAAAAGTGCCTACAGAACACTCCAGTGGATCATATACCAATTAGAAAGTGCCTACAGAACACTCCAGTGGATCATATACCAATTAGAAAGTGCTACAGAACACTCCAGTGGATCATATACCAATTAGAAAAGTGCCTACAGAACACTCCAGTGGATCATATACCAATTAGAAAAGTGCCTACAGAACACTCCAGTGGATCATATACCAATTAGAAAAGTGCCTACAGAACCTCCAGTGGATCATATACCAATTAGAAAAGTGCCTACAGAACACTCCAGTGGATCATATACCAATTAGAAAAGTGCCTACAGAACACTCCAGTGGATCATATACCAATTAGAAAAGTGACTACTTAAAAATCCAGCCTGTTGTTAATATGGAACAGCTATTTCATGATTATAATATTTTTTAATAATCTTTATATGTATTTTCGGAAAGTGCTAATATTTGAGAGGTTACAGGATATCATGGTTGCGTTACTTAGGTCGCTATGCTAGAGCGTCAGACCGATCTTGTTCTAGGAGTCGAGATCTGAGTGCTGGGCGGAAGAGTAAGCAAAGCGGTCAAACTCCTTCCTTTAAATTTCAACGGTTGTTTTCACAAACTTTTTTTACGCGGGCTAAATGGACAACTGAACAAATATTCTTATCTTGACAGCGCTACTCTTTTGCGCCCCTACGCTTTTTAAACAAACCTATATAACCATAAGAAGGAGTTGACAAAAATTATTTTATTTAAATTTGTTCCCAATATTCAGTAAGAATAGAAATTTCGTGGTGATATGTATTGATTTTGAGAGCATTAAACTCGAATCATTTTCCTTTGTGAAACCCCCATGGTAGAGTGAAGAGTGTTATTTATTTTTCTTGGATCCTTATAATTCTTTAGTTTCCGGAACAAGATTCTCTGTGAGAGCACTCATCGCCAATAGGTGTATTCTCCTGAAGTAAATACACCACATTCATCTTGTTTTTCCCCGGTGGAGATTATCTCCAAGGCACTTATTTATCATGCAACTAAAGTGACTTCCATCCACGACAGCGCATCTTACCGGAACCACATGAATTTTTACCAGCTAAAATTACCAACATGTTTAACTTACTGGAATGAGATCGCTTCTTGCCTAACCTGGGTCCAAACCAAAGTCCTTGGGCACAGTCACTCTGGACATTATTCTGGACACTGTTTCTTTTATTCCCTATGTGACCCCATCCTGTGTACCAAATACTTCATTAATAATTTATACACTGAAATGAGAATACAGGTTGGTATGTCTCCAATGCGTCACCTTGATCAACTCTGTTTTAACAGGCCTATTGCGATGAAACAGCCATGTTCCTCTAATCCTTATTAGAGAAACAAAGATGATAGGAAATCCCTTTAGGAAACTTTAAAGGGAAAATGAACTGGAAAAGAACAGAGAAGGGGTTGGAAGGTGGTCTCTTTGAAAGGGAGGATTCACTGATAAGATATATATATATATATATATATATATATATATATATATGTATGTATGTATATATGTTATATATATATATAACTGGAAAAGAACAGAGAAGGGTTGGAAGGTGGTCTCTTTGAAAGGGAGGATTCACTGATAAGATATATATATATATATATATATATATATATATATTATATATATATATATATATATATGTTGTATATGTATATATGTATATATATATATATATATATATATATATATATATATATATATATATATATATATACGCTGTCTCGGATCGTTTTCGAATTGAAACTTGGTACAAAAATCAATCATATGAAACTACAGATCCTATTATTATTGTTTATAAAAAATATTTTTATAAAGTCATTAACCTATAATATGACTCAGCAAAAATGTTAAAAAATACTAAAAATTGAATACTTATTGGATCAAGCTGTAACTTTATTCTTATAAAGTCAGCAAAAAAATGGCGAAGTAAAAAAAATTATTACCAGAAGCGATAATATAATCGTTTGACACGACAACAATAAAGCCACGAAGCGGCCGCTAGCGCCAACGCCAAGAATCGGGCGAGGCCGCTCATTTTAGTCAAAAATGTGTATGTGAAGAAATAATGGTATAATTTGATAGAGAACTGATATTGGTACAGAACTGACATAGATATTATGCAGTTTTTGAATCAGTCGAAATTATTCTGTTTCATTTTCAATAATTTATCGGATTGCAAAAAATATATTTAAAATCTTAATATCAGACTTAGATAGCTTCATTAGAAGCTGATTTTCACAGAGTCATGTATTTAAATCATACCATCCTGTGCATGATGTATAAGACGTAAGGTTAGCATAGTATTTTAAAGGAACTTTTATGAATACAAAGGAGACATAACCAGCGCTGCAGTATCAAAATAAATAAAAACTCCTATTACCGACTAACTTGTGTACTACTACTACTTCTAATAATAAAAGAGTTATTGAGAAAAATGAAATTATTTGCAAATCACTTTGCAATTGAACTTATTTATCTTCATTGAGGAAAAATCTATAATTTGTTGACAAATGCTAAGAAAAAACCTTTGATTGGTCCACTTTGTTCAGGACACGTTAGTATTTTACTCTTTAATACTTATCTATTAATACCTCCATAAGTAGAGTACCCCCCCCCCCTATTTCCCAGTTGTTACTTTTTCTTGAGATGCCCCCAACAACAGAAGCGAGACGTTGTTACCTACTTCCACACATTTTGGGAATGAATGCTTTCAGGATCGTACATTTATGCTATATTTCATTTATTATACCTTATGCTATATACTTACTAATGATAGGAATAAGACGGGATGGGTAATCAAATGACAACCTTTTACCAACTCTTGGAAATGGGAATAAGTTAGATTGCTGGACCTCTCTTCTTTGCCTGCATCCTTCTTCTTCAACTCCTCGTAACAAAAAACACAATACATTGCACTCTTATGCTGATAATGAGATGAAACTTTAGCGCATGTTAGTCTTACACATGGCTACATGAATGCCAAATCTCGATCCGATCACTTTTTCCCGCGTTATATGATTTTTCAAAATTTTGCCGAGTCATTATCAATTTTCTCATGACGTCATATTTTATGACGTCATGAGAAAATATTTTCCGAATAGCACAATTAAACCTATAGACTGATGTTTGTACAAATTTTCAACTCTCTAGCATAAATACTCTACACACACACACACACACACACATACAGACAGAAAACTTTGTGAATACCACATTGAATGCCTTAAAACACCTAAAACGCATAATTCCTGTGACATCCTGGTTTCGGATTTTTTTTGCAAACACAATACTTTTTCTATATACCTATGGTATGAATAAGGAAAAGTTAAAAAGTGTCAAGTTCT
Organism: Microvelia longipes; assembly: GCA_018340805.1. Lineage (NCBI taxonomy): Eukaryota > Metazoa > Arthropoda > Insecta > Hemiptera > Veliidae > Microvelia > Microvelia longipes. The sequence goes on from JACMZG010001893.1 coordinate 7,511,768, forward strand.
TAATTGTACAAACGTTTTAATTTGGGATTAGTTAGAGTCGGTCGAGAAGATCTTTCTGTTTAAAACAAAGACACATATATTACGGATAAGAATGGTCACTCGTAGTTACTTGGTATTTTTACTATGCCCAGAATATGTACAGTAGTAGGACACAGAGGAAATACAGTAGAGTTAAACCAGTGAGAAATCACCTGGGATTTTAATGTGATTTGCTAAATGCTATCGATAATATGCATTTTTGTTGACTTTAACACCAATAATCTCTTTAAGATTTATAAATCTAGTACATCTAAAAATAGAATTTACACTAGATAAAGGGAGCAATCGGATATCTCAACTATACAAAAATGCAAAAGCGTCACAAAATGGTCATTAGTATAATATACTGGTGGTATATCGGTTACTATTAGTTTTCAGAATATATTATTCTCTGTAAACTATCAGCAACTGGCCACTCAATGCAAAAAAGTTAGCAGCATGCACATCCATGATAAAGGTTATGTATACCACACCAATGACAGAAGAATCTGTCCAAAATGTGACTGGAACTGTTGCTAACTAAGTAAAACTCTCTGTAAGGGAATTATCTAATCGAACACTCATATTAGCACCTAATAATTTCAACTTTGGGATAGTAACAGGTTTTGTTGGAGCTCTCGCTTGTAACAAATTAACAACACATTCTGAATCAGACTTAACTCTTAACAAAATTACCGATTCATACGTAATTTCATTTTCATCAGCAAAGACATAAATTGATAAATGTTCAGCCCTGGGTAAAGAACTAATGGGCTAGTAAACCCTAACTGGCGAGGGATGAAATTAATCTTTTGGTTATCATTGTTATATTTTCAGATTAAAAATCACATCCTAATTCTAACGCATCATTCGTTTTATTGCACTCAGACCTAAAACGTCTGTGAGTTAGTTATTAATATTATTCATTTTAGGAGACCAAACTTTACCTGACTCCTCGTCTTTTGAGATATCTAGTAATAAATGCCTAATAGTGATTTGTTGGAGAAAAGGACAACATGTCAGACCGAATACTACTCGACAATGTCAAAAAATAATTAATTTACCATCATTAGATTTCCATTGAAAACGTATGAAAGAATAATTGCAATTAATATTAATTTGTATAAGAAAGCTTGTTTGATACCCGATACAACACCATATTGTCCAAACATAAACCTTATTATTATTATTATTATTAACCTAAACTATTATTAAATAATGGCAGTATTGTTTCAATTAACATATCTAATTGAAACGAATATAAATACCCTTATATCTAATACCCTTATTTAAACAGCTATTCAAACTAGGATTTGGATTTACAGGATGCGTTAAAATTAGGTCGAACACAGGTTGTACTTCCTTCTTTGATCACATAGTCTATGAGGCAAACCTGTAAGTGATGACATCTTATCACTGTTTGATACTTCTTCAATACTTCCTTGTTGACTCAAGTCAACAAAAACATTTTGATAATTATCTCTAAAAATATCAATTTTGCATACCGTAGATTCTAATCTACGTAATACTGTATAAAATAATTGGACATGATAAGTCTGGACAACCATCTATCTACATACATAATAAAGCTGACTTAATTAGATACATACATAAAAATACTTACATACATAAAAAAAACTTTTGACTACCCCCTTTTGTTTTTTTTTGTATGATCTTAATTTTATCTCCTTAAATAATATTATTTAAGTTAAGTTGGTTTTTTTTTTAAATTATTTTATATGTATGTTTTAAAAAAAACAATAAAGCATTCTTATTCTTATACACAATACACAAATGACAATTATTGAAGAGGAGGAAACACCAAATTATCTAATAAAAAATTATTTACAGAATAATAAGATTTCTGAAGCAACATAGATTTAAGGGTTTTATTAAAAGTTTTGAGAGCCAGTTCAATTATAGATTCAGGTAAGCACCTTATTTCACTAGTTATGGGACACTCATTGGATTTATGAAGTCTACAAGGGTGCATGTTGATATTAGATATTGGTAGCAAATCTTGTAGCATAGCTATGACTTTTATTATTAATGAATTGTTTCATCGTACTTATTTTTAATAAACAAGAGCAATTAGAGAATATATGTTGAGAAAAAAGTTAAAATCTTATAATTGATAAAATATTGTTTGCATTTAAGATCGTATTTAGCGTGAACTACAATTTTAATGGCTTGTTTCTGTAGAATAAAAATGGGGATGCTCCGCATTCTTTAATACAAAATTGCATAGAGGAGTGAAAATGAGCACTGCAGCCAAGCTTCATCGTATCAGTATTTTAAGTTTATAGAGCCAGTACCGAACAGATGAAAGTTTACTGCTTAGTTGGTTGACATGAGCTTTACAGTTAAGCTGTCTACAGACATACCAAGTATTTTAATTGTGGTAATCAGGATTGGGGTCATTGCGTTTAAGAGTAATGATCTGGTTTTTTGATTGATTTAAAGTTAACTTATTTACAAAAAACCAATCTTTCGTATGTTTTACCATATCATCTATTTTATTAGCTATAACAACACTCTCTTTCCCACTAACTACTCCTTTAGTATCGTCCGCCAATCTCAGACTCACTGCACCATATTCAGGAAGACCATTCATATAAATTAATAATAGCAGAGGCCCGAGGACATAGCTTTTTGGCTCCCTGCGTTTTGTAAGCTCGGGAAAACTCGTCCCTCCATTAAATATGAAGATTCCTTGACTTAAGAAGCGATTTTATCAGTATTAAAGTTACAACTTTAAACGTATTTAATTTTAATTATATGAACGTAAAACTGAAACTTAATGGCTATTGTGAGCGTACAACAATATATTCTTGGGCCATGTTATGTGTCCATTTTTTTGTTATCCAAGCTCTTTTCAGCCGTAAAATCTTGAATCCAAGCGATTTTAGTAGACAAGTATACTATCCACTGTTCCCAAATTATTAGTAAGTCTAGTCAGTGAATCTTGAACAGATTTTAAAAAAATTACTTCTAGTTTTATTGCTACTAATTCTTATACAACTTAATGCTTCGTGTCACTGATATTTTCTTAACTTTTGAGAGAGGTGCAGTTATCGATACAATCTATATGGATTTAAGTAAAGCCTTCGAATGACTTATTGTTAAACTCAGAGCTTATGTTGCGCGAATAGGCAATTTCTTATCGGGGTGTCACAAGGTTTTCTCCTTGGCCATCTTCTCTTTATAATCTTTATTAATGATATTAGTATTTTACTGTTTGCTGATTATATGTGATTTTAAGTTGCTGATTAACTATATTACTCTTGGAGTTAAACATCAATAATATTTATAAATGGTTTCAGACAATTTTCAGACTTTAATATAGATAAATACTTTCATATTTAGATTCAGTCGAAGTCTAAAAACTTATCCATCTTTAAGTTACCATACTAATAATTTACATATACCATTTGATACTACTCTCGCACAATTATATTGTGTTAATAATTTACATCATAGTACAGAGATAGATTTAGGTGTTATCTTGGAATAGTCAATCAATCTATAATGTATATTGCATATACGTTATAATTTAACTATATTGCACATACGATCTAAACTAACTATTGCATATACATTATAATATAACTATATTGCATATACGTTATAATTAACTATATTGCATATACGTTATAATATAACTATATTGCATATACGTTATTATTTAACTATATTGCACATACGTTCTAAACTAACTATATTGCATATACGTTAAGGGTAAAAGAGCCATCACGTCTCATCCCTATAATATACGGTTAGCAGACATTTTTACATCGTATTTAATTTAACAAAAAGATGTACCTTTACGTGGAGAACTTGCTTGGACAGAGACAGTAGCCCAGATAAGAAGAGCAGCTAAGGTCGGCGTTGTTGGTAAAATCATTTTTAAAAATGACAGATAATTTCGCTCGTGTAGTTTATATATATAAAATAACACCCCCCCTCAGAGTAGCCGACACCTTGTACCTAGTAATTGAACCCTAATCCTGCCCTCCAGCCACCCTCCTGTCTCTAAATTAATGTTTTTCTTTTAAACCTGTCGCCTTATGAGCGATTTAATTAAATTATTTGATAAGAATATATAAGCTTGGTGTTATGACGTCAGATGATAAAATTATTTTTTTTAAGCTTCTATTTTATGATGTTTATTTTTTCTTTTCCTTAGATGTATAGAAATTTATGTAATTTTCCGTAGTACATAATAGTATGTAATGTAATTTGTGCTTAATTATAATGTATGGAATGTAATTTTCCGTAGTATATATGTATATAAGAAAAGTGTTGTCTTTCCATTAGAAAATCCGAAACCGGGATTTCACCTGAATCCTCCGTTTCAGATGTTTGTAAGATAACCCGAGTGGTTTTAATTACATTGTCGGCCTGTACGTGTGTGTGTGTGTTTTTTTTTTTTTTTTTTTTTTTTTGCTTCGTTATTTGAAGCCAGAATTTGACCCCTGCTCCCAGGTCTGATTACAGGGCATGACAGCCTTTATTTATTAAGTCATATCTTACAAAACATTTTACAGCTATTATTTTTGAAAAGAAAAAAAAAGATAAAAGTGTAGTAGAAATAGTGTAAGGAAGTACCTGAGACCATCAACTCCAGTGTTTTACTTACTTATCTTAATTCGCGAAGCAGTTTTACTTGTTTCAAACACTATAAATATGGATACTTTACGCTTTTAGTAGTGGCCTAAAAGCTCCACTTTAGGTACTTCCTTAAGCATAAGGGGTGTAAGGAAAGGGAAAACAAGTATATAAAAAGTAAATGAAATCGAACAACAATACACAAATATATCATTACAATAAATATATATTAAGAAACAATAATGAATATTAAAAAAAATAAAAAATAAAATAAAATAAATAAATAAAAAAATTAAAATATTATTACATCGTACAATATTGTACATATTGGTATCTCTAATCAAAATGAATTACAAATTAAGTAATATTAACATGTTACAAAGTTTACAATTACTAGTAATTTAGAAAACACAATGCAATAAAAACTACACACAATAAACAATATTATTGTATTAATAATAATTAATACTGTTAATTTTAATACTAAAATATATAATACATAAAATAATAAACATAAATGTAAATATATATACACATACATACATAAACACATATACTACATACACACTCACACACACATATATATACATACATACATACACAGATACACATACACACATATATACATACATATATACACACATAAATATATAAAAGTATCAAAAGTGTAAATTTTGATGAACCAGCAAAATATTAAGAAAGCAGATCCAAGTCGAGTGAATTCACAAAAGAAGAGAATTCCAGTAGGTAGTGATGGATTAGCGATGTCTTGTCCATGGGCCAGGTACCTCCAGATAAAACAACATTTTGTAAAAGTTTTGCTCGATTTTTTTCAAATATTAGGCAGTTATCAATCAGATGTTCCCATGTCTGTGGGCCACCATAACCACAAGAACATATCTCATCTTCTGTTAAATTAAATCTAAATAAATAGGCTTTATTACAACCATGTCCACTGAGTACTTGAGTAATTTTATGTGTTATTGACAGCTGAACCTTTTTCCGTGAACTGACTGTAGGGAAGAACTTTTTAGTGTGTGATCCGTTATTAGTGTGTTGCCACATTTCTTCCCACATCTCATAACTTGTGGCTCTTCTCCTAGTTTGAACATATGATCGCGGTACAAGAGAAAATTCTACAGGAAGATCTTCGTCAAGAGCGGCAGCCTTTGCATTATTATCAGCTTCTTCATTTCCATATTCACCAGTATGAGCTTTGACCCATTCTATGCTAATGGTCCATCCATTAACTTCTCTTAATGTTCCTAATAACTCTCTTATTTCAACAGCAGTTTTCAATCTATTTCTTGAGTCTCCAAGAGTCAGCAGAGAGTATTGGCTATCAGTCCTTATACGCAATGTCCTTAAATCTCTTGGAGCATCAAATGTCAAAATCCATTGGAGTGTTTTCTTGATAGCTAATAACTCGGCCTGATTGTTGGTGCAGTAGCTTGCTAATCGAAATCTCTGCGTGACCATTGGATTCTCCCTGTCTTTTTCAAAAATAATAAATGCACATCCAACTTTATCTTCCATACGACTTCCATCAGTATATGCATCATAATGTATGTCATTTATGCTGAAAGTCAGATTAGTACATTTTGACGGGTGTTGCCATTCATTGATTGGACATCGGACAACAGGATTCAACTTCGTTCCCTTCAAATACTTTTTCATTTTTAATATCATTGTAGATGGTTGACTTTTCTTTGATTATAATATCTATTGGTAAAACATTAGCTAGTATACAAGCAGCATGAAAAGAGATTGTACGAAATCCTTTTAATACTCGTATAAGTATGCGGCGTTGAATACCTAGCACGTAACCTCCCCCGCGCTGGCGTACCTGGAGCTACGTACCTGGTACGTAGCTCTTAACCTTTTGATATTATACTGTCTGGATAATGCAGAACTCCATACTGGAGAAGCATACGTTAAAATTGGCACGATTGCTCCCTTATAGATGATTTCCAATGATTTTGAGCCAAGACCCCAATGTACTTTGGCGGAGCGAGCTAGCAGATTAATTAACTGTCCTGCTTTTTCACAAATATACAAAACATGTTTCTTCCAATTCAGTTTACTGTCAAAAATAACACCTGTGTGTATATATGTGTCTGTTATCATCCTGGCTCCCAGTGAGTTTATGCTAGAGAGCTGAAACTTGGCACAAATCTTTATTTCTTGTAGGCCTTTCCGGAAAATATTTTTCATGAATCTATTTACTGACAATTATGACTCGACTGATTGAAAATGTTTCATGGATTTAAAATTTAGCACGCATGTTTATATTTAAGATCGACAAATGTGCCAGTTTCATTTCATTATAAGCATTAGTCATTTTTTTTCGAATATCATTTAGGTACAATTTTTAAATTGTTTTTTCAAAATGAAACATTATCCAATTGTGTTTTAATTTGATATTTCTGTATTTAATAGGTATACTACTTTTTAGTAGTATAGCTAAGTTGCATTTCAATACGGCCCGTATATCTACGGTTTTTGTTGGATCAATAATGTTAAGCAGCTTCGAACGAGGCTGGATGGGTGATTGCTGGTAATAATATGCATGTTTTTACTGTCTGCTGACAAGCAAAGCGAGAGTATAGAGCTCATACTACTCTCCTTCATTTATGCTGTTAAATTAGAAAATGTGTAGGAAACATATTTTGGTAACCAGATTACCATACATACCAGGAATTACCCAAAAAGGTATTTGAACTCCCAGAGGTCGACTAAGTGGGGCTGGATAGCAATTTTATCGCTATAGCACCGAACGGAGATGAGTAATCAGGGTGATGTATTCGAAATGTTCCACCCTAAATATTCTTAATCAGTGGAAAGATGGTTTTCCATTATAGCAAATTTTTCCTGGATGAGATAGATGACATGGCGGAAATTCAATTTCACCCTCGCTGTCAACTGATTTTAGCCGTGTGAAACTTTTCGTGACAAATCTTGTATCCCTAAAAATCGTGTAAACACGCTATCTCTTGAACGGATTAATATTTTTACATTAACTAGACTTTTACTTATTTTTTTGGTAACTCTAAATCGAATAAAATCGGTCTGGCGTCCATACGACTACTCTAAGAAACCAAAAATTCGAAAACCCAGAAAAGCTAAAGATCGATGAAGAAAAATTTAATATTTTACCTTCTTAAGCTTAATCTAATTTTCTTTAGTACTATAAAACGTTTTGAATCATATATTTAATTTATATATTTGACCTTTCTTTGTAGGCATCTTGAGTAACAAACTACATATATAAACTAAATAATTAAATCATTAATATAAATAATAAAAAAACTGGAAAAAATACATTAATAAGAAAGACTTGAAAAATCACAGCTTAAAATTAGAAATGATATGAACATTGTGTTATGTTTCTTAAAACATGCCTAAGGCATTTATAATAAATGGCCTTACCCTTATTTTGAGATATTTTCTGTCACATATTGATAGAATTCTTATTCTATTTTGCTTGCTTATTCTTTCTACATAAGCAAGCAATTCTTTTGCTATTTTCTCTTGAAAATAGCAACATTGAATTTTTTAAAATTGTAAATATAATTAATTATTTATGTTCTTAAGCGAAAATGAGGCATTTTTACACTCATTACTTACGCTTTAATTTTGAGTTCAATTTTTACACTTCAAGCACTTATTCGCCCGGCATGCGGACCTCCGCGCCAGTATATTTTTTTAGCCAAAACTTTTTTGAGTTTTGATCAAATATTTTAGGAAGCTTAGTTCCGTCTTCAGGGGCCAGTTAACAAATCTAAGATAAGTGCTTTGGTGAACTTAATCCCACCTGGTGACAGTTGATGTTATTGGAATCTTATGCTAACCTCGATGTAAAAGAAAGTAATTTTTGCGGATCAATATTAACTTACTAAGGACTCGAATTCATTAAACATGTTTGAAACGAGACTGTTATTTGATTACATTTACATCAGTTTATGTTGGGATATAATTCAGATTAGCGAAGTAATCTTGTTAACTTTTTACTAATTTGGATCTTCGGTGTTAGGGTTTCTTTCAAGGGTGAGTCCAGGAGTATTACCCCCCCCCCCGGAGCCACCAAAGGGATACCCCCCCCCGGAAGGAAAAATTAAGTTTCACCCTCTGGTCTACGCAGTGGTGCAAAGATATAGCTTCCTAATAGTAAAAATGTGTTTGTTGCTAAAAAAAAACTTGTCGACATCAAAATTGTAATTTACCATTACTATCCAAACATAGTAATTTTGAAAAGTTAAGATACCGTAATATTCTCTATTCTGGATGCCGCATTAAATTCTAAAACAATTGATACTAACAGACTAATAAAATCAGTCTCTCCACTGATGTATTATTTATTTAAAATAAAGCATAACCGGCTTTCAACCAACTAAAGGTCATCATCAGTGCCTAACAAACAAACAAGTACAAAAATAAAAGTAAAAAAACAGTACAAGATGCTAAAATCAAAAGGTAAAATGAAGATAAAAAATATATAAAAAAAAACAAACAGTAAAACTCAAGAGATGGTAGGAAACTAGGTTTTGAGTCTTTTCTTATTGTTGACTGGTATAAGACTATAACCTTATCGTATTGAAGAGGGGGTGTTATTTTAGCTAGTTCTCTTATCAGATCAGAACTCGCCCCTCTATTGTTCAAATTGAGGTCACCCATAGCTTTGCGGCTCCTAAAAATCTGGAATTTCTCCAATGCATCCATTTTCCGACACTTGTTAACAAAATGGAGAAACCCTGCCTGGTGGTCTGCTTGAGAATGCCCTTCTTGAACCAAGTGTTGATAGAACTTGCTGGAACTATTACTTAGGTGCTTGCGAGCCCTTGTTCCCAGGTTCCTACCTGTTTGTAGGGGCAAGAGGGTTTAAGGCCCTGGCCAACCTTCCTACTAAAAATAAGGGTTGGATTCATGCCTGCACAAGTTTCGCGGGTGGAACAAGTAAAACATAATGTTATATAAAAATATAAACATAGGGTGAAAAAGACAGGTAAAATTAAAAGGAAAAGAGATTTTGGTGAAGTACCTGGCTTAATATTTTAAAGATGACCGAGATGGCCGGGTGGAAAATGTATTAAATATGGAGACGCGTCTATCGAGTCCACGACCAATGCTAGACTGATTAGTATTCCTCTTCTTCGCCTTGTATATGATTATCGTTAATTACTATAATTGTCGCTAGGTTGCGGCGGCATCGGTACTTTAAGCTCGTATACATGGAAAAGGAAAAGGGAATTTCACCAAAAATATACTAATAAAATAGATGAAATAATAAAGGGCGGCTTAATAATTAATAAAAATAAAATAAAAATGGGACTTGGCTCTAACATAATCCGCCCACTAAAAAAGGCTACTTTTTTAAATAAAATAAATGATAAGTTTTACTCGTATAAGTGAAAAAATAAAAAGGGTACTCAAAAAATATCTGAAGATATTTTAAAACTTAAAAGGATAATTAATACTTGGTAAGAAAATTGGAAATTCATCAATAAACATAAAATGATTGGCTTTTAAGATTAAACATACATAAAATAATAAGAGTGGCTTAACATAAACAAACAAATACTTCTATATAAGTTCATAAGGAAAAAACGTTGAGTAGAATATAAAATTAAAAATTATTCTTCTTCAGGTTGAGCAGCTTCCATTAAGACCACTTTTGAGACAGCACGTCGATATTCACCGGAAGAGGTCTTAACAACAACGACTCGTACAACACCGTCTTCACCAGGATAAGTAGCAGTTACATAACCTACAGGCCAGTCAAGAGGTGCAGTTGTTAACGATTTCACCCAGACAACGTCTCCCACAGCTAAATTACGAGACGGCTGAGTCCATTTCACTCTTTGCTGAAGAGTGTTTAAATATTCAACAGTCCATCGCTTCCAGAAGTGTTGTATAAAACGTTTCAGAGTTTGCCAACGGTCTAAACGATTAATAGCGATGTCTGTGACGTCAAGTTCGGGGGGAGCTACAAGAGCGTTTCCTACCAGGAAATGTCCTGCGGTTAGAGTATCGCGTTCATGAGGATTTGTTGATAGCGGGGTCAAAGGACGCGAGTTAAGTATAGCTTCTATACGACAAAATACTGTACTTAACTCTTCAAAAGTTAAAGGTTTATCACCAAGAATACGAGTGAGATGAAACTTAGCACTTTTCACCCCACTTTCTACTAAACCATTAAAATTAGGAGCATAAGGTGGTTGAAATATCCAAGTGACATTGCGTTGTGACATATGCTCATTTATTTGTTCTTGTGAACTTTTATCGAGAATTAATTGTTGGATCTCTAAAAGCTGACGAGCAGCACTTTTGAAATTTGACCCGCAATCAGAGTATATTTTTGAACATAAACCTCGTCTGGCAGCAAAGCGATCAAAAGAAGCAAGAAAAGCATCTGTACTCAGATCACTCACTACCTCTAGATGAACGGCTTTTGTTGCCATACAAACATAAATACATAAGTAAGCTTTACTAGAGACTGAGGCCGTTCTACGAGTACTTTCTTTGATATAAAACGGGCTAGCAAAGTCAATAGCCACGTTTATAAATGGACGTCCTTGAGTAAAACGATCAGCTGGAAGATCGCCCATGATCGGTATTTTAGAGACTGCTTTAAGTTTACAGCAAATAATACATTTTCTTATTCTACTGCGAATGAGTCCGCGTAAACCTAAAATCCAATATTCTTGATGAACTAAAGATGATACGAGTTTAGGTCCCGCGTGTAAATATACTTTATGATAGTAGTCGATTATAGCAGAAGAAAAGTTACACTTAGCTGGTAAAAGTATTGGGTATTTAGAATGATCAGGTAGGTCAGACTGCCTCAAACGTCCGCCCACTCTGATAATACCTGAGGTATCAATAAAGGGACTTAAATGTGCCAAGTTTTTAGAGCAACAATTTTGAGATAAATCTTCAAATTCGCGTTTAAAGTATGTACTTTGAACTAGTTTAACGATTTTTAACTTAGTATTTTTTATCTCTTGGAGAGACAGGGTTAGAGTTGGACTTCGATCTTCTTTAGAGATTCTTAAATTATTAATATATCTAAACATATAACTAAGAGTGCGAATAAGTCTAGAGTAAGAAGAATGCAAGTTAATAAGTTCTTCTAAAACTTTGCTACTTGGTGCTTCGGTCGTAACTAACAAACTTACGGTTTCACTAGCTTTCATCTCAGGCATAGGGTCTTTATTTAGAAAATCAAAAGAGAGGGGCCAATTTTCAATTGGTTCATATAAAAAAGGAGGTCCTTTCCACCACAAAGAACACTCTAAAAAGTCTTTGGGGGTCAAACCACGAGATGAGCAATCTGAGGGATTGATATCTGTTGCTATATGATGCCAAGAACAGCTTGAAAGGTTGTTAGTTACATTAGTGACCGTAGTTATTCGATTGGCAACGAAAGTTTTAAGTAAGTGAGGAGATGTAAACAGCCAACATAATACTATAGTAGAGTCCGTGAACAAGTAAAAATGTTCTATATTTATTTTACTAGTAAAAGATTTAATAGATTCTAATAAGCGACTGAGCAGTACCGCGCCACATAACTCTAGGCGAGGAATAGATATAGTTTTTAGTGGAGCAAGTTTAGTTTTTGCCTTAAGCAGATGAACAGCAACTTCACCGTAGTTTCAGTGCGAATGTAAATACTAGCAGAAAATCCTTTCTGACTAGCGTCACAGAAACCTACGATATAAGTTGATAAAATCTGATCAGGTAAAATTCTACGAGGAATAAAAACTGAAGATAAAACTGATAAATTTTCAATAAAGTGAGACCACAGAGTTTTAATATTTTCGGGAACTATCGTGTCCCACTCCAAACTGTTAAGTAACCAAAGCTGCTGAAGAATGTGTTTAGCATAAAAAACTACTGGGGATAAAAAACCCATAGGGTCAAAAATACGCGCTATAGTCGATAGAATAGCTCGTTTAGAAAATACGATGTTGGTAGGAGAAACAATGTGATAAGAAAACCCATCACGACTGGGATCCCATTGCAGGCCTAATAATTTAATTATCGGGTCATCTTTATCAGAAAATACAATAGGCTTTTCATGATGTTCAGAGGGAACAGATTTGAGTAGATCTGAACAGTTGCTGCTCCATTTTCGGAGTTCAAAACCTCCACGTTTTAAAATATGTATAAGTTGTTGTTGAAGTGTGAGAGCTGTGATGACGTCATCAGCTCCCGTAGCAATATTATCAACGTACATATCTTCTAAAAGTACGGGTACTGCTTCGGGGAAGTTTTTACCTTCATCTAAAACTAATTGTTTTATAACACGTAGTGCTTGATAAGGAGCACTAGTGGTGCCATATGTGACCGTATTCAATTCAAATTCTTGAACAGGTTCTTCGGGCGAAAATCGCCAAAATATATGTTGATATGTTCTATCGTTAGGGTGTATTAATATTTGACGATACATTTTACAAATATCAGAAGTGAATACTATAGCATGACGCCTAAAATTCATAGTTACGTCACATATATCGACTTGAAGCTTAGGTCCGGGTAACAAATATTCATTTAAAGAACGACCTGAAGTTTTAAAAGACGCATTAAATACGACCCGAAGGCGCGTTGAGCTACTGTCATTTTTAATAACACAATGATGTGGTATTATATAGGGAGAAGGTTGTTTTGCGATAGACATATGTCCTAGGCTATAATATTCTTTCAAAAACGAATTATATTCATCATAAATTTGAGGTTGACGTAAAAGACGTTGTTCTAATTTAAAGAATTTATAAAACTATTTTTCTATTGTCTTCTAATATAACCTCTGGACTGTTCATAGGAAAACTAACAACATAACGATTTGAAGAGTCACGATAATGTGTTTGAGAAAAATGTTCTTCACATTTTAGTTCATCTGAAGAATAAATAACGTGACAATTAGCAGGTTCTTCTATTTCCCAAAATTTTTGGAGAATTTTATCAAGTGGAGGGGGGTCCGAAGAAACAAAAAATGAATAAGAATCTTTACTGTGATTTGAAGACGTTTTATACTTTCCTATGATAACCCAACCAAAAATAGTAGATAACCCTCCAGGTCCGTCTTTACTCGGTGATAGCTGTTCACCAGTAAGAACAGACATAAATAGATCACTTCCTAATAAAAATTGAACAGGGGCAGGCTCCCAGAAGCGTGAGTCAGCAAGTTGAAGTGATGTAAACTCAGAATAGACTGAGGGTGGAAGATCAATAGAAGGGAGGTTTGTTGTTATCGAAGGAACAATAACAGCATCTGTAGTAAGAGAAACGTCTGAACTATTTTGAGGAGTCAAAGTACACTTAAGTTTTTTCCTAGCACCGGAGAGCACGGTTTGGCCTACACCTGAAATAGGTTGTTTAAAATTAGATTGTTTTAGCCCAAGCTGTTTCGCTAAATTATTAGTAATAAACGAGAAGTGTGAACCAGAGTCTAAGACTAGTCTGATAGGGTGGGGGGTACCCTTAGCATCGTATATATGTGCTATAGCAGTACCTAACAATACTTCTGAACTAGTACAAAGACCTGCAAAACTAGATTTAGGTTGTGGTGAGGCATGAAGTTCAGGTTCAGCTCTCTGTTCAGAGGACGGCGTATGACTACCAGGCGGGTTAGTAGAGTTAACTGAAGTAGTATTACCGGGCTTAAAATGAAGTAAAGTATGATGTTTGGAAGTACACCGGCGGCACGAGTAAGGTGACTTGCAGTTTCGAATATTGTGAGAGCCAAAACAATTAATACAAACGTGATATGTTTTGACAGCGCTGTATCGTTGTTGCGGAGTCAAAGCTAAAAATTTAGGACAATCAGATAATCTATGAACCGACTGACAAGACGGACAGACGTAGTTTTGAGTAGTCCTAGAATTGGAAGACGATGTAGAATCCTTTTTCGATTGATCTGAGGTTGAAGAAGAAAATAACGTCGGTTTAGACCCTGGAAATTTATTAGAATTGGTAGAGAGTAGGGAGGGCCCTGATGATATTTCATAAACCTGACATTTAGTTTGAATAAATGTTTTCAAAGAATCAAATGAGGGATAAGTTTCTTTGACATGTTCACTTTCATATTCTCTCCTAGTTTCGGGGTCAAGTAATCTCACAACAATACTAAATAATATAAAGTCTGCTAAGTCAGGAATAGCCATAACCTGAAGAGCAGCTACGTTCTCGCTAACAACACCTAAAAGAGACTGTAGTACTTCCAGGTTAGGTTTCTTTTTCAAAGGTTCAAAACGTAGCAAAGTGTCTAGATACGAACTAGCTAAAATACGCTTGTTATCATATCGATCAAGCAACGCTTTGAAAGCTAAATTATAATTAGCATCTAAAAGAGGTATGGATTTCAAAAGAGTTTTCGGCGCACCAGTGGTAAATCCTAATAAATAATGAAACTTTTCACCATCAGTTAAACTTTTGTCATTATGGACCAATGACATAAAAATATCCTTAAATTGTCCCCAGTCCTGAAGATTACCCGAAAAGTGCGGTATTTTAAGATCTGGTAGTATACGCGAACGATAACGAACGGATTCTGATGCCGTTGTATTATTTTTAGAGTTATCTGAAAAGGATTTATTTGAAGACATACTAGAAAAATAAGTATTGTATAAAGAACAACATTCATAATAGTATCTTTCAGCATTCGAACTCATATTCTTATAAGTCGAATCCGGAAATTCTTTTCCCGATCTTATGCACAATAGTCTAAGTTCATCAAAAACATTTTCAAATTTGTCAAAATTAGGTTTTAAATCGGGATAACGAGCTTCAAAAATACTTAACTGCTCCGGATCTTCAGAAATATTACGCCCTATTTCAACGGAAGTTTTAATTTTATGTACAGAGCAGTAAGTTTGCTCTTCAGATTAGTAATCTGATGCTCAATGCCTACCTTATCGCCACTCATATTGATTAACAATACAAAAATTAATAAAATAAAATTATAAATTCTACGAAAACTCGATTTAAAAATTAAAAACACCTTAAAAACTTTAAAGTTCCGCAAAAAGTAATGAAAACATAAGAAAACCCGTATATTTTATAAACAAAAGTTTGAGAGCTACTTCGCATAAAAAATAATAAACAAGATCTGCTAGCGATCTAATGGCGATAATTTTAGACAATATATGACTCTCTGGAACATAAATTATTATAATTGAATATAAAATATAATAAATTATTGACATAAATAACTAAATTTATAAATAATATGTTTGAAATAGAAATTCGTAACTTTGTATTTATAAACAAAGATAACTGACATTGACAGATGTGTCAAAACAATAAGTATAAAACATCTGATTTAATCCTTTAATCACAACAATAGTTTTTAACAAATAAACTGAACCCGCGAAATATCCCTCTAACTGCATCAAAACAACGGAAAATTAATATCAAGAAAAATATACTGCGCGAGTTCACTAAACTGGACCCTTCAACATCGATACATAACATAAGGCGCCAAAAGTTGAGCACCAACAATTATATATGCCAACAAATATAATTTTCAAAATACAATCATTTATAACATAATAATCAATAATAAGAAGTAAAAAGCCAATCATTTGTAAATTTAAACATATAAATAGGGAGAATATAATATAAAAATTTAAAAAAAATCAATTTAAGCGGGAGGCTTAAATTACGTAATTTTATGTTAATAACATGAAACATGTGCAACATAGAACATAAATCCGGCTCGAAGGACCAAACAGTATGTAGGGGCAAGAGGGTTTAAGGCCCTGGCCAACCTTCCTACTAAAAATAAGGGTTGGATTCATGCCTTCACAAGTTTCGCGGGTGGAAAAGTAAACATAATGTTATATAAAATAAACATAGGGTGAAAAAGACAGGTAAAATTAAAAGGAAAAGAGATTTTGGTGAAGTACCTGGCTTAATATTTTAAAGATGACCGAGATGGCCGGGTGGAAAATGTATTAAATATGGAGACGCGTCTATCGAGTCCACGACCAATGCTAGACTGATTAGTATTCCTCTTCTTCGCCTTGTATATGATTATCGTTAATTACTATAATTGTCGCTAGGTTGCGGCGGCATCGGTACTTTAAGCTCGTATACATGGAAAAGGAAAAGGGAATTTCACCAAAAATATACTAATAAAATAGATGAAATAATAAAGGGCGGCTTAATAATTAATAAAAATAAAGTAAAAATGGGACTTGGCTCTAACACTGTTTGACCAAAGTATTGTGCGCTACAGGTGCCGCATTGTATCATGTAGACACCACTTCTCAGTTCAGGTTCAAGAGGGTCCTTAAAGCGACAAATTTGAGATCTAAGGGTGTTATAACTACTATAACTAACATTAAACTTGTTACGCTGTAGCACAGAAGCAAGTTTCTTAGATAGCACTCCTACATAAGGTATCGAACACCATGTTCCTTCACTCTTATTCTCTATAATAGCTCCCATCTCAGTAAGCAGTTTTCTACGGTTTTTCTTCAGTACAAGTCTAGTAATCAAAGCTCGTTATAACCATTTGTACTAGCGATGTATTTTATACAACGAAGCTCCTTTTCGTAAGCTTCCTGGTCTAATGGGTAGTGAATAAGGCGATGGACCATAGAATTAAAAGCAGCCATTTTATGTGACCAAGGGTGAACTGAGGAAGCATGTATGACCATATCAGTGGCTGTAGGTTTACGATATATCTCGAAACTTAACGAGTTATCTTCTTTTCTAATGATGGTAAGATCGAGGTAATGAATACGCCTATTTTCCTCAATTTCATGAGTGAAGTTAATAGAAGGATAACACTTGTTAAGGTATTGCATGAAACTGTTAAGGTCATCAATGGAGCCAGTCCAAATGCAGATACTAATATTATTAAATTCTGGTAATTTTTCATTACTTTATTGTTTGACAAAAATATCATATAGATTTTTGTGAAAAAATATTTCATTCTCGTGATTTTGAACAAAGTATATGCTATATGTCACACAAAAACTTAATAAATAAATAAATAAATAAATCTTTATTTCATCAAATTTTATAAAATAAAACTTTAGAAAATTGTCATACCTATAAATACTTAATAATAAACTACCAGAATATGAAGATATTAGTATACATTTTTTAGGATGTAATGCAGTTTACAAAATTAAATATATATTTGGGTACCTTATAACTTAACTGTTACCAAAATTACCATATATTTTACTAAAATAAAAATTTTATCTTTGTTACTAAAATAATAAATTTGAACTCATAAGAGAGATGTTCCTTTGTTCCAGTTTCAAAGGAACATGTTCTTTTATTCATTAATTAATTAATTTATTAATTTATTCATTATTAATTAATCACAGGGATTACATGGTTTTTGAAACACCATGTATTTCAAACACCCTGTATACAGGGTGCAGGGGGCAGGGTGGCACCCTGCCTTTTGAGTTTTATTGAGCCCAATTTTGGCCACAAAAGAATTATGCACGAGGTATGTTTCTAAGGATAGATTCTGATTCTATGGTCAAAATGAATAACTTTATACTCTTGCAAGATTTTTTCTATTTCGCTAGAAAACCCGAGTTTTCATTTAGGTGCAGCATCTGCATTTTAGGTTTCTTCTATTTTGTTTTTTTACTACAAAACCAAATATTTTGGTTAAAATTAAAAATCAAAGGTAGTTTTGAAATCTAGACACATGCCTCTATCAACTTTACATTTGGTGTTTTTTACTTTTACCCAGAGCCATTTGACATATGCATTGCTGAACTTAAAAAAACAAAAATTTTATGGAGTTTTCGTCAATTTTCGAGACTAATTTCTAACTAAATTTATGAATAATAGTTCGATTCGAATCGAATCTTCACCTAGACTTATTATTTTAAGCTCTCTTTAGTATGCTAGCTTAAAAAGGTATCCCGCTATTTTACTTTTTGAGCTATGCTAAAACAAACATTTTTAATCCGTTTTTATTATTTTTAGGTAACGTTAAAGTGTTGAAACATAACTCATAATTTCAAGATGTGATATTTTTTAAGAACAAACTCAGCAGCTTATGAAAACGCAATTTCTACTCAACTTTTCCACCATAAACTTTGTTGCCACTTTGAATTGATGTCATAGAAATTAAAATTTAGAAAATTAGATTTTTTGTTATAACTCAGTAAAAAATGTCCGAATTTAATGCGGTTTCACAAATATTCTTCTTTTTTAGAGCTTTTACAAGCAAGAAAAACATGTTGGTGAAGACCGCAACACAGCCCCAAAAACGGACTTTTCCTGAAAAGTATTAATAAATAATAATAATAATAAATCTTTATTTCCGAGAAAAAGATTAAGAGACATCAATGGCATTAACAGGAATGCCACTGGCATCTGATTTTGTTCATATGGAGAGTGGAATGTGCCCACCTGCCTCTACTCTTGTGAACAAAAGGTGCATAAGTGTAGAATTTGCATTTTTTGAGCAAAATCCATCCCCGAAGACCGCATCTCGATATTTCTGTTAGTTTTCGAGAAAAATATAGAAGGACTTTCTAGTTAAACACCCGGTATTAAAAATGTAATGTTGGCTCATCTGTAATGCTTCACCGTGTATATACCTTGAATGATACCTCCATTGTATCATAAGAAATTATTATTTTGTTACTTGTAAGATATTACTCCTGAGTGGAATCACTAGATTGTTTCTCTATCAAGCGCACCAAAGCCATTAAAACTGTGCTAACTCTAATACTTGTAACAATCACAATTGTCGTTGTATTATTCAATAAATAAAAAAAAAGATATTACTGTGTTACTTATGTGTAATTTTAAATATTTAACAAAAATGCTTTGTATTTTGTTAATGCTTATATTATTTAAATAATTTTATAAAAAAAAAAAATATTTCTTGGATTGGGTTTTTTGGATAGATATGATCTATGTAAGGAGAAATTTAAACCTATCTTTTTATCACTGGGCTGTAAAAAATTGTTGCATCCCCACCCCTGGTCAAAAATGTTTACAATGTGTATACCTCCCCATAATTTGAGATACCCCCATTGAAGATCCTCTGAAAAAACCCCTGTTTAGTTTCATTCCCCAGAGACCATCTCAGCCGTCCTTTTAACCCAACACATCCTGGTAAGTTTAAGCTCTTATGTCAATAAAGAAATTGGTCACTTAAACTAGCTGTAGCTATTATATTAATAGCTATATAGTATATATTGCTAGTATTAATAGCTTTAATAAAATTTCAAAATTCAATAAATTAATTAAATTTCAAAATAATAATAATTAGCGAATATGTATAAAATAATAACTGATTAACGGCATGGGTTGACCTGTATAGTTTCCAGATGCCGTTGCGTGACACCAAATATTTAAGACCTTGTTAAGTTCAGAGGGAGCAGAAAGAAAGGATATTAGAGTTTGATCCAATTATTGGCGTATCTTACAACCCACTCAGATATTGGTTATTCCAGTGACGTCAGAGCACACCTTGCTTGCATCTACTGTGTCTCTTTTAGCGGATTTCCTTTGCTTTTTAAAAGGGTTGAACGTTTACATTCTTCATCCCCCCCCATGGCTTCTGTCTCCTAAACAAAGAGACTAAAACTATAGTTTTAGTCTCTTTGCTCCTAAATAAAAGGAAGTTTATGTTATGTTTATTTGTATTATGGCAATAAAGTTATTTTTTGAT
Organism: Microvelia longipes; assembly: GCA_018340805.1. Lineage (NCBI taxonomy): Eukaryota > Metazoa > Arthropoda > Insecta > Hemiptera > Veliidae > Microvelia > Microvelia longipes. The sequence goes on from JACMZG010001893.1 coordinate 7,532,058, forward strand.
TTGAAGTTATACAGAAACAGCATACATAGGTTGCACCCGGTATTTTATATGAATAATGCCAATGCTGCTGGTTTCAGAGAGTATAGCAACTGAGCAGTGCTTGACAATTGAGTAACTGCTTCGGTTCTAAAGCATGAACCGGAACCACGCAATTGGCATGGTTCTTGCATAAGCAAGAAATGGGTTGTTTAGCACGGAAACACGCATTCTAAATGAAATTCGCCCGACAGTGGACCAACGCGCCGGAATTATTTATTTAGTAGTTGTTAACATATGTAATGTAAAAAACTGTAAGAATTATCATTTCAACCAGGATTGTTGTTAAGCACGGAAACACGCATCCAAAGGAAATTCGCCCGACATGCGGACCACCGCGCCAGAATTATTTTGGTTTTTCTTGTTTATGACGATTATTTCTTTAAATTTTTTCTCGAAGTGCTTGAATTTAATTACCTCTAGGGCGTATGAACTCAGTAAAATCACTATTTCATTTAAAAATAGGGTTTTAATGGGTTATCACGAGTATTTAAATTGAGTGATAAGATGGTGAAAATCACAATATACTGTTTTATTTATTAATTAATGTTACTTGTAATTAATTTTATTTTGTACAAACACACAAAATTACCTTTTTATTGCATTAAATTGTTTCAATTAGTTGTAACAGGTATTTAAATTAACTGATAACAAGCTGATTTTTACCGTCATGGTGTTTTCATTTATTAATCAATTTTATTTACTCACTAAAATAATTAATAACTCAATAAATTTACTTTTTTGTAAAATGTTTGTTTAAATTATTCGTTTAGGTTTTATTATTTTTGGGTTAAATCGGAAAAATCTAAGTCTGTAGTGATAAGAGCCTGATTCTATATTTAAAATCCTGGAATAAACGAAGTATTTACCTTTGAAATATTTACAACTTTTTTAGTACCGATAGTCGTTCTATTAATTTTTATCGCATTTATCACAAATTAACTTACAATAAAGAAATAAAAGAAGAATTTTTATCGGCTCTCATGCTAATTCTATGATAAAAAATTTTTGATCACCCTTTCGTTTCCCGCCATTGGTATTGACAACCTTACAACTTATCTCTTTGAATCGCGAATTACATTGTAATGTACTTGTTATAAAATGTAATAAATAGTCCTGTTTTTTAAAAAAAAATTAAACTCATGGATCTACTTCTTAAATACTATTTAGGCAGTAAAACCAAGAGAATAGAAATAATGCATACCATTTCAGGACAATTACATTAAGATAAAATAAACTGATCAAGATAATTAAACTATACCATTCAAATTGGCGACCTCCAAGAATATTAAGTAATAAATTTGATTTAAGAATAGAAATATAAAAAAAACAACTTTGAACTAATAAAAACTAAAAGAAAAATTAAACACTTTGAAAAACTTAGCACAAACAAAAGTAATAAAATAACAATATTGTGTTTAAATAACAAGATAATATTCATTTTTTTGATAAAAAAATAACTCTTTTATTAAAATAATAAAAAATAAAAGGACTTCAAGCACAGCAAGAAACAAAACAAAAGTATTCCTCTCTAAATCGGAAAAGGGGGTAAGAAAAACTCTAAAACTTTGAAAACGGAAAAGTTTCTTTTGTTAGGTCTCTAAGGTTTCTTTATCAATCTGCTAAACCACTAGATCATTTGTACAGGTTTAGTAGGTTTGTGGAAATTTTCATTTTCCGCAACGCTACCATGAGCTGTTTAAGAACGTCTCATACGATTACATAGGTTGGAATTTGAGCTGTCACCCCACGCAACGGACGGACGCATCGCTACTGTAATATTGTGAATGCACCTAAATGTCACTCTCTGTCATCACCTTAGGTTCCAGTGGATACTGGGACCTAAGGTGATGACAGACACACTCACACATACATACAGACATCTTGGTAAAAACCTCTCTCGGGATCTTGAAAAACATCCTAACTGATAATCTAGGTGAAACTTTATTTTCTTATTTTAAGAGCTAATACATTTTCTATATACTTATGGTATATATGAGGAAAAGTAAAAATAAATAAAAAATAACATTTTAAAAAGGGTAAAGTTGTAACTCGCAGGCAAATTCACCAGTGCTGCCCTTGATAGTAATACTTTACTTTATAATCTAATTACTAATAATCTATAATTTTATTATATTACGTCTACAAACCACAAGACATTAGCTCTTGGGGAAAAACTTTCCTTCTTATAACTTGGTTTCTCCAGCTACAACCTTCATACTAATCTATTTGAGCCTAACACCATATAGTTATTTATGCAACAAGGGATGAAAGTAAGTTTTACAGCTCAAGTTAAAGTTTCGTCCTAAGGCAGCGCCGAGGGAGGAAACTTCATTAGCTCAAGAGGCCGGAAGGACGAGGGAGATAAACTAGTTAGCTCCCGAGGCTTGCCGAGGGAGTTAACTAACATTTTGGCTCCCGAGGCTTGACGAGGGAGATAATACGAGAGCTGAAAACTTTCATCCCTTGTTGCATATTAAATTTTATCTACTACTAGAGAACTAATACTAACAACTATTAATATATCTTCAGCTCCTTAATTGTTATTGTGTTAGTTTAGTTTATTCTTACCATGTCAATTACTCTGATGAAGAGAGAATAAAGCCACTATCTTCACATTATTTTATTGTAAGCTGTCAATAGAATAATGTGTAATACTATATTTGTAATTTAAACATTAGCGTGTGTGTATTGTATATTCTACCCGTAGTAACAACATAACACCGAAAAAAAAATCCTAAAAATTTTACTAAAAAATTCTTTCAAGTTGGCAACACTTTCACTTTTCCTCCCTAGGGATTAAAAGTACATTTACAGTGTGAGATAACAAGACTGTATGTAGAACTTACAATACAAGGAGTAGATAAAATAATTTACTTGACAGCTTTTTCTTTGAAATTACACTACAGAATCATTACAATCCACTGTGATGAAAACTGAAAAGGGTTACAGAATACACTATACTGCATGATTAAGCAAATTTTAATTCTTCAATACCACAAAAAATACATTTCATTAATTTTGTTTAATTAATTTAATTTAGAAGCACTTTCGTAAGAAGAAATAGAAATGAAAAAAATATGTAAAAAATAATAAGAAATCAAATAAAAATAAAACAAAAGTTTACAAATAGCTTTTGGTAAATGATAATAACTAAGTGGTGGATTCATTAATATTTAATATAGTAAAAGAAACTTAAAACATTCCTGCTAAGATGTGATGCAAGTTATATTTCAAAAAAATGTAACTCTATTTATTGTATGGCACATTTAATTTCTTTACACGAAAGCTTTTGAATTTAATTATGTATTTTTATGAGTATGCTCCAGTATAGCTTGTCAACAATTAGAGTTAAGCAAATTAAATGGGTTTAGACTGAAAAACTTTAAAAAAATTAAATCAATAAGCACCTAAGAAATCTTTAGGTATACCTTTTATATGGTTCAGAAGTATATTTCATGGTACAGTAGACAACTTATTATTCAACACCCGTGTTCATTAGCACATTGGTGGAATATGAGGTAAGAATTACTTCTGTGACACTATTTCTCTGGTTGAAAGGGCAAGTTCCAGAGATAGATCATGTTATGCCTAATCGATCTGCTCATGTTGTTTATTATGTTAAGGAGACAAGAATTAACACAACATAAAGAATTATATTCAACATAAAACAAATTTATTCAAGTAAAATTAATGTTTCAGTATTTATACTCTGATTATTGCAAGTAGTTTAACAGCTGAAGCTTATAAGGCAAAAAAAGGGAATTTTGAACTACAGGCACTCCTCAAATAGTTTCATCTGCAATAGGCAAGCAATTAGCTCTATGTAATCACCTATATCTTTAAAACTGTATTAGAATATATATTGTTCTTTTATAAAAAAATAAATACATTTATAGGCACTAGAACATAACAGGCAAATTTAATAGCAAATTAAAATTCAGGCACTTTAGTTAGCATATATAGTAGCTTATTATATTTTAAAATATATTCTTTTATAAATAAAAATAAAAAATAGATAAAAATGACTTAAAAAACACACAAATTAGCCAGAAGGAAGATGTATTTTACAAATTCAAAAATATTTTTACAAGGTTTCACTATTTCACACTGTACATAGCATGAAACAATGCATTACTTGGTTGGTGCTTACAACCAGAATACTAGAACCAGTTTCAATGAGAGAATAGAAATAATCTTACACACCTTCTGTTGATTACTCAACATTTCAGTGAAATCAGTGGGACCAACATCCAAAACTAAATGATAATCTCCTAAATGCATCACTTACTGGTCTTATTGTCTTATCTGGCTTTATTGTTTGAATTTTCTAGGTAGTAATTACCTTACCAGAAGTTCCTCTAAACTCAGGATCATGGCAACATAACCATTAACATATGTAAATATCAAGATAAGAATTATAGACGTTAATACATAAATTTAAAGCTTATTTACAATAAATTTAAATGAACCAAACTAACCCAAATAACTTGCATGCATTATTTTTTTTAACTTTAGAGGAAATACGACTGAGTCTTAGTGTATTTAGTTCATCCAATGTTCGATCTTATTGGATTTACAGATAAGTGTAATTTTTAGGTTGGAAAAATTAAACATTTTTTGTTCAATTGAAAGATTTCTTGTTAACAAATAAATTGTTTCATTATCAGGTTTGTTCACAAATGAATTAAAATAAATGTTTCCCATTGAAGTTGACATTAGAGGTATTCGTACAAAAGTTGCATTTGTCTTCAAATCAAAATTCAAAGGGGTCATTGAATAATCTGATTTAAGTGGAATCCCAAATTTTGATTTCACTGAAAATCGAATCAGCTTAAGAAAGAGTAAGCATATTTTATAATTCTTATTTTCTGGTTGCAATAATAATGATAGTTATTTGAAGTAATGGTATACAAAACATGGAATATGGAACAGAAAATTCTAATAGTAACTCGATAATAGTACAATCTATGCTACTGAATATATTCTAGATTTTTTTTTAAGTTCAAAGACAGTTATATTTAACAACATTAAAAAAAATATTCTGTCGTAATTACCACACTATGTCAGACATTAAATAATGTAATCAAGAATACAAGGATTATTTAATATGAAAATTGCTAAACATATAAGGTTTTCATAGCAATTTATAAGAAAATCAATTTGAGACTATTTCTTAATAAGTCAGAAAAATGAATAATAGTAAAATAATATATACAATAATAAATAAAATAACATCTTCCAATAAATAATAAACATATTTCTTGCTAGCAACAGCTAAAATAAAATACTTCTAAATAAATCCACCAATAACATAAACAAAAGGAACTTTATGGTCATTCCATTAATATACAATTTATATTACAATAAAACATGTAAGTTATTTACATATAAAGCACTAGTAAAAATTCTTTGTTTAATTAAAGCATCAAGAAAAAAACAATATTACAATATACTATTATAATTAATTAATACTTTTTTTCATTGAAAAATAATCTATTATTTTTACAAATAACACAGAAAACTAAAAAATAAAAGAAAAATTTAATCAGACTTAGAATTATATTACATAGACGAACCAATGTTACACTAGTAAATAAATTAAATAAATATTATAGTTCGGCTCAACAAAACACTGTTTTCTAAAGTTTTGTAATGTTAATATTGCATTAAGGAAATGTGTTCACATACGTTTAGGGATGCTAGGAAAATTTCTAAAATCCATTAACTTTGGAAAACAAATACATGATTATGGAGGACAAAAGCATGGGTCTCTTTCCCCAATGACTAATGTCTCAGTGAGTTAAAAAGATAAGCTTTTTGCTATAGTAAACTAATAAGAACAAAGGATATCAAGTTTAAAATGGGCCATATATTACACTTTTAGTGACTTTTAAAAGGAAAACGAGTTAATGAGATTACCCAATCTCATTTGACCATGTAGACGATAACCAAAATTAGTACCGTGCAACTTGGACTTTGGTAATTGAAACTTTTAGAGGGTCTTAAAGTAATATCACCACACACAAATATAAAAAAGCAGCCATAATGGGCCGATTTTTTAAAAATATTTTCAGAGGTTTTCACTAAGATAAGAAACATTAGTAAAAAAAACTTCAAATCTAGGGCAACTAAACTCAGACACAACTTAAAATTGCTTGTAATAAAACGCTTTAATCAAATTTAGTTTTAGTAGAAAAAGATATTATTTAGTACATGTAGGACCCCAATACAACAAACACTTAAATACAACAATAAACATTTCCATACAAAATTTTAACATTTTATCATTTTGCAAAAGTGTTTCATAGACCAGACTATCATCTACTTTGAAAATTATTATTTCTTCTAATTAATAATAAATAAAAAAAGTTGTCTGTCATATAAAATAAATAAAATTAGTTAAAATAGTCACTGGAACGTTTTTTTTAACAAATAATTGTCATAATAGTTACTTTATTAATAACTTAAAAAACAGCTGGACTTTACTGTTAATACTGAACTAGAGAAAATATCAATTCAAAATGGAAATACTATAGAAATGTTTAATTAAGTAGAGTAGTTAAGAGTGTTTAATTAAGATTTAATACTTCAAACTAACTAACATTTTAGTTTTAACACTTATTAAATGCTTGTTGATTTTATGTTAAAAAATAGTAGGGAGTAAAGATTAAGAGAATTGAGATACGTTTGTTTTCTCTTAATATTATAACTTGTTTAACAAATAAAATCACAAGGGAGTTGAAGATTTAGGTCTTCCGGTGGTTACTGCATCAATGGAGATGAAGGATTCATTGTTAACACTGACGCAGCCACCAACGGAAAAGCTAAATCTTCAGGACAATAACCGCGGAAGCCTACACAGTTTATTATCATTTCGGAGTTGTGAGAACAAATATTCATTGTTTTATACATAACTTTTGACACATATACACTACACTCTAGCAAAATCTAAGAATAGCCAATCAAAATCATAGGAGAGATAAAATTACTTGTTCTATCAGTCAAATCTCTTTCTTGCAGGATACATGGACAGCATGCACAGAAAGAACCGGCTCAATACAAACAGTAAACCCATAAATCTTTATGAAAAAGTGAATAACACTTAATTTAAACTGAAGTAGGTCTAGAGGAGTTAAAAACACAAAGAATAGAGTTGTTTTTATTATCAATGGATACTGAAGAAACATTAGGGGAAAAGTCGTTTGTCACAGTCTGACTGACTCGGTCGTGGTTCAGACAAGGATACTGGTGCTCTTTAGTAGCATTACTGTCCCTGTGTAAAGAATCTTCTTCTAGAACAAGAGTAAATCCAGTCATAAGAGGAGAATCCACATCTATGTTGCCAGTAGCATCTGTGTATTCTTGAAGACAAATACCTGTAAATATTGTAAAATTAGAACAATTTTGATAAACCCAGATAGTATATACAAGGAAGTTTTAGACAAAATTATACAGGAATAACTATAATATGTTCAATGGCTTCTTCAAATTTTAATTTAATTTTCTTCTTATACAGTATATTAGAGTATTAATATAGAGTAGTTAAAGTATATTAGATATATTACCAAACGACAAACATTTATTTTTTTTAACAAAAAGCATTTCTTCAAAGATTTCAATTTGTTGAGAAATGTGTAGGAAATAAATGTGTACCCATAAATGATGCTTTTTTCAAAAATTGACCAAAAAAGTACAAGGACTAATAGTGATTATGAGTATATTTTTCTCCACACAAAAGGTTGTTTTTAAATCAATCATGAAATAAACCTCTTGTCTCCAAGCCCCCTCCCCCTCGTACATATTGGAAATATTTTTTTTATAACTTTAATGATTATGGCTGTAAACAATATTTGTATTTTACATGTTGCTAATAATGGTTAAAATAGCTGGGCCAAGAAGTAGGGCACGAGAACAATGCAGTAAAGATTATTACTTATGCGACAATTGTTTTTTTTAATAATAATAAATGAATTTAAAAAATAAAACAAATAATATTTTTTTTAATTATGTGGATCTTTTTTAATCTAGTAGTAAAGGGTCGTGAGGCCACTGTCATAAAAATGATAAAAATCTATGTTCTAGAGTAAAGAGATTGTAGGAACCAAATTAGGTGGGATTCTAATTTAGAATGGAAGGAATTGTAGTGAGAGGTAATAAAGAGATTAAGATCATTATTTTTTATAGTTTGAGTGGATACAAACCCGGGTACTTGGACCATTTAACAGAGGAATTTGCACTGTAGAATTAGGATACATTTCAGGTTGCGCGGTTTGAACCCCACACTGCGACACAGTATGACCATGAAGGTTTTGTTATGCTATTATAAATGAGTAATTCGTTATTGATTGTGAAATTAAATCTTTTATTGAGTAAACATAGGAGGACCCCAGAAAAAAATGAAATAGATAAATAAATAATTTCTTAGTTATTAAGCAAAAAAATTTCTTTGAATTTTAGTTTGTTTTATTTGATATCTGGAGGAAAAAATATCAATAGAAGCGGCTAGGAAGTGAAAAATAATATTTATTTTAATTCTAAACTTAAATGTTTAATGGAAAGAGTTATAATTTTTCTTCTAAAAACAATTTTTTAACCTATTCTACTCTTGCTGATATTTTATAAATTGGTACTTTCCAATTATGCAACATGTGCATACTGCTAATTATCAATTCTGAATAATTTAAATTTTAAGGTCAGCAGATAAACTTTTGCAGAATGACATTCTCAAATCAGACATAGTTACCAAATTTTAAAGATTCGGTAACTAATTTTAGATTAGTATCAAATTTTTATAGCTTACTCTGGTCCTTATGGAGGGAACCAAAATGAATTATTGGATACAAGTTAGATTCAATTTTAATCATAAAAAAATGTACAAACAGCAGGTTCATTTGATAGATGAATAGGGATAAGATAACAAGCAACAAACTGCAGTTTATTGTCTCAAATATAACAGAAACATTAAGCTTTAACCAAAATTTTGCTTCATAATGTGTAGTATACTGCAATAACAAACAAATTCACACTATTTCTCTAAGAGAATTGGGGAAAAAATAATTTTAAGACACTAAAGATGACTTACTGGAATCTATAGGAAGATGATCATTACTCCTCTGTGAGTCCCCAGTGCCACTATCCTTGCTGGAAGCTGACAGCTCTGACCTAGTGTCTTGATTAGTACGGCTAGAGAATGTTTTAAGTTGTTGCTCTCTATTCTTTATTTGCTTCTGAGAATGGTATATAATTATAACCCATATGGCAGATGTGCCAACTGCACAGCACACAACAGCTATAATGATTATACCCGTCATGTCGCTATCACTTTTTCTGTAAACTAAATCACCAAATAAACTATGTTATACACTTATAATACCCATTTCTAGGGGCCAGTTGCCCTCGCAAATATAGCAATAAAATATTTAGAGAAATACAAACCATTACTCAAATATTTTATGGGATAAACAACACAACTGATTAGCAAGAAATAGTGTTGATATACTTTTGAATAATTCACAAACTGGTGTCATCAAATATTATTATTATTAATTCAAAGTATTACAAAAATACCATGGCAGAATTGAGTTTGATTTGTTAAAAGGGCACTGAAACACTGAGGTAATATAGTATGCATTACTAATAAGTTACAAAAACACGCAAATACTTTGCTGCCTAATTATACATATAATGAATTAATATACTTTACTACCAAGTTATATAATTTATTGCTTATTTGCATAATGTATTGATATAATAAAATGTGCTATAATTACCACTGGAAGTAACAAGAAGTTGCATGGAACCCTTTTCTGAACCAATTAAATTTTTGATTTCACACTGGTAGCAACCAGAATCTGATTTTTGACTATTCATAATAATTAATAATTGATTATTGGCTGCAAAGTAAATGTGTCCAGTTGGTTTAACTAAAATACCATCCTTCCACCATTTTAGTTTAGGTTTCGGCCATCCTGATGCCATACAATCAATAACAACATGCTTGCCTACACTGACTTCTTGGTCCAACATTTTGTTAACAAAGTTAGGCGGTTCTGAAAAAAAAAATATATACATATAAAACATAAATGTCTGGCTCAGTTGGACCATCTGTAAAATCCAAAATTGCTAATGAATGTCACAATAACATTCTTATAGCTTTATAAGGAGAAACAAAGAGCTCTGAAACCTGACAATTAAACCTATAACTGTTCAATTAATCCTATCAGTTTACAATATAGTAACTATTAGTAAGAATAACCTCAAAACATATAGATGCAAATAGAAACTGAATCCTCTTTCACTCCTCTGAAAACAGCCCAGGTTGTGGCTCTATGCCATCCTCAGCAGGTGAGACTACAGCACTAGATATCTGTGCTGTAGGCTTAATGACCTCTCTTTCACCAGATTTACAAATAGAAAATGTGCTTAAAAGAGGTTAGAATTGTATAATTGATCCAAAAATAAATATACTGCATCATTCATGGGTATCAAGTCAAAATTGGAATGTTTCTTCAACTAGTGGTACCAAACCTCTATGATTACTTAACTTACCTAGAACAGTTAAGGATGAGTTGGCAACAACAGTTCCAGCTGAATTCTTTGCTATACATGAATACAGTCCCGAGTCAGCAGGTTTAGTATTAACAATAAAGAATACATCATCTGTAGGCATAACATGCATACGTCTTTCCTGGGCTGCGGGGAATTGAGTGCCTCCATCTTTCTGCCACCTGACTTGTGGCGAAGGCAAACCAACAGCAGCACATTCTAGTCTAGCTGTTCCACCAGCTTTGACCGTTACATTAGATGGTGTCTTGGTCATGGTAGGCATTACTAAAACAATAATAGATTAAAGCATTAGCAAGAAGTAGAATGAACAACCTGAAGTAATGCATTTTTTGGAAAAAATTAGAAGAAAATGAGAAAGTTGTTGCCCTTTTATTAGTCAGAAAAAATCCCCTTTGTATACTAAATTGAAAGGAGGCAATGCCAAAGCAATTAGATCGACTTATGGGACATTCTAACATTCAAGGAGAGGATACTGATGTGGCCACCTGGAAGGCCAGAGTTAGTTAAATAAAATAGTTTTATACAAAGATGATTCTTTAATTAAATTGAAATAGATTTATGAATCATAAAATCGTGTCTTGTTCTCAATTAGTTGTTCAGTCACTTAGTGACGTCAAACTCACAAAATCTGAGTAATTTCCAAAATTATAAAAAACATTTTTATCATATTTGCGCTTAACATTGTGTAGAAGAATGCTTCTATTATCCATAGATTTTTAATAAACATTAAAAAATATTTTCTAAGCATATCTAAAATTTTAAGACACTGGACTTATTAAAAACATTACTCAACACCTGTGAAATTGGCATGTTTCTACAACTAATAAGGACTGAGAATTTTGAGAACATGAAATAAACACTACAAGGAAAAAGGAAATATGATGTCCTTACCAAGTACTGTCAGATTTGCTTTCTTGGAGTATGCAGTGCCATAGCTGTTGGACACGATACACTGATAATTGCCAGCATGACTAAGAGAAACATTAGGGAAATGTAAAACAGCTGAGTTGTTTGTCTTCAAGGAAAATAGAGATGGAATTTCATCATAGTTCTTTCTCCATTTAAATTCAAGAGCTGAGTTAGAGGATGAAGTTGCATGACAGGTAATATTAACCTGGCTACCTGACACTATCACAGCTGACTGAGGTCCTTCAATTATTATTGGTTTAGGACTATCGTTATCTGCTGAAAAAAATTTAGAGTATTAATAAAAAAAATTGCAGGAAGCAAAAAAATTAACCTAGGCAGGGAACGTCTTTAAGGGTGTACAGTAACTCAGAGAAAAACACCACAATACAAATCATATTCTGTATTGATCTCGGATCATCAAACTCAGATAATAAATATCTCTGGTTATTTATAACTTGATACAACTTACTTAGTATAGTAATCATTTTTTTTATTAGACATGAATATGACTCGTGGAGGAGTCGAAATATAGTTATGTAAGAAGAATTGATTTTTGTATATTTCCCTATAGTGTCAAAAAATATTAATACAATATAAATAATATATAATACAATAAAATAAAAATAAAACAATGTTCAATTATCCAAGTCAAATCAAAATGGAGCAGTTAGTGGGAATAAGAATAACACAGAGTCAGTACACCATTGATCCCAATTTTAATTGGAAAGCTAACTAATCTACAGTAAAAATTAAACAAAAAATATGTAAAAAGCAACAGGGTTACTAAGCATATTAACAACTCAACTATTTCATTTAATTATTTAACAGGAAAATAAACTGCGTAGGCTTCCGTGGTTATTGTCATGAAGATTTAACAGGAATTATCACAGAAAGATTATTTAATAGAACAGAACAGAAGAAGATTTAACAGGAAGATTATTTAACAGGAAATTATCAGTCAGTGTTTTGGCAAAAATTTGTTAAAACTCTTTTAATTTTGCTAGTTATGTTTTACACTAATCAAAGCCTATAGATAAGTTGAAGTCTTTATAAAGAGTTAATAAAATAAATCTAAAAAGTAAAACTGAACTTATTAAAAAAATGGGGTAATCCTCCCTGCTTCGGACTCGCTTTGCTCATCCTCAGAATATACAATTTGCCAAATTTAAACTCGAACATGTTTTCGGACTTGCTTCACTCGTCCTCAGATAGTCAATGCATCTGTATCATTTTCAGCGGTCATCCATACAGCACTGACCACGTTTAATGCTGCATAACTTTTACGATACAATGAAAATCATGGATATAGTTGTCTCATTGAAACAAAACTTTTTGTACTTAATTATTAAGTAAAGATGACACTTGTACTAAATTTCAACTCAATTGAATCATTTTTTTTTAAAACGTACATAAGTCATTCCATAAAAATTAAACTAATGCTGATAATGATATGAAACTTAGCACATATGTTAGTCTTATGCATAGTCACATGCGTGTCAAATCTTAATCTGATCACATCATTTTTCTAGGTTTTATGATTTTTCAAAAAATTTTCTTAGTCATTATTGCAGGTTAATGACATCATATAAAAATTATTCTCTGATTAGCACAACTACAGCGATAGATTGATTTTTCTACAAAGTTTCAATCCTCTAGCATAAATACACTAGGAGCTACGATGATAACAGACACACATTCAGACAAAAAACTTTGAGAAAACCACTCAGGAGGCCTTTAAAACACCTGAAACGGATATTTCTGGTTTCATCGGGGTTTCAGATTTTTTTGCAAACACCATACATTTCCTATACACCTATGTTATAAATGAGGAAAAGTAATAAATAACCATGATAAAAATAACATCATTTCAGTATGTTACCAAGCATAAGACAAAAACAGCAAATAATTGTATTTGCTTTTTTTACTTTATTTTACTTCCTCTGTCATTTAAACAAAGGAAATAAAGGGATCAGTCCAACAAAAAATTAAGAGATTATAAATTACCATAATTTAATAGAGAATGAATAATGATCTTACCACAGGTTAACTTGCTTGTTTCAACTGTTGATAAAGATTTATCTTTCAAACTATCAGGGTAAGCACAGATCAAGGCATCTATGTTGAGAGAATGTTCTTTCATCCATACTGGTAACCAGGCTAGATGGCACTCACACAACAAACTGCTGCTGTTCATATACAACACACTTAGACTCATAAAATTAAATGGATTGCTCTGTATTGTTCTGATGGCATTGTTTTGAAGATTTATTTCTTTTAAATTGCTTAAACCAAGAAAGGCATCTTGGTTGATGGAAGAAATTTTGTTAGAAGCAAGATTTAGTTTACGAAGTTCTTTTAGCCCCATAAACGGAGCACTCATGTCTTCCACGACCCATGATATATGATTAAAGTTCAAGTCCCTGGAAAAATAAAGATATTTAATATACAGTGGTGAATTATACAAATAAAATTTGTACTACAGAACTAAGAGGGGAGAACAAGTCTCTCCAATATTCAACAGTAAACAATATGCATAAAAAATATTTAAGAACAAGGAGAGAGAAACACTTTATTTACATTAATAAAGTGTACATAAAAATTTACATTAATAAAGGGAGCAGTCCTTCCTTAAAGGATTGCTAAAACACAAAACATACTTAATCTATCCTAAAGACAATTTTTTATCAAATTATTAATGTATACAAAATGATATTAGATGATGTAAATAATTACATTAAAGTTTTAAAATTGTACATATCAACATACAGTCATTAGTAAATATGGTTATTTATAATACCTAGTGAGTCTAAAATTTAATTTTCACCTAGGAGTCTAAGAAAATTTTGATCGATGCAGATCAAAACCCTTATACTTTCTGTCAAGCGTCTGTCTGTCCGATTTCACATCTCCGGAACTACGATAGCTATACAGTTGAAATTTGTACACATGTGTAACTATTTTATCCAACAACAGGATAAAAAATTACATAAAAAGGACATTTTAACAAGCAGGCGAGTGGACTCTAACAAATTTAGAGTCCACTCATCCCTTTCCTTTCATCCCCCCATCCCCCTCATCCTTCCCCTCCTCGTCCCTTTCCCCTTCTTTCGTCCTTTTTTTTAGTAATCATCCCTTTTCTAATAATAAATAAAAATAAATAAAATAAAAGAAAAAAATACATGGAACTGTATAATTATTAAGAGTTCCAAGGGTAGAGGAATGGTCCTGCTAATGATCTAAGTTGTCGAAGCAGCGTACTCGGAAAAAAACAGGATAAATATAGCTAACTATCGGGCATGCACATTTGTCGATTTATGAGGGAATGCACACATTCACAAAAAATATGGTTTTTCAATATACAATCTTAAGAAGGTACTAACAAGCAAACACATAAAGACGAGTGGAGCGAGTCCTAGAATATTATGTTGTTTTTCTCTTTGCTATAACATTAGGTACTGATAAACATACACAAAAGTGAGCGAAGCGAGCTCAAGAATGTCAAGTAATATTATTTTTTTTTCTAAACTCGGTTATTGACAGAAAATTAGAAAAATTAAGAAATTAAACATTTTAACCATTGTAAATTTGTACGTATATAATGTTATAGCTTTATATAAAAATAAATGTAAATATTGATAGGTTTGAGATAAATAGGTGGAATCATCAGTGCAAAATCAAAAATAGGGATAAGTTGAGTGAAGTAGGACAGAACATCCTAGGAATTAATTTTTATAACATTTTATCTCAATATTGAAAACAACTTCAGGATCTTGAGGAATATAAAAATGAAATAGAATTTATATTGATTAGAAATCCTATGTATGGCCTAAAAAAGTTTTGTAAGTCAAAATTTGAAAGTTAGAGTTCTATTATGATTTTCGATTCATAGTTTATTGTACTAAATGAAATTTGCCTATTGCTATGTGACTCAATGGAAATAAAAGTATTTTTATTTTTAAATGAACTAGCACACTGTGAACTGGTCGTGACACCAGCCAGAGCGGTGAGTTTAGTTAGTCTGGTTGGGCTAGATGAACTAGGCACACTGTTGACTAGTCATATGTGCCATGTTTAGAGGGTGAGCTTCATAGATGATTAATTGGGTGGATTAGGTGAGTGAGATTTGAGTGAGGGGAAACCCCTAATATAACCCTATGGGTTTAAGCATAAAAAAATTATTGGTTCCATTAAGTTTACCAACATAATGGAATAAACATTCGGTAGAATTCAACAAATAATATTAAATATTATAATAGTAAGAAATATTCACTTACAAAACTTCAAGAGAAGAAAGAGATTTAAAAGCACCTTCCTCAATTGATGATATTTTATTATTATTGAGTTTTAGGAATTTTAACTTATTTAAATGATTAAATGACTTGAAATGTAAGTTAGTAATATCATTAAACGACAAAAACCTGCAACAAGCAACAAAAGTAACATTATAAGAGAAAAAAATATTTTTTTCCATTCCCTCCAAATACAAAAAAAAAATATTATTTTTCTTAATAGTTAGTACAAAAGGTAATATAAATACGAGAAACCCGATAAGGCAATGCCTTGTCTCTCTTGACATATTAATAGATTATTTATATTTTTATTTTATGAACTGTACACTATACATTAATATAGTAGCTATAGATAACACAAATTAAGTAAAACCGTAGGTACAAAATCAGGTACAGGGTACCTTGCAACTTTCCCTCACCATATGGCATTCGCTACATCTAAAAAAAACAATTCGCCATATTGAATAAACATCTTTATCTCAAAATGGTAGACGAAGTGCACTTTTATTTCGCTTGCAGTGTAGGAGACGAGACACTTTACTTCCACTTTCTGGAAGATAAGTAACTTTTCTGAAAAACCTCTCTATTCAGTTAATGAATTTAAGTAATTTTACAGTGTTTGTTTTTATGCTTAAAGTGTTTACTTGCTATTTTTACCACTTTGGATAGTCCGGTTGAGCTGAAAACAGTCTCAATCGATTTAGTTTGCCTGTTACGATTTAGTTGGTAGTACGTGGTACCTACATGGGTAGGTCGCTGTACCTCTCCAAAGGATAAACCTCAAATTAAAAGTAGAGCCAAGTATAGGCTGTTGAATAGATTGTCAAGCACACATAACCTGCTCAGGTGAATGAATGTACAGTAATAATAATACTTAAATAAACCTACAGCAAGTTCAAATCTTCACAAGATTCCCAAGCGTCTTCTTCTATGGTATGAATTTTATTATAACTCAAATTTAATTCACTTAAAGATTTTAAACCATAAATCCACCCTTTTGATACTCGAGTGATCCTGTTGTAATCCAGTTTTCTACAAATAAAATAAATAGGTATGATAAAATAAATTTAGAAATAAGTCATTGCATACTATTAATAAGTTTTGGGTTGTGTAAAGGACAAAAGGTGTGGTCAACTAACCATGCTTGACTAATGTTTACTCTTAACCCTACCATAAGTAAAATTAAGAGTTAACTGAAATTGAAACTTCCTTTGGGATTTATAATGTCAGTTAAACACTAAAACCCAAACTTGATATGGATTAACTGCAATAATTGAAGTTATTTATTAATTTTGATTGTAATTCAAAAACTCCATACATAATATAAATAAAAATGGTGGCTTTACTTTGCCTAAATGAGATATTACATAACTTTATAAACTTTCATTCACCGAACTTGTTCTGGAGTTTTACAACGCAGGTTTATCATACCTGCATTAGCATACAGATACACAGTCACATAGACACCTCACAGAGTCAATCCAGAATCAAACATAATAAAGGCGGCAGTTATCAAGCACATTCCTTACAACCAAAGGGTGTAAGGGACCTTATCAGTCTAAAATAC
Organism: Microvelia longipes; assembly: GCA_018340805.1. Lineage (NCBI taxonomy): Eukaryota > Metazoa > Arthropoda > Insecta > Hemiptera > Veliidae > Microvelia > Microvelia longipes. Next base: position 7,549,428 of record JACMZG010001893.1, read on the forward strand.
CAAACTTTAATATAGTTGTGTATAATAAACAACTGTATTAGTAAAGCAAATACATAAAGACAACTAAAAAAAAACTTACAAAATTTTCAAATTAGGAAGTCCCCAAAATGCTCCGTCATGAAGATCAGACAAATCATTATGCCGAAGCCTCAGTTCACTCAACTTGTTCAACCCATCAAAAGTTAAACTATTGATTTCAGTAATTAAATTTTTATTTATCTCTCTGAAAAAATAACAATAAAACATGATAGTGTGTGCCACTATATATTCTAGTACTACACTAATGTGTAGTACTATATATTCTTCTATGGTGTGTGCTTGAGTTAACTTAATAAAAGAGAAGAAGGATATTCACAAAAATAAGTTATGAAGGGCATACTGAATTCATCAGTATGAAGTTTTGCGATCATGTCATATGACAACTTAAAAAATACTGTTTTAAAAGTATCGTTAAGTAATAGTTTTTTAATCTTTACTAATCTTTTCAGAAGAGCCCTACTTAAATTTAACATTCCAAACAAATCTTATGAATGAAGGTTTTATGTTCATTGTAATAAGAATGGCTTATAATAGTGAACTATTAATTTACATATTGTAACTACTATTATACTATAGTAAGACACAGCTAAATTAGTTTAAAAACTTAGTGAATGAGGTATGCAAAGCAACAATCCAAAAATAAATAGAAAATCTGGTACCTCGGAACTATTCATCCTCACTACTTCTGACACTCTTCGCTCGTCCTCAGAATACAAAAATCCCCAAATTTATACTACAACACCTCTAGTAGTAGTCTACTACACCTCTAGTACTCTATACTATCAGCGGACTTACTTCGCTAATAAATACATTAGTTATATTTCCAGTGGTGACCCATCCATGAAGTGACCTCACTCGCAGGTTAATTTTTATGATCCAACAAATCCCGCAGTGATACTTGCCATATCAAAATGAAACTTAATATACTTATTTATTATGAATAGTAATATACTTCCACCAAACTCCTACTCAATAGGATTATTTTTCAATTTTTACAATATGTATACAAGTCATTTAATAAAAAAAAAAAAGAATGCCGATAATATGTTAGTCTCATACATAAATATATGCATGCCAAATCTCAGAACATTTATTCGTGCTTAATGAATTTTCACCGAGTCATTATTGCAGGTAAATGACATCATAAAACAATATTTTCTGGATAGCAAGATGTAAAGATTGATTTTTGTACCAAGTATCAACTCATTAGGATAAATATATTGGGAACTAAGATGATAACAGACACACACACGTAGACAGACAACTTTGTGAAAACCACTCAGGAGGACTTAAACTCCTGAAACTGATAATTCAGGTGATATCCTGGATTCAATTTGTTTCGTGAACAACATACTTTTCCACAATATACCTCATTTACATAAATGAGTAAGAGGAAAAAAGCATCATGCTGTAAAGAAAAGACAGAGATAGTTAGATACACTTTAAATTCAATAGTCTTATATTGTTCTCTCTGCCAGGGAGCAGAATGGTGGGGAAAGATCAGTCGGATCTTTCCCCCGAAGGTAGAGGAAGCGAATAGAGGAGGGTCGCCCCCCTCCTCTATTCCCTGCATACTTCTCTTACAGTATTTGCCTCCATAGCATTTGTTAGCATTAGCATTGACTCATTGAACCATGAAATGCAGTGATAACTAAACCCGTTTTTACCTCTCCACTAATTATAATGAATTTTATTTTTGTTTAAGAATTTTTAAAATCAATTTTCAATTGTTGATAAAACAACTCTTTTTTCATTTGAAAATTAATTATTAAAAAATGAAAAGGATTCTAATCAAGGTTAGCAAAGATTAAAATTAAGGAAAACATAACCACAAACAAGGGGTTGATTGCAGATGAGACCAACAACAGACTGGTTAAAACTAGCACACTTTCAACCTTTCTTTTAGTTATTAGTCAACCTTAAACAATATTGTAAGAACCTTTTAAGGATATTGTAAAAAAAATGTTAATAAAAGAAAATACTCACAATAATTCTAATTTCACTAATCGTTTAAAAGACTCTTTTTCAATGTTTGCTATAAAATTTCTTGAAATTTTTAATTCAGTCAACTCACTAAAATTATTTAATGAATCTTTTTTTAGTCCAGAAATACTATTGTTATTTAAATCTCTGAAAAGGAAAAAAATGCCAAATTAGAAAAGATTTATACTAAAAATATAATTTATTTAAATTTAAAATATACAGGGTTGATGTTTGTTTTGATTTTTAGGTTGTCAAGGCAACAGCTTTACTTATAAATTACTCACCATTAACATATTTTATACAGAGCTCTAATAAATTATTTTTGTATTAAAGATAGTAAATATTAATAAAATAATAATTGTTATAATTTGAATGAAAAAAGGGGAACAACAAGCAAGTTTATTAAAATTCACAAAACATGTTACCATATAATAAAATTAACACCAATATTTAGTTTTATTTATATAAAAATTGTAAAGATTGAATTAAAAAAAATTTAACATGCTTAAACTACACTGTAATCACATGGAATAAGAGATTTCCTGCCAGATCATAATTTTACTTGGTCTTTTAGAAGGACTGAAAAGTGCACTTCAGCCCGTAAATTGTAGTGCACTTGACGATTCAAAAATCAAAGAGTAAGATTTGTCTTGCCCAAGATTCATTTACTTTGTTCAGACATGGGGTTTAACCCCCCTGGTAGTTGTTGTGTGAACAGGATTAAACATGGGGTTCAGCCCTAAAACTTTTTAGGGCTTTTATTTATTTTTATTGGGGTAGAGTCTAAACTATAGGTTAAAAATACCGTGTGAACAGCCAGCTTAACCTGCACGTGTGAACAAAGTAAATTACAAAACACAGTGCAGTGAAGGTAAGGGCAGTTAAGAGTACAAAAATAAAAATATATTAAGCAAAATAGTAATTTCTTTGCATAATAATACAGTTACACTAAAAAAGAAATAGTGAAACTGTAATATTATGCAAAGAAACCACAATTTAAAATATAGTTTCTGTTTTTAACTTCCTTATAACCAGAGTGAACCTACACACATAATAGACTGTATCATGCAAGATACTATTGGGTTTGCAAGGGGTCACAATTTTGACACATTTGTCCCACTCAAATATAAAATCCCTCCAAAACTAATAACGAGCCAAAATTATCTATTTTAAATAAAATTTTCATAAAATACAAAACATGCAAGCATGTTTTGTCTGTAATATTCTATTCTTTTAAACAGAAATTCTAAAACCAAATCTGGTTTCTCAAAAACCAAATTTACTTTCAATAATTTAAAAATTGTTTTAATTTATTAGGGCATCGGTGGAATAAAAGTGTGATTAGAGTTGAAGTGTTGACATTATGAAGAATTTGATTTGCAATATGTTCTAAAATGTGTGTATGCAACTTGGCTGTAAAGTGATAGTTATTGCTGCAGCAATTTATCATTGCTTGACTTTGCTCATTAATACATTTCTACAGGAGAGTAAATTTGTTCTTTACAACTACCTAAGTTGCAAATAGATTGCCCCCTCCCCCTCGGCTGAAATTTGGTAACCCCACTATGTGTACATAGTTATAATTTTTTAACTAGAAGATAAAAATCAAAACAAATTACAAGAATAAAAGAGTAAATTTCTTGGACTGATATTTTATATAATATAAATATATAATTACAATTCATGAAGACAGCAATCCTACATTAAATATTAATTTATTTCTTCAGGTAATTGTATTTAATTCAAATGAAACTAAATCAAATCAAATTGGCAGTAACTTTTAAAATTGAAAATTATACAGAATAAATTACAGAAATCTGTTAGTAAACAATAACAGGTCAGAGGGCAGGGATAAACTAGGAACTGAAGGGAGATTTGTATTTGCTAACAGAAGTACTGTATTTGTAGGGGGTCTTTTTAAATTTAAAATATTGGAGTAAATACTATTTATATTGTTTGTATCTTGTTTTTTTTTTTTGGTATTTGGGTTGGTTTTGATGTAAAGACTTTCCAAAATGTGATATTTGTTCAAATGTTTTTCAGAATGTAGGACTTTTAACATTGTCATTATTAATTTTGTTTTTCATTAGTCATATGTTCAGCTATGGTTGTATGTGTGTCCTAGTTGTCTGCATGTTTACTATGGTTCCTAAGCTTGGTAATCACTGTGAGGTATAACCCGTATATGATTCATCACAATGTTGACAAGGATTTCAATTAACTATATATGAACAGTCTAAAATTTTAATAGGATCTTTGATTTTTAAATAAAAATGATATTTTTGGGTAGATGGATTTGTTGGAGCAATTTTAATGTTGTATGGGATGAATAGTTTTATAATCTGATAAGTAGGTTTAATGCAGGTCCTTTGGTAATTAATATGTATAAGAAGGGGAGGCTACTGTTGTTTTCAAATTCAAAAGTAAATTTTAATTAAAGGTGATATTTATTGAATTCTAGTAATAATTTACTAACATAGTTTTTATTTCTAATAAATAGATTATCATCCAAGAACTTTTTGACTAGTTTGATACTTGAGGAAAATGAAGGAACAATTAGATTAAAAATATGATCAAGGAACAAGTCAGCAATGATAGGTAAAAGGGGGTCACCCATCGGTAACCCTGATTTCTGATAGTGTAACATATCAAGAAGAGAATAATAGGTGTTATCAAGACACAAGTATATCATTTAATTAAAACTTTCTTGAAAGATTGCAAATGAATCTTTTATTTTTTCCCAAAGAGTGCATATTAAACTTACTACTAAATTTATCAGTATAATAGTGAACTTAGATTCACTTTTAACCATTATTGCCAAATAGATTTGAATTAGCTTCTTTAATGCATTTAAAAAAATTACCTAATGATGCTGAGCTTCACTCGAAACGATCAGCGAAACGTCGTAATTACTAAATAAATTAATACTTACTTAAGGACAGCAGTCTTCATTATATTACTTATACATAAATAATAAATTAAAAGAATGTTGGTAAAAACACTATATAAAATGCAATTAATGTGTTAAAGGGGGATATTTCACATTAACATATTAAAAAGGGTCAAAAACCAGGCAACCAAATTTGGATTAAAGAAAATTAATTACCACCTCTCAATTAATATTCCATTAGGAAAGAAATTAACAGTCAAATAAATGATTTTTCAGTTAAAATTGGTAAATGTCAATAACAAAGTTTTAATAATTAAACAAAGAATAATTTAAAATGTAAATGATGAATCAGATGGTAAATGTTTGCATCCTCATATTCTCTGTCACACTAGTCTTTGGCTTTCTGTAAACTAGACGAATGCGGAACTACATAGTGATAATATTATAATGGTATTAACATATTAATAAGAGTCAAAGAGTCACTTACAATCGTTCTACCCATGAGGGCAAATCAGAAGGAACAGAAGTTAAAGATTTTCGACTGCAATCTACATAGCTATGCAAACAGTGGCACTGGGACGAACATTTGCTTTTGGAATTACTCACTGCTTTTACGCCAAGACACAATACTTGCGCATACAGGAGAAGGAATAACATTATAAAATGGGAAAGTGTACCGAAACATAACTCAAGTTTAAAAAATTTCATTCAACAAATCAAAATAAATACATAAATAAACGACGGCATCTCATCACATCTCCGACTCATTTTTCTCGTCAACCGCTACATAAAAACTACCGCCGACACTCTTATTGTAACAAAATATAAGGAATCATACTATTATGAATATCAAAAACAATAAAAGGCAACGATCAAATAAAATAATAATCAAATATTTAATGTAAAATTCCAAATTACTAACACACCGAAACGGAGCTTCACTTCTTTCCGTCTTAGACATAGAGATATATTACTAGAGAGGGCATATCCTATCTCAATCCATCCACATGCTTGAAACATCTTTTTGGGGCTCTGTGTAACCTCATTGCACCTTACTCCAAGAGTGTGTTAAGGTTACACAATATCAATTGCACCTTGTTTGTGTTTTGTTTTGTATTATATTAAAACGCTTTTTTTTATAAATATTATTGTAATTTTGTATTGGTGATTTGATTATATTAATATTCGAGGGTGTTCAGGTTACTATATAAATGTTTTCAAAATTTAACTGATAGGTCTGCTCTAGTAATATTACTCTATGGTCTTAGATCAAAATAATCTTCTTCTTCCTTTTATTTATCAGTTTATGTTTTTAAATCACAAAAGTTCAAGATGTCGGACACATTAGAAATGTGTGATAATTGCCATAATTTAATAATTTTAATTGTATTTACATTTACTATTAGATTTCAAATGCCATTTTCCATTAGAACAATAAATATTTTACTACAACAAATAATATATATATATGTGTGAGTTGTGTTTGAGACTGGCCTTTTGAATGTAATGGATAAGGGGCTTTCGATAAAATTTTCTTGGAGGCATGTTGCAGAGATGAAAACTTTTAGACGGGCTTTTATTTTATGGCTCCCTGATTTATTGGGCCTTATTATAATGTATTTATAAAAATTGTGTTAAAAAATTACGTTCTGGTTTCTACTACGTCATCATTAACTATAACATTGATAAACGTTTATTTAAAGTAAGTTCAAAAGGCAAATTACGATATTAACCTTTTTAAATTCGATTATAACCAAGATACTGAAGTATAACCTTCCGCACTTAGCACAAATCCCAAAAAAATTAATAACAGATAAACAACATCTTGTATATTTTTTTAACTTTTTAATTCCGGTTGATATAATTTAAATTGTTCGATGTAGATAAGATTAAATTCAGAGTTTTTGTTAAAAATTTATGTCGTTTAAAATGTTATACTTTGTTTTATTGCATTGATCAAATGTTCTGAATTATTTTGACTGTTGGATCTATTTTCGTCACAAAGGTACTTGCTTGTATTTAGCCTACTGTAACGTTGAGGACACGAAACTATTTATTCCATTATAGCTTTTAAATGTAAGAAATAGATGAAGATATCAAATTAGATGTTATTAATGCTAAATTTGTTTGCTGTTAAATTTGTACGAATGATATTTCTACTTGTAACTTGTAGCTTCTTTGAAAACATTATGATGTATGCTAGACATTTTGTTTCTCTTGTAGTTTTTATGTCCATAATTCGAAGATTATTTCTATTCTTATAAGTGTCATTTAACATAGCTTACAGTGGTGTACACTGGGAATCAACTCTTTCCCTTCCTAGTTATTGTAAAAAGAAATTGAAGTTGAAAAGATTCAACTTACATTTACATATACTATGTACAAACAGCGTATTTAACAGGTGATCGTATTCCATATGCATTTAAAACAATATGGTTCTTGCTCTGTTTTTTAGTCGATCGAGTGATATTTTGTGATAACTGATCTCGCCAAAACATCGGTGAAGATTCATTTTTGGTTACAAAAAAGTTTAAAACAAAAAATATATTTAATTGAATTGTGATTGCTTTGCTCAATAATAAAGTTACACTAAAAAAAATAATATTTCAAAAGTTATTTGATGTAAACGGTAATATTTGAATGAAATAACAGTTTAACAAAAAGGTTATCCATTAAATACAATTGCCTCTGAAGATACATACAGCGTATCAGGGGATCCATTTAGGTTCCATCTCTCTAGTTCTAAAACACGATAAAAAGTAAAACTTACCTTAAATTATCAGTGCTGCCAATAAAATAGAACACAAAAAAGGTAAATCCTAGAGATCTTGTACACAGTTATTCCAATTTTTTGAGCCAGCTATCAGCTGATTAGGCATGACTGAATTTTTATATGGGTTGATATAGCAGTTTCCCTACTTGGTTTAAATATTACTTTAGTTGAAACATTAGGCAAAGAAAAATGGTACTAGTGTAAAACTCATCATTTCTATTAGTTTAGCTTATTGACACTAAAGTGATGTAGAAATTCATACAGTAGGGGTGGGGGCGCGGGACACAGTGGTCTAACTCCCTGGTTTTAGGTGGTCCTAAAAAAACAGGGATTAGAGTGCTAGTTTTCACCTTGTACGCTTATCACTATTGTTATCAGTTTTAAAACAAAACTTCTATTTATGTTTATAAAAAATGTAAACAAGACAATTTGTATCTTATTCATTAACTTTTTTTTCTTTGTTAGTTGTTTATAAGATATATTTTTTTAGAAAATAGGATAACGTGTGTTACGAAAGTTGTGTTATAATGAGACAACGAAGACGTAAATTAAATTTATAATTTCCCGGTTTGAAGTTTGTTTACAAACATTTTGATGTTTGTCTACAAATCATTGTTATCACGATATCAGGTCTACTTAAAATGAACACAGCGTTTATATTTTTTTAACATTTTATGAAAATTATACCTTTAAAATAATTAATACAATTTTTAACATTGTTAAAGACTCTTAGATAATTTTAATCTTGGAATTGAAGAAATAATTATTTTATACATGGTGTACAATGTGAACCGACCTGCCACTAGTGGAGAAAGGGTGAACTTAAGGCAGGTCCATCTAAACCAGCTTATTCCGGGGGAGTTAGACCACTGTGTCCCCCGTCCCCACCCCTACTGTATGAATTTCTACGTAACTTTAATTGACACTCCTGGCTTAGTGGTAGAGTAAGACTTCTATAACAACCTAGTGGATGTAAACGAGGCTTAAGTTTACTTTTTGCCTTGTGAGAAAACTGGTCTGTTAACTCGGGTCTGATAAAACTGAAAACAGATGAAGGAAGCCATGAGGCTGCAGTCTTCACCTTTTATTCTTTCAAAATAGTGGCTGCTCAGTCACCACAGACAGGTCTCATGGCTATTGACACATTGTTTATCTAAATGGCATATGGTTTTTACCTAGAAAACTAATGTAGTGCAAACTTGGTTTTTACAGCAAAACAATGAGGCTGCAAAATGTTTATAAGTTTTGGTTAGATTACTGCTGGTAAAACCCCACCTGAGTTAAACGGTTTGCAGGCTGGTGTACATATTTAAAGCAGAATTATGCGCCTTTTTTTGTGTCATTTATCTTTCCCTTAAATTTTTAATTGAGACACCTCACCAATACTCAAGTATTGTGTGCATTTCAAAAATGACTTCAAATTCTCTGCCATCTGTTTTTGAAAATTGTAGCTTTTCTATGGAAAAATTGTCTCAGGGGGACAATTAAACAATTTTATCATGATTACTTTTTTTCAATAAGTCAAAATCAAGCCTACTTTTAGTCTTCGTTAATTATTCCAAACAATTTGTTTTTGGGTCTATCATTAAAAATAAAAATATGATAAATCTTAGTTTGAAATCATGCAGGAGCTTTTTTCAAGAATGACTTTTTTAATTTTTTTTCGTCATTTACATGTATCGTGAAGTCTTTCCGGGGACACCCTATGTTTGGGCTGTTAGGGGGGGGGGGACACATTACAAGTAAAGTTGGCTTTACTAAAATTCCATTTTTTATTTGTATAATTAAGATAAATTTAAATGTCGCTCAGTTTGAACAAATATTCCTAATCATCTCAATTTTATTATTAATGTGAACATGTTTTCTTCATTTTCTTAATTGCATTGTTTTAAAGGTTTTTGGGAGAAAACAAATCTGAATGAATTCCCAACACCTTGTTCTTATACATAATATGTCAGATGAGATTGATTCACTGCATCGCTCATATTTACACACAGAAGAGTGCCTTAAAAAAATTGGAGAACAAACTAAATTAGAAGGTATTTAATTTATTTTATTATTTATTTAATCTAGTGGTATACCAGTTAAACCTCTCAAGTGAGATGAGGAACTACTGGAATACTCAATGAGTTCAATGGACTATTAGGAGTTGAGGGTCTTAATAACAATATGTACTTAACAAATGAAAGAGTGAGTAGCAAAGGTATGGGCGATTTTTGCTGATACCCATCAATTACTAAGACTCGTCACTACCTAAGACGAGTCTTTAACGATTTAGATTCGCTAAATGTTGTCTACTTTAAGAATAAGAATAGTCTATTTACAGTCAGTAAACAACAAATCTTATCTATAGTTTTAGGGGTGTTGAGTATAATATAGCTGATCGGGAGTCAATGCTATCACTGAAAAGAAAATACTCTGAGGCAGGTCTCCCAGGTTTGAATCTCGGTAACGGCAATAATTCTTTTATCTCCAGAAGGGTAATAATCAAAATATTTCGGGGCTTGTTTTTATGTAATAATGACCGTCATTACAACCTGGCGGGAAATAATAATTTATTATTTCCCGCCGGGTTATAATTCAGCTTAGCCAACTTAATTATTGAGTAGTTAAAATTACAGATTCAAAAATCTACGTAAAGAATTTTGAGTAAACAAAGTTATGTTGGCAGCACTGATTCATTAAATCCCAGCTGTCTGTAAACAAATAATTTCTTTATGAAATCTGTTTTGACGATAAATACCTACTTTTTTACTAAGTTTTTTCTTATCTTTCAAATACTATTCCTGTTATATTTATCATAAAAGGATTTATTGCGGTTGTTTACGATGGTAAGTGATAATGAAATGATAGTAAACGACATAGATGAATTGTTTCCCGATATCCCCGATAATCCTCAACCGTCTTGTATAGATGACGAAGCAATTACGGTTAAAAACAATTTATTGCCGACTAAATCTAAAAAGTTGTATGATGTTTTTAAAAGTTGGTGTTTAGATAAAAAAGTTACAGAACCATCCGAAAATGTGCTGTTGGTTTATTTTAATCATCTCGCTAAATCAAAAAAAAAAATCTTCAACTCAATTCACTGATTCTATATATAAACAGTTTTACAGTTTTTTTTTTGTTTCATATTTATTGTTTTTCCTTCTGGAGATAAAGTTTGTATGCACCATGTGAATTATGCCCTATTATAACCCTCGTCAAATTATCTTCCTCGGCAAGCCTCGGGATTTATAAATCATGATTCCTTCGGCTTTCAGCCTTAGGAATCATTACAATGACCAGGGTTATAATGGGGGTCATTATTCACTAGGTGCATAAATAACTATTTCATCATAATTTCACTACATAAGTTTATAACTTCAAAATAATTCTGAAATACGGGTCTTCAAGCAATTATTATTCATGCTGCTGTGCTTAACAATCCATTTCTTATTTGAGTTTCCGGTAAATGCTTTATAACCTGATTTATAGTGTCACATCTTGCTATTTAATTTTTCTTTGATTTTTCAAAGAAATGTTTGAAAAATTAGTATAAACGGAGCTTTAAATAAATGTGAATAATGCTGTGTAGTGCTGGGTTTGGAATGTTGACTATAGTTGTTATATTCTATGGAATAAACAAGTGCCTTTTCTTTGAAAAATCTGGAAAACTTAAATAATGAGTTGTGATGCAAATGCTCAGGTTATCAAGTACATACGGGAAACTCAAGTAAAATATGGATAGTTTAACTCAGAATCATGCATTTCAAAGAAATTTTTCCAGGCATGTGGACCTCCACACCAGAATTTTATTAATATTGTTTAATTTTTAGGATCATAATGTTTAGTCAGTAGATGAAATAAAAACTGGGCTAGACTGATTGTCCTGCTCAGATTGTCATAACAACTCTGGGTCGCTGGACTCTTACTTCCTAATTGAACACCAATTCTGTTTAATTAAAATTTTAATATTTAAAACTTCTTTACTCCAATCTTATATACTCAAAAAAGGGTCATATGTTTTTAATGCCAATCTAAATAGATGTATCTTTTTCTTACAGATGTAATAAGACAGTATTTATCGCTTGTTCCTCACATTAAAAAGTTCTTTTTCCCTAAAATATCTTATGTTTTGCACAAAAGTATTCGTGATAAAAAAGATTTTAGTCCTTTTATGGCAATATCAGCCTGGTCAGCTCTAGCCAAGTATGCACATAACATCTTGAGTCAACCTTGGAGGAAAGAATTTTACACTATACAGGTAAATTATTTTTTTTTTAATTTGTCAAAAAAAATCAAGCAGAAGTATACTTAAAAGGAAGTTTCTGGACCATGTTTAAAATAGATTAAGGGCTGTATTTAGGAACATTACTGGAGACTGAGTTAGACTTATTTTGCTTTCTTTTGAATAAGAATGATATTTTCTGCTGAGGGTGAACTACCCAATAATACAATATTGTAAGTAAGCCTGTATGGCAAAATTCTATATTACAGTGGTATTATAGAAGGCATTCTTAATTAAATGGATAAACAAGTTAAACGTCAGCATAATTAATCTGCCAGCTAAGGAATTTAAAAAATATGTAATTATTTAATTAAAAAGTTAAGCTTATTTATAGCATTAAAATTACTTGATGATACCATTTAATTTAACAACACAATAACTGCTTTTATTTTGACTATTAAAAAGCTTAGTATAGCAACTAAAAGCATGTATTATTATTATTTCTAGGTTTATTTTTATAAGAGTACATCATTCTTAATCTCAAGTAATTCTCTTGAATATTGCCCTAATATTTAATTTATTGTAAATATGACACGAGATGTTTCAAGCTTTTACTTATTTCAGGTGCTTTCAAAGTCAAAATTATCTAAGGTATAATTAAAGGTGTAGATTTTTTATTTTGTTCTGCTTATTTATTATGAATGTTTGAAGTCTCCTTATAAAAGTGTTTTCGACCTTTCCAATGTTGTTTAACATTTATGATTTGTCAGAAGTGGATAAACTTCAAGTATCTAGTAGTAAGAGCTCATTGTTGACAAAAATTTGTTTATGTCAAAACCTCGATGTATATGTAAAACATTACATATGTATGTATGTGTAAAACATTCACTTTTTCTCATTGACGTTTATATATTTTTTTTTTTTTTTTTTAGAAATATGGAGGCTATTTTTCCCACGTAATAAAGGAAGTGTTGGTGGATTGGGAGACTGTTTTCGAATTGATGGGATACAATACATATAGAGATATAATGGTCCTTAAAGAACCTATTGATCCTGATAAAATTATGTTTGTTGCACGAGACTGCTTCATCGCACAAGTGGAATGTCAGGTGAGTCAGTGGCACATTAATGCTTATTATTAATATAATTAAAAGTGCCATAGGGGAAGTTTACAACCTAATGCTACAAAACAGGAAACTCCACCTGGTTTAAAGTATTTCTTAATATCTTAAGATTTGCTAAACTAAAGTTATGTTTTTTCCATGGGGACTTCAATGAATCATACATATTTTTATCATTAGCAAAAACTAGAATACTTATACATTTAGCCAGAGTAAAGACATCAACTAAAATAATTGATAAATAAAGCCCATGACTACGAATGCATTTGTTGGAATTGAAGTGGTTTATATTTATTGAAAATTGAAGAATCAGCTTCTGTCAATAATTGCTGTTCGATATAGATATCTCTGGAACAGTTAAGGCGTAACATCATCAGGTCGCAACACTTGAGCTCTCAACTATTTAAGTTATAACAGTGATTAACTTGTGGTATTAATGATCAGTATGAGCCCTCTGAAGATATTGTAGGGTGTAGAAAAGTGATATGTTTATACAGGGAAGTGTGTGCCTTAGTCTGGCTTGTGATCCTGATGAGTCAAGGTATGTGATTGAGTCATCTGACACTGTGATCCTTTGAGTATTTTATTATGTTTTCCTGTTTTCGTTTTTGTCAAGCATTGGTTTGAGTACAAAAAAGTTAATGACTGAATCAAAAGTAAGTTGTTAAGAATTGTCTGTCTTGTCAGTAATTGAGCATTTGCTAAGAAATGGTTTTTAATTTAATTTGTTTCTATATTGATTGATAAAATATGCGTTAACACTAATTTGACTAATTAATGAATTAGCCTCAATTAAATAAATGTTAAAACCCGGAGTGGAGGAATAGAGTATAAGTGGGGAGAAAAAGGGTATGACGTCACCACAACCTATTTTACATTTTGCCGAAGCACTCTAGGTTCACAATTTGACCATTTTTTACTGTCCGACATTTTAAATTTGCAAGTTAAAAACGTCAACAACATTAGTCTTGTTGGCAACACCTGTCAAACCCGTTGTGCTACAATCCCCCACCCCCAGTTACATTTTTTACCAAATTACTTCGTTTTATGGATATTTTATTATTTTGTTTAGTTATTAGTTTGATATTGTGTTTATCTTTAGTTTTTGCGTCACTCTTTGAAGGTTTGTATATTTCTTGTTTAATGAATCTTATTAGAGAATTTTAAGAATTATTTATAAACACTGCAGTGTACCTTTGTTTAAAAACCTCACAGACTACACCTAGCAAGTATCAAATCTAGAGATAAAAAACAAACATAACCTTCAAATTCAGCACCTGGAAGTGTGCTGTACCGACTGTGTGTCAACAATTCTCTTATGACATTTAGCTGTTAAGTAGGGGGTAATAGGTTGTGGCTATGTCACGTATGTCTGACATATTTTTCTCCCCACATTCATGAATTTAAATTTCACACTTAGTGTTTCAACTGTAACTCAATAAATTCAAATTTTAAGGTCATATTTGTTGAAGTTCAATAATTGGGTTAAACAATCATGTAATAATGAAAGGAGTGCAAATACTCTATTGTTGAAAGGTGTTAATAATACGAAGCAATAGTATTATTC
>JACMZG010001893.1:7566510-7769546 GCA_018340805.1 Microvelia longipes
AAAAATGTACATACCACAATTCCATAAAGCAATCTATTTGTGACATGTGTGGAAAAAGTAGAAGATCAGGTAATGAGAAAATCCCTTTGGTGAGTGGAGGAAGGCACTGCTGTAACTGTACCCTTGTTAACGAGAGAGATGCTAAAACCTGTGAAGCTTGTAACAGTAACCTCAAAGACTCCCCTACTTACATTTGATTAAAAATGTTAACGTCTCTCACTGATCAGATGGATGTGTTTTCATAAGAAAGCGTCTTACCTTTGAATATTTGTTATTGTTATCATGATATATTATATTTTTATGAAAATTAAGTTCGTATTACCAAAATTTTCTCATACCAAATTGTAAAAACTGTTCTGTAAAAGATATAATAAAGTTTAATTAGTTGTTAATTTTGTTATTTTATGTTGATTTCACCCATGATAAATTACTAAACTCTGAAGTTTTTATGATATTTCTCTATATGAGATAGTCATTATTTTGTTTACAATATCATTATTATTATTATATATTTATTTTTATTATTTTATTTAGGGTCAATGTTTTTGTTTACTTTGTTTAGCCACTAACAGAAAATCATTTATTATACTCAGGGTTGGGTAATCCTGGCATTTTTTTCTGTGGAAAGGAATTTACCTACTCTTTCATCTTTTCAGGGAACGTTTCCTGAATAAGAATAGGTGTTAAAAATGTAAAAGTACCACTGAAGTAGGTTTTTAAAAAATACTAAGAAGGTTCAAATATTAAATTTTATACATCAAAATGACTATAATTCAACCTTTGGAAAACCATTTTATGATTTAGATTTTAGAAATAAATTTATATTTATTTTAGCTCATTTACGTAAGAAAAATTATGCTTATGAGGTGTTTAGATTATGAAAGTATGGAAGGCTTAAACAGAAGAAGCAATACCTTAGCTTGATGCTTTTGACACTTTTTACCATGATGACAAAATTTTTTGGAGGATTTATTATTGTAACCCTTAAATAACTTTGATTTTAAAATATTTTTAATTTTTCCTCGGGAAAATAAAGTTGGGAATTCCTTACCATTCTTCCTGGGAACTTTCTCATGAGATTTTAAATTCACCCAACCTTGAATATACTGGATGGTCTTGTCAAAAAAACCAACATAATGCTAGACCAATCCCCTCTTGGAGTAAGTGGCTTCTTGAAAGTTCAAATTTACCATATTTCTTCTTTTTTGTAATTATTACCCAACTAAGGCAATTTTTACCACTTTAGGTAACTGTAAGTTTCAAGTGGTGCCACAGTGTTACCTCAGTATAGACTGTTCTCATAATTTTATTATATTATATTAAAATTGATATTAACACTGCCATATTTTAATAATAAATTTTTAGACATTCATAGATTTTTTAAAATAAATTTCTAATGTGGTTTTGAACAAAAAAATTATGATAAATGTCTAATAATTGCTGGAACATAATGAGAATGGTATCAAATTTCCTAGGATTTGATATATTTTTTAGTACGATCTATATTATGTCAGGATCAAAGTTACCAAAATGGTAACATGATTACCATGTTTTTGGTTATATTAACAAAAATTTATTGGCTAATTTACACTCCCAGGGAACCTTTTTGGTGTAAGGCACCAAGTATATCATTTTTTTCTTAATATAATGTTGGCGCACAAATAAAATGTTCCTACCAGCATATTGAAAATAACAAAGTAACTTTACTTACCTTCTGAAACAATAAAGGTCTCCATTCTTCTAAACACTTATCCTTCTACACTTCTTGAAAAATGCTGTTCCCACAATGACAATGTGAGAACAAATTGTAGGAATATATGAGTACAACTTCACTTTTTACCCTACTATTGTTAAAAAACATGCCCCCCAATCTCATTTTTACTGTGGAAATTCGCTAAAAGGGCTGGATTCAAAGTTATTAGTCAATACAAATGTGATATTTTGTTTTGTAGAAGTAATTACTATCTTGTGAGTTAATTTATTGTTTGGCAAGCACATATACCTCAGTCTGGATTCAGCTAGGGTCAAATTGTAACACTTGTATTAAATCATTGTCTCTCTATGACAAGATTCATGCACTATGGGAATCTCTTAAAAAGTTTTTTCCTACAAGATAATTAGTACCACTGAGTAGTAAAACTTTAATTTCTTTGTGACTATTTTTTGGAGGCATTAAGACTAATAAGTGTCAATTTAGCCATTTCTTTGTCTTATTGTAAATGTTACGATATTCAAATTATTTCTAATTTCCTTTCTTGATATAAAGATTGATGAAATTCTTATGTAATGATGAAATCTATCATGATTTCATTGATTCTGATAAATTGATTTGACTGATTTTACTGATAAACTTGCTTCTCTTATGTTCTGTGGATGCAGTCAAATCAGCTTGCTGCTTGATTTTTAAAAAAAAATCTTACAATGTTTTATTTTCTTAATAGGTGTTATTATTAAAGAACTGTACAAATAATTCAGTGTGGAAGTTAAACTTCAGGTGTGGAGGGAAGTCAAAAGCAAGTACTTGACTATGGATTCAACAGATAGTTATATAGAGTAATGAACCCAAAGAGACTAAAACTATTAGAGGGAGTACAGGACCCGATTAACACAGTGATAAGGGGTCTGGAAGTGAGACAGTTTCCATAGGAGCTGTAACTGTACTTACCCCTACTATAATCTCCCTAGAGAAAGAATAAATACTCCCCTACCCTCTACAACTTCTATTGTAGCATGCATTCTACTAACGGCGGACATTTTTCAGTGATGCCACATTAAACCACTTTATTCAAAACTAACAATTAAAGAATACATGCAATAGATAATAATTAAAACTTATTTTAAATTCATTTTACTTGATTTAAAACAAAATAGTCGAAAAAAATGTAATATTTACGTGAAATTGTAATTATTAGGAAAAATAAAAAAAAATGACGTCACCAATGGACCGTTAGGGCACCTAGCTACCCAAGGAATGATAAGAGCTGTTGTATCCTCCCTCTAATAGTTTTAGTCTCTTTGAATGAACCAATCAGCTAGTCTACATCAATGTTATCCCTCCTAACCTTTGTGTTCATTCCCATCACCTATAACATACTCAAGGATTTAAATAAAAATAATCATAAATAAACATTTAGTACAATTTTAACATATTTACATACTTTTAATTATTTTTTTAGACACAGTATTATGTACAAACAATAGCATTTTAATAGTTAATAAAGTTTTAAAAAAAATAGACCTACTAACAATTTATATCACTTTGTAGGTCGTTATTTATAAATATCTGATTATTTATTTGATTACAATGACATCACAAGGATGTTATATCAAATGGTAAAACATCTTACAGGTATATCTAATAGTTTGCTATTATTTATTTTAGCAACCATTGCTAGATTATATTCGAGGGGTTTATTTGCCTAAATTTTACTAATTTACATGAAACAAGAAATAGAGTACAAGATACGAATGAGGTGTTTTATCCTTTATTTATACCCGCATTTTATCTCTTTGCAAGTGCTTTTACATATTTTTTTAATCTTACTGGGATTACTGCAAGCAAGTAGGACGTCAGACCTAATAACTACAAGATTTCTAGAAGCTGACCAACAAGTGAAATCTTTGTCACTAGGCACCTCAATGTAGAGTTACTTATCAGTTTTAGTTTCGAGCTATAGAGAAGAATTCAAAATTAATAGCTGTGGCTGGAAATCAGTTTGACAGACTGCCAAATGTTTTATATTTCCACCAAATAAATTTCTTTTCGGCCTTGGCTCTAGAAGTTTTTATCATTCTTCATTCTTAAATCAGGTATATATTTTCTATTAAACATTCACTGTATATTAAATTTGCAATTTTGCCTTTTTATTTTGAGTTTAAGTAATCTTAAACATTGAGCCGTTTAAGGTAGATTTAGGTGAATTTATAAATTTTTGATAAATTGAATAAAGGAATATGCAACCTGCATTAATTACAACTTGTTTGATCTAACTAGGCATCTCTATAGATTATTAGGGGGATTTCTAGAGCATTTCTCAGTTTAAGTGAGAAGTTTTTGTTAGATTTTAATGTATGTCTTTCTAAGAAATGTTCTAGAATCCAGTCCCGAATATGCAATTCTTGAATTAGCTGGTTTCACATAACTACATTTAAAAACTACTTAAAAACTGAATTCATTGTGAGGCAATATTAGAAAATATTATTTAATATTTAGTAAGGATTTTCTTCCTATATTTTAACATACAATGAGGATAGTCCTACTCAATCTCAAGCAATGTTTTTGAATATTACTTTTCAGTATAATCTGGGTCTTGTCTGGGAGTTAAAAATAATCAAAATTCAAATGAAATGTTTATGAATTCTAAAAAATATATAATTTTATAGATGCATGTTTGCCTAAATGAGCTATATATTATAATCGATTGTGGAATGGGATCAAAAAGCACGAGGACTTATATTGATTAAAGTTCATTGATTTCATTATAATAGATTTCATATAAATAAGTGATCAGCCATCCTGGTCTTATTCAAATGAAATTTCCATTTATATTAGTCCTTTATGATATGTAAATGTTATTACAGACAACTTGGTGTTCTTTTTTATTTATTTTATTAATAGACATGATTAGGTTGTACTTCTCAGCATAGTTTTATAAGCAAATTGTTTTTGGAAAATTTTGAACTGAACAATCTAGTATTTTTGGCTTTGCTCTTGTAAAAAATATATTCCGTTTGCAAATATTTGTTTTCTATTATTTACATATTTCAGAACAAGATATTTAACTGTTTGAGCTAGTCCTCCAAAACAATAGCCAACAAATCCAAATTGTTAATGAAGCTTCCAAATAGATAAAGTAAGAAATTTTCTCGGTAATACTAGATACACCCAAGATTGCAAAACGTACCTTCATTACTCTTGTGAATGTGTATTTTAATAAGTCTTGTTGACAATTGATCGCATTTTTTATCTTTCAATAAACTATTTGCATTATTTTTTTTTATTGCTGAATCTTGTAGTATGATATATAATGTAACACAATGAATATTGCTATGAACAAAAATATCTTAGAATATATAGTAAGAACCCCAAATATAATTTCAAAAATGTTTTTGAGTGGGAAAAAGGGCTCTAAGAGCTAGGCGGGATTCAAGGCAATTATTTTTTAGACTTATATTGCCATTTTAACTGAAATAATAAAAGTTGAGGTTTGCAAATACTCCATTGTGTTGTAATGTTATATTTTCAGTGTATATTTTCATTGATATGATGATTTTACCATAGTTTACTATGTGTGCGAAACATCTACTGATAGATCTTACACACACACACACTGTATAATAAGATGAAGTATCATTTGGATGGAGGAGTCTTTTATTGGAATGAATTCCTATCTCTCTAAAGTAAAAACCAAGAGACAAGTTTAAAAGAAATCTAACTTATAATGAGTGTTCTGAAAACTTAGGTGGTGTGCAGAAAAGAGAAGTGTTCTTTCTCCTTGAAGAAGAAAGAAGTAAATAAAAGTACATATTCCTCGATGATAACAAGGAACATTTAAATCTTCTTGCTAAGTTTATTTTATGCAAGTTTTTTCTTATTGAGTTTGTTGAATCTTTTTATATAACGTCTCTTATATGTTATTATTACTCTCTTTGATAAAAATGATTATTGTTGAATTTGGAGAATTGATTCAATTTTGTATTATATTCAGAGTAGCCTTAGCTGGATCAAGAGTGAGGTAATTAATACTGGTAATTTTATATTCCATGCTCAACAATTATACTGCAATTAAAAATGTGTTTCATCGATACAATCGGATTATAGACATGAAAGTTTGTGGTTGTGTATCTCGTTATTGAAACAATTGTTTAAAATATTTATTGAATCCACAAAATCACCCGGCCAATATTTTTTAGCGACTTAGCAAAGAGTTTATTATCAAGATTATATATTATTTTATTAAAATAATAATATAGTTGCTTAACCAGCTTTAGTTCTATAAAATAAAACAATATAATTTTATTGTTTTACATAAATAATTTTATGTAAATAAATTACTATTTTAATTAACTCATTAATATTGTAGCTGTATTCTTCTTAACAATTTTTAATATGACAAACAGCTACCAGAAACAATAGTGGGTCATTGTAGCATAGCTACTATGGAGTGGCAGCCAAAGGTATTTAGTTTCTTATTGTGTCTATGAGACAAACTTATTGAATTTTAATATTGCATGGGGTGTTTGCATTTTTTTTCTTATCATACCATACAGTGTAGAAAAAATATTGTGTTAGCAATAAAAGTCTGAAACTAAGATTTCATTTAAATTATTTGTTTAAGGTGTATTTAATACCTTCTTTGTGTTTTTTCGAGCTCTCTGTCTGTATGTGTGTGTCTATTATCATCTTTGGTCTCAGTGTGTTTATGCCATCTATCTAAATTTATACTAAATCATTAATTAGACAAAAAAATTTAGGATACCCCATACCAAATTTTTTGCTAAATTACATACTTGCATGTGTGAGTGTATGGTGAATATTGTATTCACCATACAATATTTCTTCAATAGATATATACTATCGTTAAATTAATGTTACTGGAATTTTGGTTATGTCCACACATGTTTTAAATTTTTCATTGCAGTATAATTTTGAGTTTTCTTAAAAATATATTTTTGATTGAACATTTCACAGAGAATACACAACTAACTTTAAATAAATTATCACAGATACCATTTCCATTTCTATAAGTACGATACTAAGACAAACAATTAAATATTAAGTATAATTATATTAGGTGTGTCATTGAAGGTGACCAAGTCGATAGCTTAGCAAGGTATCTCTTGATCTGGCTTAATTAATCAAGTTTTGGTTCAAGACTCTAAGTAAGACCATTAGAAAGATGAAAAATGTGGTAATATGATCTGGGAGGATTCCCTTGCTACCAGCAAGTTACCATCAACTTCCCATTTCATATGAATTTAACAATAACAAATTATTTTTGAAGAAATTGAAAGCAAAACTATGAGCCATGGGCAGTGTCAAAGGGAATACTTGTGATTGCATTTCTTACATCACTTATTTTCTTTTAAGAAACATAAAAATAAGTGTTAGTCTATCTCAAGTAATATATTTTATGTTTATCTTAAAATAAAAATAACGAATCTAAAGAGTTTGCTTATACTCTAAATTTATCAGCAACTAGTTCTTATTTTAGTATCTTTATTTTACAATAATATTGATTTTACTGAAACACTTAAGGTTATGTATTTGTTAATTCCTTCCGATTTTTGATCATACAGGTGCCTTCTAAATAGGATGATAAATGTATTAAAATTCCATCTTTCATAAAGGCCTTACTCTAGACTCAAAGAAAACTTCTCACACCCAATGCTTATCTTATCTAACACCTAATTCTTATCTTATTTTTAGGAACTAAGTTATTTACTATGAAGATATATATAAAATTAATTTAGAGAGCATTTCATAATTAAATTGATTTACATGCTAGCTGTATGGTAGATCATTGTATGAAAACAAAATAAGTAGTATGTTTGACGTTTCCCGAGTAGAGAGATTCCGTAGTGATGTGTTTCCCTGCTGAAGAGATTTCACAGTGGAGTGTTTGCTAGCTAGATGGATTTCACAGTGGGGTGTTTGCTAGCTAGATGGACTTCACAGTAGTGTTTCCTGAAGAACTGTCATGGCGGAATTCGGACCACGACACAAATCCGTTTCAGAGGCCCCTAATGACAAAAAAAAATCTGGCGCGGTGGTCCGCATGTCGGGCGAATTTCCTTTGGATGCGTGTTTCCGTCCTTAACAACAATCCTGGTTGAAATGATAATTTTTATTGTTTTTTACATTATATAAGTTTACAACTACTAAATAAATAATTCCGGCGCAGAGGTCTGCTGTCGGGCGAATTTCATTTAGAATGCGTGTTTCCGTGCTAAACAACCCATTTCTTGCTTATGCAAGAACCATGCCCATTGCGTGGTTCCGGTTCATGCTGTAGAACCTAAGCAATTACTCAATTGTCAAGCACTGCTCGTAACTCATTTTGTCTGTATTTTCCAAAGAAAATGCGCTAAAACCTTTAAAGATAACTGACTAAGCTTAAAGATAAGTAACTAAGCTTTAAACTAGTGCAAATAATAGTGCGTACTTCTAATTTTAGAGGCATAGTTTTGTACGACCAACTGGATAATTATTCCTAAGGAATAATTAATTCCAAAGGAATTATAATTCCTTTGGAAAATACAGACAAAATGAGTTACGAGCAGTGCTTGACAGTTGAATAACTGCTTAGGTTCTAAAGCATGAACCGGAACCACGCACACGCAATGAGCATGGTTCTTGCATATAAGCAAGAAATAGGTTGTTTAGCCCGTGCTTTTGAATGCGTGTTTCCGTAAACACGCATTCAAAATGAAATTTACCCGACATACGGACCACCGCGCCAGAATTATTTTTTTATAAAAACTATGAACAGAAAGTGATATTGTTTTAACTTGACACTCTAAGTAATTTTGAGAAAGGAATTTATTAGTTATTGTACTAAATGGATTACCGTGTTACAATGCCTCATGACACTTTTAGAACCTTTGGTCATAATTATGTAGGGTTAACTTAACTCCCCTCCCTCTAATATTCTTTCGGAGGAATTACTCTTAAATCAATTTTAACAAATTTTCTGAGAGAGAGAACGAAACATATTGTGTTATGTTCCAGCTGTCTTTATCAACTTAAATTAGATTTATATTTTATCATTAGACATTATTTACTGTTATAAAATTGTTAGACCTAGATGTTATTGAAAAAGTTATGAGTTAATCTAACTGGGTGGACTTCATCCTTAAATATTAAGACGAAGTATTATTCAAAAGAAAACGCTCAACCTAAAGTTTTAAATTATAGTTCAAAATAATAAATAGCAACAGGTGAACCAGCCACCTGGAGTTTGGCAACTTCCATCCATTCTTTTTTCCTAAGAAAGACACATTGAAAGCCCGGGAAACTGCAGTTCTCACAATGATGAAAAACATGTACACTTCAAACATCATAGTGTAATTTGATAATTCAAATTGCTTTCTTTTTAGTTTTGAGCTGTCTCGGGTGAAAGGGTTGCTCGTCGGTCGTGACTACTTCGGCCATGATTTCAGCAGTGTCAAGTGGCTCGTTGTCTTCACTGTATCCGCTCCACACAGGGTCTTCTACCATTTGAATGCTCTTGTCTTTCTTATCCTTTAGCAATTTCTTTCTACTCTTGATAGAATTTATATTCAAATTTTGATTCTCTGTCGGTCGGTGTTGAGAATAAAGCAATGCTATTGGGCGCAACCTCCTATTCTTTGTTGCTATAATTAAATTGCTCAGTGGTCTGTCTTCTCGTTGCTTGTCTCTTAGAGTTGTGGTCGGTAGTTCACTTGAGCTGAGTTCGCTACGTTTGCTATAAAATAATAACAAATTAACATGAGCTAAGATCTCACTAATGAGATAAAACTAAATTAATCATCATCATGTTTATTAAACTTTATAACTATGTTTGATTTAGTTTTAATATTTGAGTAGAGTAGTAACCCTCTTGAATGAAATAACCTTTTTCATTTAATTTGTATAATAATCTTACGCATATATATATATATATATATATATATAATATATATAATATATATATATATATATATATATATATATATATATATATATATATATATTATTCTAAAAATATTCCGATTTAAGTTGCACATATAATTAAAAAAAATAAATGAAATTTGCTTGAGAACACAGGTCCTACCAGTTGTGTGCCTTATGAAATCTAGTTCCAAGCCACACTTATAAAAGTTACACTTTATAAAAGTAAAATTTTTATAAAATTCCCACCAACCACTAAAATGTGCCTTCACACTGTCATATTTTTAAAGAAAAGTTTGATGTGGATACTTTTACTCTAATACGAGGCTTTTAAAATATGAATGATTTTTAAAGTTGCTGAAATATCTGTTTTACAGAATCTTACTCTGTTTGTCTTGTTGTCTACTTCTAGCTAAGTAATATGGGCGCTTTCATTACTAGCTAAATTGAATGTCAAATTTATGAATGTTAATGATGCTTAGTGACTAACAAATAGTAAATACTATGAAAGACATTTAGAACATCAGTTATAGCAATATGAGGTATCTCGGCTCTTTTTGTTTCTACGTGCTACTTTGGTAAGGTGTCTATTGCCTTAGAATTCCTCTCACCAAACTGTATTCATGCCTGATTTTAAGGCAGAATGAAGAATGAACCACTTAAATTTAAATACATCTGGTTCTGAGTAAAACATAAAAATCTAACAATGCACTTCTCTTTGCTTACTATTGATCTCTGTTTCAGCGCTTTAGGACGTAAAAGAGAATCAATAAGTAAGATAACATTATTAATGAGAAAAAAATTTTTTTTTAGTTGAATAAAACTTAAAAATGTGCGTCCATTGGGCTTATTGGGAGGTGAAGTTTTAAAATTACCAAATGTGCCCTTCCAAAGTAATATGACCCAAAGTGGTTTTTATATTTTGCTTAGAGCCTGGCATATTTATATTTGAGTGGTTATGAGATTCTTCCCCCTATTAGCGAAGGAGTCTTAAGAATTGTAAATATAGGCTCTGCTTATCTAATGGTATATCTTCACCTTATCTGTAAAGTATCTTTTCTGTTGTTTCTTGGCTCTGAACCTGAACAATAGGATTCCAGAGTTGATAGAGAACATCCTCCTTTACAGCATTCATCTACTATTCCTCTTTTATATCTTCCTCCTTTTCCACCACCTTAACACCAAATTACATCAGTTAGAATTATAGTATAGAGTATCAGATGCAGACCTGTAGCAAGGTAAGGGCCGGGGGAAAAAATGGAAAAAATGTCGCCCCCTCTAATAAAGTAATTTTCAGATGGTAAGTCTCTTGTGAATAGCGCCCACCTCTGGGATTGGTCTCGCCTCCCCCCCCCCCCTTCCCAACAAGTTTTAGCTGGCTTG
The DNA here is from genome assembly GCA_018340805.1 of Microvelia longipes. Lineage (NCBI taxonomy): Eukaryota > Metazoa > Arthropoda > Insecta > Hemiptera > Veliidae > Microvelia > Microvelia longipes. Next base: position 7,577,528 of record JACMZG010001893.1, read on the forward strand.
GTCAGATGAAAACATCCTGACTACGGGCCTGGTCAGATGAGAGATGTCACCTCACCTCGATTCAAAATGCAAGATTGTTACTTCCCAATTGACGAATCCATTTTATAATAAAGACATGAGGAATATTTTATTCTTCACATTAAGAAAATATAATACAAGAAATAAATTAAAATATAATTGAAACAATGTAATTGTACGAGAGACAATTATTGTGTCAACTATTCATGTTTTTCAAAACTCGGCAGTATCAAATCAAATGATATAAAATATAATAGTTCAACAAAACCTATATACATATCATTTGACATTAATAATTAGTTCCTATCCGTAATTAAACTGCATAGCAGACGACTCTGGCAATACGTACATATTTAAACTTATTGTAAATTATAATTTAGTAATTATTAATATCAATAATTTATCATTTAGTGCAGGTTAGCGCCCCCTAAAAAGGAAAATACTTGTCCCTGGGATCGGCAAGAATCTAAGATTCTTGTTTTAAGGCAAAGGAACAAGTTGCTGATATGCAGATAGATTATTTGCCAAATAAACTTCATCTATTTATTTTATTTATATTTTTGAGTTTAATTATATGGTATGTTATTATATGAGTTTAATTAATTTAAAAATATGGGTATCTTTATAAATATATTATTTATGTACAAACATTGTATATTACTAAAATAAAGAAGTTGAAAATTTAAAAAAAAAAAAAAAAAAATTTTCTTATAAATGTTTAGTTAGGTTAGCCGGTAACCTGGCCCATTTGTCGTTGTTATATTGGCCCTTAACACTATCGTAAAGTGGTAACGTGATCAGGCGACTTTAGCTTAAATTTAGGTGTATAATTTTCTTTCTTTCTTGAATTTAGGTGCATAAATTAACCCAGGTGTATAATGTAGCCTAAGCTTAATCCTAATATAACTAAGCTAAAGGTGTATAAAAATAACCTGATGCAGTTTAAAAAACATAGTTTTATTCAAATTTACATATATTTACAAATTTGTTACAAGTAATCGTTCAAAAATGACGATACAATTCAAGGATTGCAATGATAGGCGCGATGGAGTCGGTTCTAGTTGTATGGATTTGGTAACTAGGCAAATATTTGTTCAAGTTGCCGTGCGCCATCCTGGAAGATTTACAGTACATAGTTAGTTGCTGGAGAGTGCATCTTCGCTTGCAGCATTCCTCTATGATTCCAGTTCTGTAACTAACTCGAACACTTTTACCTTCGACATCAAATATATACTACTATCATAAAACCATTTCGCAAAATTTCGTCAATGCTGAGCACCAACCTCAACGGCTAGAAAGGGCAACACATTTTCTGAGGCAAACTACCGCACGTTATAAGATAAGCTAATAAACATAGTAATAAGGGTTTGGTGCAAAACTTTTTATGGAATGTCGACGCCTCACCTGCTCGTTTAACACCGGTTAGTTCTACTACAAATTGAAACGCGAGGAAACGGTTCCTTAGTCATTATTACCTACTCCGCTTAGCTTTTCAATGTTACGTTTTTTATTTAGCTCTGACACAACATAACCGAGTACTTTATTATTAATTAGGTTTAGTTTTGCCTCAAGTTGGCAAACTTTATCATCGACCTTACCGGCATACACACCACTGATAAACATCTAGTATAGTCTACTTAGTCCTGCATGATAAAATGATCAAATGACAACTTACTTGCGAGACTGATACGAGCACAAGCAAGTCCGTTTTATCAAGTCAGACAGAACAATATTGGCTCTGACTCAATGCCCCGATCATCAGCAACTGAAACATAAAATATTTCCGTTTTTTTTCGATTACGACAGTTTTGTATATTTATTTTTAAACTTTTTGGAGAGACTAAATAGAAGTTATCAGTGGTGGATTTTGTATACTAAATGCTGAAGGCCCTGTGAATTTAATTGATTACAAATTAAATTAAAATTATAGTTGTAACCTCTGTAAAAAATTAGCGCGGCGTGTTAGAGAAGATGAATTTCATTTTGGTTTCTTTGCGTATTACAGTAGCATGCATAAACCCTATGGACCCCTCATTTCGAGAGGGGCCTATGGTCCCGAATTAAAAAAAAATCGTGAATGCGGATATAGTAGGTTTCATATAAACCGTCAGTTGCTGAAGATTGTGTGTGAACCTTTTCATAACAAGACTAATTATGATCAACTATATTCAATTTTTGTGAAAACTTGGACATAAGACAGCAGTTGACCTTGGTGCATTGTTATGGGAGATGCCAATACATATATTTTGTAATCTCGAAGTATTCCGATATCAAAATATGTTACAGAAACAGGCCTTTGATGATTGCAAGTAAACAGTATCTTATTTGACATGATATAAGTAGCTGCTGGTAGCAAGTAAACCATATTTATGCACCAAACTTAAGCAGCTCATAATTTGATGTAATCTGTTCTTTATGAGACTGACATCTGGTTGCAAGAAAACTGTACACGACTACATCAATACTTTTCTGATTGACTTATTTCAACAAAATAAAATGTTGTCAATGATCATTGGTTAGTCAAGATTATTAGCAAATTGCATTGTGTTGTTTTTATATTCTTAGTCACATATTATGTAATTAATTATAATTATGTAATTATGCCGTTTTCATAACAACTAGCCCCAGCAAAAGCATTAACTTAGCTTAACTGATGTACATTTTTCAAATGATAGAGATATATTACGAGAGGAGCCCTATTGGTAGAATTTTGAAATATCAAAAAAGTATCCTAACCACCTGAAGGTGCTAAAACTATAATCAAATAATCAGCACAAAATGTCAATAATTTATATAGGAGAATGTTAAATACACAAATCAAAACACAAACAATGAGCGGGAAGCCGAAATCAATTGATTTAAAATAACCTTAACTCACTTCTTAAAGGAGGTTTCAATGAGGTTACACAGAGCCCCCGAGAGCTCCTAAAAGATGTTTCAGGCTTCTTAATGTATTAAGATAGGCTATGCCTCCTCTAGTATATATCTCTATGTTTACAAAAACAAAATCACATTCAAATGGAGAGTGAACTGTTTACAAGAATCGTTATAAATAAGCTAATTCATGGTTGGAAATAATATTTATTTTTAAAACTCAAACTTATAATTATAATGATTGGAAGTAAACAATATGTTTGCAAGGGTCAGGGCGATATAACCAGCTAATATTTGAAAACGAGCTTTATGACTAGATGTAATTTAAGGCGCATTCACCCTCAACTCCGGTTGCGATGCGTGTGTAGGGGTGATAACGACGCGGCAATTGACGGTTCCACAAAAGCTACGCCACGACCGCAAGCGCAGCAAAAACACCGAGACATCAGCACACTGAGTTTGCGAATTTGAGAAACAAAAATATATATTTTTTAACAGGAGTTGAAATAGGCGGAGAAGAAAATGTTTTAGACTCACTGTGTCTCAAATAAGATTTTATTTAAATTTCTTAGAAATGTTTTCTATTGTCACTTTTCCCACATTGGGTGGTTTTTGATATAAGTGAGTGTGTGAAAGTGAGTGTATCTGTTATCATTGTATCTCCGTGTGTACTAGTTGTGATATCCGAAAAAAATATGACGTCGTTAACCCGCAAAATATGTTAAAAATATGTTAAAAATTCATGAAACCCTGAAAAATTTGTCTATCGGTTTAAAATTATTTAGCACGCATCTAGTTATATGTAAGAGCAACATTTGTGACAAGTTTCATTTCATTATTAGCATTAGTTCAAATTTTTAAAGGCATCTGTGAAAACAATTTTTTTCTTATAGGGAGTTTGCAATAATTGCGAATTTCTTTTCGAAAGAATGTGGAACGCTTTCTATAAATGTTGTAGAGTTGGATGCGAGGGCCCTACAGAGACGATTTTCGCTTAAGCTTTGACAAAAACTAAACTTAAATTAAGCTCTTTCTTCAAGTATATAATACAATATCAAGGAGGATTTTTTGCTAGGTATTTAATGTATTAACTTTACGTAACTCTCTTGTATATCGGTGTCATATATCGGTAAAGTTCCGTAAATAAAGTTCCGTGCGGACTTTTTATTTTCTCTTTTTCTCGAGGAATTTACTGTTTAAACCCAGCTGGTACAACTCTTATTTAGGAATATAAAGATATAATAAACTATTTTATCAATAATTTATAAATTGAAATAAATAATGATAAGACTTGACAAAATAAGAGTAGTTATACAGACCACCAATAGATATGTAATGTGCTGGTTTAATCTACGTTTTAAATTAAAGGCGCGAACAGTGATCAATGGCTATGTCTATTTGTTATCTTTGAATTCCGAAAAAGTAAGTCTGAATCAAATGTAAATAGTTTATTTTAATAAAAGTTTTGAGGTGCTAATGTATTATTTTGACGTTTGTTTATCCCAAGTCCTTCGAGTAAGTCAAGTTTAGCTTTTTTAATCTGTTTGTGGTATTGTTCAAACTCTGAGTCATCAAGTTGATATTATCGGGTTTGTGTTCGTAGATGCGAAAGTGGTCGGTGAAGTTAGAGTTGATTCATATTTGATAAATGGGTGTAAGTGCTGTTTATACATAGTGTGTGATTTGTTCTTCCGTTATTTTCTTGACTGTCATCAATTACATCTGTTTGGTTATATGTATTTGAGTTACTTAATTTATTGGAGTTATGTTATTTATGTTGGATTTAAATTCTGTTTTTTAAGTTGTGTTTATTTAAGAAGTTTATAAGCCTGTTTTTTCCCTGTTTCGTAAATCTGTTTTTAATCTGTTTCGCCTGTTCTGGAGATGGCAGAGCGGTATTTTGTTTGTATTGTGTTACAAGTTTGTTATCCGTTTCCGTCAGCAATATCGCATATCGTATCAAGTTCTTTTAGAGAACTTCCAAAGGAAAAATAAGCTTATGTGAGGTCATGAAGGGAGGGAGAAGATAGAGGTTGTTTTTGAAAGGGTTACTCATAGATCAAGTAAATGTACGTAAAATGTACATACATTTGTCGATTGTACATAAAATATACATACATAAAAGAAACGCGCGTATGTATTTTCGAGTTCTAAAACGTTTTTTTGTCACACGTTAACTTCCAAACGTTTTCTCGGATTGGAAGGAAGCGTAGTGCTAAAATCAATTATGTAAAAATATAAAAACTCTATTGTTTATGAAATATTTATGACGCTATTAACCGACCCACAATAATGACTCAGTAAGATGTTTAACAATTCACAAAAAACCGGGAATATATTGGATCAAGCAGAAACTTAATATACATATTTAAAGTAATATCAATATTATCAGCACCAGTTTTGAGGCCGGACGCCTGTTGTTGTGTAGTTGTCAGGTTTCATAGTTATGGTGTTGAGGCTATGCATCACGGATCTGTATGCTGCTAGTTAGAGTTGCATTGGTTGTTTGTGGTCCCTCTGAGTGACCAAAATTAGGAAAACCCCGTGATAAATAACCGGTAACAAAAATTGCGATTTTAATGTATTTTGGGCGCCAAATCGAATAAATCGGTCCGGAGCCGATACAACCACTCAAAATGACTAAAAAGTCAAAAAACTGTGGGGAATAACCGGAAAATTTAAAATGAATAGATAAATGAACTACATATGAGAAGATGAGGAGTAGAGTGTTGTTTACAATGTTTGTGGTGTTTTTAGTTGAATAAAACTGGTACGGAATCAATCCGAGTACTCTACTGCTCATACTGGAGAGCTAGTTTCGAATCTTGGCTCCAGATGAAATTTTTTATCGATATACTCTTTATAAGTTTATAACGACACAATAATTGTGGGACGGTGGTCCGTATGCCGGGCGAATTTACTTTGGAACGCTTGCTTTCTTGCGCACCAAGCCAGTTCTGGCTCTGGTTTTTGGTTTATGCTTCATAGTCGGAACAGAAGCACTTTTACTTCTCTGTCAATTTTCCTGATGAAGTTACAGAAATGGTCCGACTGCCGGCCATGTAAATTGATTCAATCAATATTTCCATTTTACTTGCCAATTTTAAACTTGGCCACCGGAAAAGGATCGGACCTTTTTCACAGATGACCTCAGCGACGTTCATCCGGAAAAATATTAAGTTCGCCAAATAAAACAATTAGATGCATAAATAAAAAGCAAAAATTAAGAAACTTGATTTATGCAGTCCGACATCATCTTCTTGCTTTCAACTATTTTTAAAAGAATTGATCGAATGTTTGATTCCTATTCACTACTATAGGCTGTAATATTATTGAAACTCTCCTAATAAATTATTTGCTCAGTTATGAGCCGCATGTTTTGATTTAGTTTAATTTAAGTTATATTGTATTATGAATCAATTGTATTGTTTGAGTGCTGGCGGAATGGAAGAGGAGACTTTTGTCTCAATTTCGCCAGTTTAAATAAATCAATAAATAAAATTAATAAATATTTATTTAATTTTTAAGGTCCAAACTGGGATAATAAAAGCAAAAATTCCTAAGGCGACGTGTTAGCCAAGCTGGTTGAGTAGTTCTAATTTATTTAATATTTATTTAAATTGATTTATTTAAGCAAGGTTATGGCTCGCTTGGCTGAAACGTTGCCGCACAGTAAGATTTTTCTTCTATTTTTTAGTTTAGTTTATTTCACCTTATAAATAAAAAATCAATTACAACGGATACAACTTCTTTGGTCAACTAATGAATAAAGTTAATTACCTGAGAAAGCGTGATTATAACCGCGTGATTATAACCTCCTCTTGCTTGACAGACCAGGGACAATGCGTCAGCTAATTCTCTACCGCAGAGCCTGAGCGTACCAACACCTTCTCCTCCGGTAGCCAGGAGACCCAAGATAACCATGGTAATTAACCCGTACTCTTGCCTTGCCATTGTCTAGAACATCGCATTACATAGACGTTAGGATGGTTAAATTGTGCCATGAATACTTTGAGAAAGAGCAGCTTGTTTGTAGGAGATCCTCTAGGAATCTCTTTACATCACAACTTATACTCTGGCTTATACTTCGAGTGGAGAGCCAATCCTAAGATTCCTGGAGCCGCTTAGTTATAGAAGACAGATTGCTGTAACTAACAATAGTAACTAACTAAACTTTTATAAGTATTATTTTAGCACACTCCCACCTTACCTACATGACATATTGGGTTTGGGGCAAGATTATCAGGTCTTGGGCTTTTGGGGCACTAAATCGTCCCTCTCTCATTAAAGAAGATATGGAAACAATGTGGGGTGGCATAATTGTTAGGGAATCAGGGCCGAGGAATTATATACCTTAAGGCAAATCTGATCCCTGAATTTATTTTTTAATGATCGTCAATACTATATTGACTGTTGGCTTCTTCAAAGTTTTTGATTTTTTTTAAGTGGTGAGTATGCTCTTAGGAAATCGCCTATGAGATGTGAATCGCCAATATGGCGGGAGTCAAGCTGCGACCGAAATTCGCTTCAAACTTCCCAATCACAAAAAAGTAGGGTATTTAAACATTTTTTTGTAAAAATGGGGGCTGGACACTAATTTTTAATCCTTACATCTATGTTTTATAAAAGTAACTTCTAATTTTTAATCCTTACATCTATGTTTTATAAAAGTAACTTCTCAGAATAACCAAGACCGTGACTTATCATTTTTATGCTTATTCGATTAGAACGAAGACTTAAAAGAACAATAAATAATTTAATCCTTACAAAATTTAATTCCTTTAACCTATTTATTGTATTAGATGTTGGAACTGGTTAGAGCTATAATAGATGTAATTAGAGGTAATACAAGGAGTCTTAGATCCAGGTACTCCTGGCGTCTGTTTCGCCACTGTGTCTGGACAGTGAGGCGACAATTTAATATTATATTACCTTTTCTTTACGTGCTTTCATAATAAATAAAAATTGCATGTTTTAAGATAAGTTCTATAGATTATTTTCTGTTTAACTAAACTAAGGATAAACAAGCGTTGTTTTTAATTGAGAATTCGCAAATGGACACTAGGATGTGGCTTCCTTAACAGTTTATGAGTATTAATGAAGGCTGGCATAGAGCGTATGAAGCTGTGTTGCTGCCATATCTCCCTGTGTAATAACTTTTTCACGATGCTTGTGTTAGAATAATGTTTATCTTTCTGAAATTGTCGTCATTCATTAAATAAATTATTGATACATTTAGTTTGCGAAAATATTTTTTAAAATTTATCTAGCATAGTTCACGAAGGTTTTGAGCCGAGAATACAAAATATAGAAAAAATATAAAGAATCTTGAAGAACATTTAAAAATGAAAGGGTTGATTCAGCAGGCAAAAATGTAAATAATTATGTAGATTGAAGATATAGAATAAAGGCACTTATAGAGGCAATCAGTTTATGGAATCATTTTAACCAAAATATCCAGCTACGCTAACGCAAACTAACTAAAAACAAAACTAAAATGTTTGTACTAAAATATCTGGATGAAAAAATATCGCCTGTACCAAGATTCGAAACCAAACCACCGACTTAAAATACTTGTATAGCTCGAATCGACTCCGGACCAGTTCGATTTAACTCAAAAAATATTAATACTACAACATATACTTAAAATACTTCGTTTACCGACTGTATTTAGGCCCCTCATGCGTGTCACTTCATTAGCGATTTTTTAAAAAGTATTTTCTCCATAATAAAACAAAGAGAGACTTTATTCTGAATTATTTACAAATTGATTTTAACATATTGATAATAATAATACGAACGAATAAATACTACAATCACTCGTACAACTCAAGAAAACAATAAATAATCACAAAGACGTTTAATAAGATTATTATTATGGGTTTCTTTAAATGAAGAAACAACATGCTGCATTGCTAACGGAGACAATTTACCATCAAAGTAAGTCCAAGCAATATCACTAAAAGATAAAAGTCAGAAGATAGAAGCAATAGAACAAGAGCTTAACTCCCTTAATAAATCAAAATCATCTTTTCAGATATTCAACTAAATGAGCATCTCAAAAAACCTTTTCCAAATGACAAGTACCTGCATAAGACCAGATAGCCGATTTGCTATCAAAACAGTTATCTGGACCAAAATAACGAGGCCTGCGGCCACGTGATAAGCGACTTTTCCAAAACTATACTTGCGACCCACGAGGCTACTTTGCGTCCGACCTAATGACCCCAGTTTCTTTTCGCTTTACGCCATCTTTAATTAAGTGCTTAATCTTTGATTAAGCACTCACACGACTAAAACATAAAATCTGACTTTTCTTTAATGTCAAAAAAGTCGTATATTCCAGTCTGATTGGTTGTCGCAAGATTGATCTATTCAAATCGGGTTTTGAGCTGAAACCTGTCTTAATGTGTTCAGTAGACTAAAAGACATAAGTGAAAACACCCAACACGACAAAACATAATGATGTTGCGCCACCACCGTTTTTTGGACAGGATTTATGACGTCATAATGCAGGTAATGACGTCATAGGAACAGGATTTGACATAAATCTCTAATCTATAATCATTTATCATGAATAAATAAATTAGGCTCGAAATTAATTAGCAATTATGCTTTGTTTAGCTTAGAATTCACGTTACTGTTTACATGACACACCTTGGATTATGGATTAGTTCTATGACCTATGAAGGGATATAGCTTATCTTACTACAGCAACAATAACGATACGTTGTTTTTTCTACCTAATCCTTGTTTTCTTGTCCTACATGACCTCTTCGATAAGTTGCTGCTTAACTTAGATAACAAACATAGATAAATACATAAATGCTTGTTTTAGTGGGTTTTAGCCCATCATGGAATTAACTCTAGGGAATTAACCCTAGGGAATTAACAGCCTCATGGTTGTTGTCCTATATCAGTTTTTCACATTAATAGTTTATATAAGTGACATACTTGGACAATATAAGTAAATTTTAAAATTTATTAGTCTAAACGTGGCAATATGTCAATGGATAAAATGAGAACTAGTGCTCATAACAAATTTCTATCTTATTACACGTATTAACCATACATAGTAGTATATGTGTATAAAATGTCAAACTTGTTGACATTTTTCCTGTCATTATTGTGAGTTAATGATGTCACACATATTTCCAAACAATTGGGTTCGGGACTTTAATGAGGTCGATAAGTTCTTATCGTGTCCCATAGAAACGTCTAGGAACAAAACCTCGTACATATATACATACTCACACACAAATATATATATATATATATATATATATATATATATATATATATATATATATATATATATATATATTGGTGGTGTGGTGTGTGTGTGTGTATGTGTGTGTGTGTGTGTGTGTGTGTGCGCGTGTGTAAATATATAATTATTTTTTTTATCCCTCCTTCCCACTACGACCCCAACCTCATAACCTCATTTATTCGTTGACAATTCGCTTAAATTGTTTACTTGATACCTTCTTGCCCAATATTTCAATGAAAGTAAATAAAGGATTGCATATTATAGAAACTCTGACTCATGAGTATCCCCTAAGAAAAATTAAGTATCAACCAAACAACAAAAGATAGGTTTGAAATAAACTATGAAAATATTTTTATAACGTAAATAATAAATTTAAATACGTCATAGAAGTTAGTTACATTAGAATTGGAAATAATATCCATTCGGATGTATTCTTATTGTACTACTTTTTAACATTATTGCATTATTCAACTAGAGACTATTCTAAAATAATATTTAAATTACATAAAACAATATTTAATAATTAACGTGCGGTATCTTGAGACAGGATCTATGCTCTAGGTGTTAAACAACTCCTTGTGAGGGCCGTCGCCAAATGATTAATTTAACATAAATATAGTACAATGTATTTTTTTTTATAAAATGATTTATAAATATGTTACAAATTAAAAAATGTTTTTGTAATATGTATTCGTATTTTTTTTACTTTTTTTGTAGAAATAAACAATTTTATTGTTATTATTATTGTTATACCTCGTTCTAGTTTTAGGGATTTAAAGAAATATGAGTTTGGGGAATAGTGGGAGGTGAATTCTTTGGGGGGGGGGGGGGAATGACACGTCCCTAGACGTGTCTATGGGACACGACAACTTTTGAAAGCTTATGAAGTAACTTATGAAATATGTGTGACGTCACAACCCACAATAATGGCTTAGCGACAATTTCAAAAAATCGAAAAAACATTTTTGTGATTGTATAAAAAAAGTGTTTTAATCGGGCTCAAATATGATACGTATGTATGATATTTGAATACGTATGTAAATTATTATGACAAGCATAATAATTTACATTTAATAAATAGTATTAGTTTCGGTTTTATTGATTGGCATATAAAACATAATGTAAACAAATCCCGTTTTTTGACTAAAGCATTTGAAAAATCGCTTGTCGTGTCAATGAGCCACTTATAAAAACTATTGATGTGACAATCTGGTATAAAACAACAACTATGTGGCCGCGAAATGGCCACAGGGGGCGGTGAAATCGCAGAGCGGCCAATGGGCCAAATGCCTCTCAAAAAGCTTAATGAGCTTTCCTTAATTGGGGAGTGCACTTTTCAAATATGATTGTTTCTCACTGAACTCTGTTAACAGACAGAATATAGTGAAAACATTTTGAAATCAACTTACGGACCTTAAATCAATTTTATCTTCTTCTTAGTAATTAAATTTTGTTTGTTACTGGCCCTACTAGAAAAGTAGAAATTGAAGAGGAAATCGGAGCATAAATTGTTCCTTATTGTAAAACAAACTACAGCTTCACAGTTCGAAAATCTTTTATAATAGATTAAAAATTTAAACTGTCATTCTGAGTTAATTAATCAGGTTATTTGTTTAATATTTTTCTTAAATTTCTATTTTAAGAATCTGAATGTGTGTTATCACATGTAGCTGACATTCACTGATTAATGACATTTTATTTTTAATAACAAAATGTTATAAAACTGACATGGTCATTCTCTATGGGATATAACATTATCTCCAGTGTTGAGAAGTAACCAGACAGACTTTCGGAAATAAGTAATGAAGATTAATGAGGCTGAGGCTTTAGATTTACTTATATCTGAAACAAGCAAGCAAGCGCTATTTTATTGGTTAATAGAAGTCTCCTCTTTACGACAGACAAAGGTAGATTGTTGCTTTTCAATAGGCATTTCAAAACAGGCATTTCACCTCAATGATTCGTTTCAGGTGTTTTAAGACCTCCTGAGTAGTTTTTATCAAGTTGTCTGTCTCTGTATGAGTGAAAGTGTGTTATCATCGTAGCTCCCAGCATGTTCATGCTAAAAAAGTCAAAAACCCAACTTTTGGTAGTAAGGATAAGCGTAGCGAATCCAATAATGTAAGTAGTTTCGAGGTACCATGCACCCGACCATGGGCGTAGCCAGGGGAGGTCAAAGGAAAGCCCCCTCCCAGCCGAACCGGGTTGTTGCAAAAATTTTATAAAAACCTTGGTTCAGGAGAGGAATGGCATTTTTTTAAATAACCTTATAAAATTAATGATAAATAAAAGAGTCTCTCCACTTAATTACTTTATAAACAAAGCCGGATTTCAACCCCAAAAGGTCATCATCAGTGCCGGTGAAATGAAGAAAAGGAAATAGAAGATTATTTATTTGATCTTTTCATAGTTGAGACTGAAAACAGACTCAACAGACAGACTCAGAGTGAAAAGATCAAATAAATAATCTTCTATTTCCTTTTCTTCATTTCACCGGCACTGATGATGACCTTTTGGGGTTAAAAGCCGGCTTTGTTTTTTAATAAAGTAATTTAGTGGAGAGACTCTTTTATTTTTCATTATACGATGAACTCCTTTAGCGCTACCGTTTGAATGAATTATAAATTAATTTAATTTATAAAAATAATTAATTAATTTTATAATTTTTATTTATAATAATTTAGAGCTTAAAGGTAACGTTTGTCAAAATTAAATTTGTTTTATGAGTTCGACATATTAACTTTGCAGCGAAATTATTAGTAAAATAAAACTATAATGTCCGCTATATTTAGTTCAGTAAGTTCAATTATAATTTGTATTTTTTATTCTTTAAGTATATTTGAATAAAACCAGTTTTGATTTGTATTTTAAGAGCTTTGTTCTTTTTAAACAAAAAATAAACCTTATTTTAATTGTTTGTAATACATACATACACACATACACAAAATATATATATATATATATATAATATATATATATATATAATATATTATATATATAAATATATAATATATATATATAATATATATAATATAATATATATATATAATATATATGACGGACCCTCCCCTAAAGGCAACCTTGGCTACGCCCATGCACCCGACAATGTCTCGTTTTAGCCTCAAACATATATAATTTCCCTATATTATGGGATTGAAGAGGGGGGGGGGGTTACCGCCACTCCATCAAATAGTATTTAAATAAATGTTCAATAATGATAAGAAAGATTCGTTTATATTATCCATTACGTGTTTTAGGATCTTAAAATGTAAGAAACGTTTAAAAATGTATTGTTTTGACTTTCCAAAAAGTTGCTTGCCATTCCATCTCCCTTCTATAACCAATTGGGCTCTAAGGCACCAGTTTGTAGGAGACGCATTAGGTTGACGCCTTGTGTCATGAAATCTTAGTGGTCAAAATAATGTGTAGGAATATAAACAGATCTAAGAGTGAAGAGCTTATCGCCTTGTTCCTGTCACATTAGATACCACATCTTTTTATCGAAAATACGTAATTTTAAAAGGAATCTAGAGGACCGACTAAGGAATAGATTACGTTATGCCGAGTGAATAAGTGGCGAGTGTTATCAGCCGCGGGAATTTTCCTACGACATCTCACCTCTATTCTGCCACATATTTAGTATTCAGACTTTATTTATCTGGCATGGCACAAACCGTTTAAAAGCTTTAAGAAAAAAAAATATTAAGATACGAAAATGACGCTTGCTTATATGTATTAGGCAATGTCTATGTACCAAAAGATGGTGATTTCGTGATTCTTTTACAATTTTACAGCCCATTGCCCTCCCCCTTGACTGATTTAAATTTGTCGCCATTTTTACTTTTCCTCATAGGTCGCGCATTAGTTTATACAATTAAAACTGTGGGACGGAGCGTATGTTTGTGTGTGTGTTTAAAAAGTAACCAATGTTGACACAATGTTCCTCGTAGTACTATTTTGGTGTCAAAGCAGTGTAATTTTTGGCTAAAGTTCTACCACTATTCTTAAACTATGTAGTTTTAACGGGTGTTATATCCAATTCCTAAGTAATTGTGTTGTTTCATGGTTCAATTTTGATAGATCTTAATGTTTGTTCAATTTGGTTTTTAATGAGGATGTCGGAAAAGAAAAAATAATAAAAACAAGAAGCCTATACTGACACTGGCTGCTACGCCTCGTCGGCTCTGGCGGCTGCTTCGTGGCCACATGCATGGTTGTTGTCCTATGTAAGTCCGTCTTATAATTAGTTTATATAAGTGGCATAATGCCTCTATATTAGCGAATTTCCAAATGTACTAGTCAAAACCGTGATCCGTTTACATAAAACTATTACTTCGGTTGGCAGGAGGTTCAACCCCGAGCTGAGCCTCCTAGGAGGAGAGTTAACAGTTGGGGTTGACTTGGCCATTTTGTTTTTCTTATTTATTAATATAAGCATAATAAGATTTAGTTTTTTTTTGTATTAAGTGTGACCCAATAAGTTTTTGATTTTGAGTGAATTTTCGAAACTTTGCTGAGTCTTTACTGCAGGTTAATAACGTCATATATAGTAGTAGTTTTATATCATTCTACCAAGCTGCATTGCATTTCGAGGAAGCTTTCGTAATTTATTGGGAGACAAAATAAATGTCTAGTCACATACATACATACACGCACACAAATAGAAAAATGAGCTAATGAGAATTGGGTCATAGAGAAGGGAATATATATATATATATTCCCTTCTCTATGACCCAATTCTCATTAGCTCATTTTTCTATAGTAATTCGCTAAAAAATAGCAGGTATGTATACCGGCAATGTTAACCGTAAGTATAAGTAAGTATTATTTGTATTTGTTATTTGCATTTGTATTGCATTTGCATTTGCATTGCATTTGTATTTGCATTTCATTTGCATTGCATTTTTGCATTTGTATTTGCATTTGTATTTGCATTTGTATTTGCATTTGTATTTGCATTTGTATTTGCATTTGTTTTGATTTGTATTTGCATTTGCGCGTTTGCATTGTATGTATTTGTTATTTGCATTTGCATTTATTTGTATTGCTGAAAAATCCGAAACCAGGATTTAACCTGAAATATGAGTTTTATGTGTTTTTAAGACCTCCTAAGTGGTTTTCACAATGTTGTCTGTCTATGTGTGTGTGTGTGGTATCATCTGATTTCCCAGTGTATTTATGCTAGAGAGTTAAAACTGAGTACAAAAATCAATCTTTATTTAGGTCTAATGTTTTAGGTCTAATTGTGCTCTCCGGAAAATATTATGTGTGACGTCATTAACCCGCAATAATTACTCAGCAAAAGTATAGAAAAATCATACAACTCGGAAAATGTTTCGTTTGATTTGAGATTTGGCGTGCATGAGTGTGAAATGTGTATGAAAACACAAATCATACGTGTGTTAAGTTCCATCTCATTATCAGCTTTAGTTCAATTTTTATGACTAGAATTGTATACGTTTTTTTAAATGTAAGTACTCGGAAAATAATCTAATAAAGTAAAGTAGTTGTCAGTTTTGTATAAAACAGTAAGATGGACATTTTTATTTATTTTCTTGGAGCTGTTCGTTATTACAAAGTATTAATTTTTCCTTTCCTATTTTATTTATGTCTTCAAATGCAAGTATAGATAATTACTTTCTAGTTGTAGTGTTTTTTTCTTTCTTCATTATTTTATTTATGTAAAGAGAAAATAAATAAATAATTAAAAAAAAGTTAATATTTGGTACAAGTGTATTTCTTTACGTAATAAATGAGTGTACTAAGCTTCGTTTCAATACGGAATGTATATCAACACATTTTGTTGGATCATTAAAATTAAGCAGCATTGGGCGAGGTCAGTGCCTGGATAGTTGACCGCTAACATTAAAACGAATGAATTTTCTGTCTGATGTGTGAAGTGAAACCGATGTTGTGCAGCCATTTCGACGTAGGGAGAAAACTTTCGTACCCGGTTTTTTTTACCGGCATACAAATAAAATGGCATTGATAATAATGACATCTTATTTTTATCTTATTTCTAACCGAAATTCCACCTGAATCATTCGATCCAGGTGTTTGTAAGGCCAACTAAGTGGTTTTTACAAAATGTTCAGTCTGTATGAGTGTGTGTGGTTTTTTCTTCTTCCTCCAGAAATTAATTTTAGAAGCCGTTTATATTCAGCACGTTTCATAAATGTATTGTATGCCTTATAAATTACAACAAATAAGATCAAACTCGTAACTTCTGGAGTTTCATCTTATTACCATAAATAACAACACATTAATTAAACCAAATTGCAAATTTAATACGTCCGTGAGTTTGACGACTTCATCAATGACATCTTGACAACCCTTAGGCTGTCACATATTAAATTTGCAATTTGGTTTTGCAATTTGGGAGCATCTTAATGCTCCCTCTCTCTATAATTATTCAACTTTCCCTCTTTTCTTGTTTTCTTTCTACCGACAATTTTCTTAACTTTAATTCCACTAAATTAAAAAAAATCAGGCGGAGGGTATCTCGTAACTTTTCCTCAACATATTAGATTCGCAACGCTTATTTTAACAACTTCAGACTCCCTCTTCGAAAGATCTTTAGAATACAGAAATCGCTAAATGCATATTGCAGTCCTCTAGTTGCCAAACACCTTGAACAAGAAACTCGATACAAAAAAATCAATTCTTTTTGCTATAAAAATGTTTCTACTTATCTTATACATACCGCGGGTATATTGGAATAATATTGTTTTTTATTTATACAGTGGGTATATAGGAATAGTATTGTGTTTTTATGTATACAGTGGTATAGGAATAATATATTTGTTTTTTCTTATTTATACAGTGGGTATATAGGAATAGTATTGTGTTTTTTTATGTATACAGTGGGTATATAGGAATAATATTGTGTTTTTTCTTATTTATACAGTGGGTATATAGGAATAGTATTATTGTGTTTTTTCTTATGTATACCATGGGTATATAGCCAAAGTATTGAGTGCTTTATAAACATTTCTAACCGAAATTCCACCTAAATCATTCGATTCAGGTGTTTGTAGGTGGTTTTTTACAAAATGTTCAGTCTGTATAAGTGTGTGTGGTTTTTTCTTCTTCCTCCAGAAATTACTACTAGAAGCCGTTTATAATTAGCACCTTTTATACATGTATTGTTTGTATGTGTGTGTGTTTGTTGTTGTATGTCTTTGCATGTATTGTGTTGTGTTGTATGAATATACATTCTTAAATATGTTTTTTTATTTATTTCTTTCTTTTGGTGTTTTAAAATGTTTTATGTTTTCAATTGAACGTTCTCATTCAAATTCAGTGTATTTGTGTGTCTGTTATTCAACAGACACACACATACACTGCGTATTTATGCAAAAGAATTAAAACTTGGGACGAAAATCAATCTTTAGGTATAGTTGTGCTGTACGGAAAACACTTTTTATGACGTCATTAACCCGCAATAATGACTCAGTAAAATAAAATAAAATTCATAAAACGCGGACTTAAGTTGTGATGGAGTTGAGATTTATCACACATGTAGTCATACATAATTCAAACATATTAGCCAAGTTTCATCTCAGTATCAGCATTATGCATTTTTATCGAATGACTTGTATACGTTTCTTATAAATTATAAAAATCCTAAAAAGAATCCGATTGAGTTGAAATTTGGTACAAATGTACACCTTTACGTAAATAAATAATCACATCAAGTTTCGTTTCGTTACAAGTATATCCATGATTTTTTTTGAATTATAAAAGCCAACAGTATTGAGCGTGGCCAGTGCCGGGATGAATGAACGCTGAGAATGAAACGGATGTATTTACTATTTGAGGACGAGCGAAGCGAGTAAGACGTGTTGCAGTTACATTTGGTGATTTTTGTATTCTAATGGACGAGCGAAGCGATTCCGAAGTAGGATGGATGACCGTCGAGAGTTTGATGTGATGTGAACGAGGAAAAGTACCCAATTTTTTTAAATAATTATTTTATTTTTTAATTTATAATAAATTTAAAAAAACAATGACAATACCACAAACATTATGAGTGTGTGAGGATGAAACAATTAAAATTAAAAAATAAAAAATATATAGATTATTAAACTCACTTCTTTCTATAATTTGGAACTTTCTGTAATGCCGAGGTACGTCTCCTCCAGGTATTTAAATCTAAGGTATCTAAAACTTAATTTGGTCCAAAAACACCAGAGAATTTCGATTTCACTTTTATTAGTTTACCGAGGAAATACTATGTTAGAGTTGACAATGCTTACTGATTGTCACCATGTTGCATTGTTGACTACGGATACATGTAAACACCGAGTTACGCGGCTCACAACTAATTACAAATCATGTTATGTTTTTATTTCACTATAAAATATCTTTAAAAAGAGAAACATTATTATCAGTAGTTCTGTTTTATCACGATTAAACGATAAAGAATTTTGTAATTTTTTTCATTTAATACAAACGGTTTGAAAAGAATATCGGGGTAAAAATAACTTATTGCAATACATGAGAGTGAGAGGACGGCACGTGGCCAGGCTTTATTTGCAGATTTACGAGATGCTAAGGTAACATAGTGCAGGGAATAGACGTTCACTGACAGCGTCGCAATGTCTCGGTAGGTTTCCTTGACGCCCAAGGCCTGTCAGCGCTCATGCACTACAATACCTATAGCGTCATCGTTATCACAGGCTAGACACAACTGCAGTTCTAACATTTCTAAGATAAAACAACAATGCATCGCTAACTGTAAACAAACCTTACATTTTTTTTATCAAATCGAATATTGCTCTTGAAAGTTTGAATTTTTGACAGAAATAAAATAGAGATAAAGAGAAGTTGGCGCGAGGCGGAGTGACAGAGATAACAATGATATCACTAATTGACGGCTAATAGATTTGCCAATAACGTTTGATACTTCTAGTTCCACTATATAAATAATTATAACAAATTATTATTAATCAGATTGACAAATTATAAAAATATAGAAGTAGCAACATTTTTTCCCTCCAAAATATGAATATTTTAGGGATTTATGTACCCATTTTGTAGTATTTTTAGATTTCTAAGACTCTTTAGCGGTCTCCTCGCCCGCATTTTTAAAGTGATCTGCAATAAGCTTTTTTTCCTTCGAAAATTCGCTAAAATGTGCAATGCTTACCCAAAACCATCTTAGATCACTAATGTAGTACTTCTGGTTTAATGAATTTATTCGGTTAATAATTTAACACCTGTTTGGAATACTGAATACTCTCATTAATAAAATAATAATTTAAACGAATTACTATTAAATATTTTATTAAATTGAAAAATAACTAACTGAATTGTATGCAATATATGCCTTTAATTTAAATATTAATTATTGGTGCGATATTTGAAAAAATAATATTCCACATTGCATATCATAAAATATAGCAATACAATATATTGCTAATATTATACGGCCGCAGGTTCCTACACTTTAAATAACATTACTTTATAAGACCCTCGGCATTGTCACTTCAGCATTCTGAAGTCGAAAGAAGTAAACCCGAAGCAATGAAACTTCAGACTTGGGTTAGTAATAATAGTAATATTTTTATTTATTAAATAATCTAACAAGATATAACACATCATTACAATTTTAACTATGGCCTAAAGATTAAACATTAATAAATAAATATATGTGTATTTTATTTATTTAAAAACGTTTAATTTTTAATTAATAAAAATGACAACAAACACACTGGACAAGTAATATTAACAAAATACAAACTAATATACAAAATAAAACAACTACAATATACAACATTGTAGTTATTGTACAATTTTATCTTGAAGTTAATTTGGATTGCTAACCAGGTGAGTAGCGTTGAGGAAGTCTCTAATGCTATATAATGCATTAACCAATAGTAATTATTTCACCTGTCTCTGAAAAATTCTGATAGATGGAGCTGATGTATAATGGAAGTTTGTTAAAGCACTCAATAAACATGTATTGAGGCGAGTTATTAAAATTTGTCTTATTAAAAAATTTAGTGTATTTATCTTTATTCCTTAGGGTTTGGTGGCATTGTAAGAATTTTGAATAATGATTTAGCTGAATTGGGTGATTTTACTTTGAATATTTTTCTGATAATTTTCTTTTGAACAAGTAACACTCTATCGCTGAACAAAGTTGAATTCAGACAAGAATGTAATTTTTGATGTATGGATATGCCCAACCACAGTAGAGCATAATTAGAGTATCACGGGAGTTGTAAAAAATAAACTTGTTGATTAAAAAGTAAAAAGATATAATTTATTTACGACTGAATCAATGTGGTATTGATAAGGTAATGTAGTGTCAATATACAAACCAAGCAATTTGGTCACTTTGACTGAAGAGAATGGAGAACAATTTATTCTAAATGGCAGAGGCACCGGAGGCCTTGTTTGACAAAGAAAAACGTTGATACTTTAATTAACATTTATAACTAATTTAATAAATTGACACTATTTAGCAAAAGCTGAACAGATCAAATTTATTCTATCTTGTAGAATCTCTAAAGATTTACCAAATACAATTACAGTGGTATCATCTGCAAACAAAATTACTCTGCAGAAATTGCAAGCTTTTATTAAAAATTTGGGAGATTATTAATGAACAAGAGAAACAATAAAGGCTCCATATTTAGTATTCTTGAGAAACTTCCAGGGATACTAAGTTAACATTGTAATTTGATGCATGTGCTCATCGGAGGAGTTGGTTTAAAGAAATCTATTACTTTATAATTCTTACCAATTATTTTGGATACAGTACGACAATGATTGTCACCAACTAAAAGTATTTTAATAAGGTTTTTAAAATTAGAGATGCATGACCATTTTTATGGTTTTCTATGTGACCATAAAAATGGTCATAGAAGGACAGGTGCTTTTTTTGTTCAGAGTTAATAACACAACAGTTTTGTTTGGTATGGAAGTATTAATATTATTAAAATGCTTGGTTGTGAGTGAGATATTAATGAACTAATTTGATTCCTCTAATAAGTTTATCATTGTGCTTTTTCCCAATAATAGTTATTTTAAATTATGGGTTTTCCTATAAATGACTGTTTTCTTTGGATAATTTGGATATTTCGATGTGTTGTTTTGATGAATCCAGAATAGCTAAGTAGTTTAAGTCTGCCATAATATCTGAACAAAGTGCTTTAGAATATAGTCTTTTTGATATTGTATTATATCCAGGGCTCGTGTTAAAATAATTTAGTAAATATCCAACTAAAAAAATAATAAGTAAATAAATAGAGTTAATAGAAATCCTTTATTAGTTTCTATTCGAATTTTACTTTCTTGAATGCTGAAAATAGTGGATTGCTTTACAATCATATTAGTTCCAAGTTATCCTCCAGAGAGATCGCTAGTGGTTATCAAAAAACGCAGTTTGGTAACTGCCATTTTTGATTTAATAAGTTAAGAAGGAGAAAAAGAATTATTGCCAAAAATCAGTCGTATTTGTATTTATCAGTAAAAAATAAGCTCTTAATTTATCAAAAGTGAAATATTAAGTAAGAAAATCAATCAATTTACTATCGTTTTATGTTCCAAAGTAAAAAAAAGGCTAGAAAGTGGCTTCCTCTCTAAAAAACGAGCTCATTTCACACAAGTTTACGTTTTAGCGAATTTCCTTTGGAAATTCGGCCAATGGGATAGACGTCATGGCGGAATTCGAACCTCGGACCACGACACAAATCCGTTTCGAAATGCGCTAAAACCTTTGAAGATAACTGACTAAGCTTAAAGATAAGTAACTAATCTTTAAACTAGTGCACATAATAGTGCGTACTTCTAATTTTAGAGGTATAGTTTTCTACAACCAACTGGATAATTATGCGCATTTCCTTTGGAAAATACAGACAAAATGAGTTACGAGCAGTGCTTGACAATTGATTAACTGCTTAGGTTCTAAAGTATGAACCGAAACCACGCAATGGGCATGGTTCTTGCATAAGCAAGAAATGGGTTGTTTAGCATGGAAACACGCATTCTAAATGAAATTCGCCCGACAGCGGACCACCGCGCCGGATTTATTTATTTAGTAGTTGAAAACTTATATAATGTAAAAAACTATAAAAATTATCATTCCAACCAGGATTGTTGTTAAGCACGGAAACACGCATCCAAAGGAAATTCGCCCGACATGCGGACCACCGCGCCAGAATTTTTAGTATTAAAGGAATTTACCAAATTGTTATGTTCAACTTGTCAGATTCTACAGCGAGAAAAGTTAAGCAAGTTGTCATTGCATCTTTTTAATCTGCTGTGCATTTCCTTTTTAGCTCAGTAGCGTCTTCAGGTCTTAAGTTGAAGGTTTTAAATTCGTGCTTGTTTTATCACTTTATTTTAAAAGTGTCAATTTTATCTTAAAAATTGTAAACTTTTACTATATTAATTAACATAAATGTTTTTGGAAATAAATTAACTTAAATTTTCACGACTACATTTCAGTTTATCAAATCGGCTACAATGTTTAAAGGACTTACAATATTTGTTATTTTAAAAAAAATTGGCTTTAATAAACAAAATACTATGCAATATTTTACAAATTTATCAAAAAACTAATAAATAATGACTTTTTAAACGGCTTGCAGAATTTTTGTTAAAACAAGTGAATTAGTTAACAAAAATAATAAAAATAAAATGATAAAAAGCTTATTTGATAACAAAGAAGTCTCAGTGTAAACATTTGGAATAAAATTATCAAAACTTTTATTTAGATAAAAATATAGAAACCTGAACAATGCTGACCTCACTACTTTATAGCGTTACTAAACAAACAGCTGTTCCTTATTTTTTTCATGAAAATCTCAATATTAACTTCTTTTGTGATTCATTTATAAGTTTTATTGATTAATTAGAAACGTAAACAATTATATTAACTATAGATAACACCGATCGAGAGGCTTTAAGTTTGAAATGAGGAGTCAAACAGTATAAAGAAGTTATTTATTGTGTAGTAAATCCATAGGGGACTAAACAGTAAGCACACCGCAATTTTACAAATCACTGTTTGTTTTTATACTATTTTCTCTCTCCTGGAGGTGAAATGTTTAACATACCACGAGAGAAATAAGTCGTTGTATAGAGGAATAATTAACTCTATCGGCTTCGCCTCTTCAGTTAGCTTAATAGCACTCAGGACACAACTTGACCGACCAGGTTGCAAAAATTCGCTTTTTCCCCTTGGTAAGTTAATAACTATGACATCATTACCCCTCATTAATGACTTGTAATACTTTTAAAAAATTCTTAATAGCGTTAAAATGCTTTGATCAATTTAAAATTTGGTTTAAACAAAATATTTAACCATTATTTTTTATTAAATTTTTGAGTCCACTTAAAAAAATTCTGTGGTCACCTTAAGCCATTTTCAAAAGAAATCCCACCTCCTATTCCCCCACTACTTTAGCCATTTGATCAACATAGAATGGCCTCTGACATACTTAATCGGTGTAAAATTAATTTATAGCCAATATAATTCAGGATGTAAAATTATGGAGAGAAGAGGTCAGCCATATAAGGATAATTAGGATAGCCTCGATGCACTCATAAGTGTGGCGGAAAACCTAATATACTCAGCACTATTGGCGTAGCGAGAACCAATCAGAGCTCGCTGTTTGACCGATATTTTTTAAAAGCCAATGTAATTAACCACTATGCATTAATTTTTAGTTTTAAATTTTAGCTTACTGGAAATAATATTTTTGTTTATTCGTCTATATTAGATGCTTAAGTTGGCAATATTTTTACATTTCAGTTTTGTATGAGTTAATTTATTCTTTCTTTGTTTGTTTTCTTTTTTCTTTTCCCACAGAAAATAAATTAAGGTTGTATGCACACGAGAAAACACTTGATTTCCACTTAGTGCACTATTTAAATATATTCGCAAATAAAACTTGGCTAAAGCGCAGGACTGTGATTAATAACAGAAGAGTGATGCATCTTAAACATAGATATATATTGCTAGAGGGAGCAGAGTACCCTATCTCAATACATTAAGATCCTTGAAACATCTTTTTGGAACTCTTAGTTGCTCTATGAAACCTCATTGTAACCTCCTTTAGTAGGTTTTTTGTCGTCTTTTTACACACAATTTAGTAATACTCAATTTCTCGGCCTTGAAATTAAATCCATTTTTATCTCTGCTACGTCTCAGGAAGCAACATTTAAGTCTATCAGCTTCGCCTTAAGACTTAACAGCCATGATTAAATCTCAGCTATACAATCAACTTCATTGTCCTGATCCTGTTTACCCTCTTCTCTATCACTAAAACAAATACTGACTTTAAATTGTCCAAAAACTTTTGAAATGGTACGTTTGCAATATGATTCAGTGACGTAAACGCTGTAATTTTGACTTGGGTCTGTACCGGTAGTTTCCGCAGGGTGGGAGTGACACAGACAGTTGTTTGAATTTACATTAATTGTAGCAAACCCAGGGTTTTTAACACTATATTTGGCTTCCTAGTCATTTCCTGATGATACCACTAAGTACATCACATTTAACAAATCCAAAATAACTCTTTTGGGGCTTTTCACAATAATTACTCCCCATTTAATATTTGCAAAAAAATATAAATATTTGTAAATTACTATTTTTAAATATTTATATTCTAATATTTAATTATTATATTATTAAATATATTCAATGATTTTTTAATTAAAAATTACTGTTTTTTGCATCGAGAAAATTCCTAAAGAGGGTCCCGAAGTGGTTATGTATAAAATCCCTGTACACTACCCCCCCCCCCACCAGGGGCCTACAATATTCTTTGATCTGCCAGTACACTACCCCCTCCCCCAGGGGCCTCACAGTGATATTCTTTGATCTGCCAGTACACTACCCCCTCCCCCAGGGGCCTCACAGTGATATTCTTTGGTCTGCCAGTACACTACCCCTCCCCCCCCATCACCAGGGGCCTACAATATTCTTTGATCTGCCAGTACACTATCCCCCTCCCCCAGAGGCCCCACAATGATATTCTTTGGTCTGTCAGTACACTACCCCTCTCCCCCCCAGGGGTGGTGATATTCTCTAATCTGCCCAAGGATCTTGAATAAAAGGGATGACCCACTAAGTCGATTTGCCAGAGAGACTTCAACACGAAACATACGTCAAAAACCAACTGCACAATTCTTATAACAGGGCAGGTCATACATTTTAGAGGTAAACTTACCTCTCAATGGTTTCCCATTGTTTATTGCTTGAGAAGGTTATAACAAAACACGCTTGAATAGTCACTCACTGAAGTGGCAATGTATAGTCTAAAATTTAAAATTTAATAAGCACAAATGACTTAACAAGCACCACTAATGTTACTATCACGAGAAGCACAGAAGATAGTTTATAAGCAAACTCGACAACCTTGCTACATAACCTGCGTTGGGCGCCTTTTTTTCATTATAACCAAGGGGAAGGTAAGTTTGTTCCTATTTCTCTATCTCATACAACTTCCATGGGGTCACGAATTATCCTTAATGCGTCTTCCCCTTTATTCAAGATCCTTGGATCTGCCAGTACACTCCCCCCTCTCCCAGGGGCCTCGCAGTGGTTATTCCTGATCTGTCAGTACACTCCCCCCCCCCCGGGGCCTCGCAGTAGTTATACCTGATCTGCCAGTACACTCCCTCCCCCCTCCCCTAGAAGCCACGCAGTAGTTATTCCTGATCTGCCAGTACACTTCCCCCCTCCCCCAGGAACCTCGCAGCGGTTATTCCTGATCTGCCAGTATACTTCCCCTAAAGAGGCCCTGCAATAGTTATCCCTGATTAACCAGTACAAAATTCACGAGAGTGTCCCACAGTGGTTATCCCTTATCTGCCACTACCATCCGCAGACGTTACCTCTCGAACCATTTCTCCCTTGATTACTTTATAATTTTGTAGCAATATCCGTATTGTAGCTGTATCAACTCTCAATTCTCCTCAAGATATTAATAGTAAATTTTCCACTCAATTAATATGAATTTTATTACACGAGAACGTGTTATATAAGATAAAATTATTTCAGAACCACGCTAAAATCAAAACATAAACTAGTATATCTTTGATGATTCAAGCATCATTTTGCCGCCTCAACACTTTCTTTCCTATTTATTGCTTTTAAAATTAATAAAATAGATAAATTAGCCCATAAATTATAATTGGACGATATTATAAATAATATAGAAACGCATAAATTGAAATAAATTAAACATGAAATTTATTGTATAAAGATATGTTGAATCGATACATACATTCTAACATGAAAAACTTTCACTAGTTCTTAGGCTTTCTAATATCTCACCCATTGACAATAAATTACTACAAATGGCTAAACAAATTTAAACATGTATTTACTTATCCTCAATTATACCGCGGGTATATAGCAATTGTGAAGCCTTTACACTAAACATCCGAAACTAGAATTTCAAAATTAAATCAGGTGTTATATATATATATATATATATATATAATATATATATATATATATATATATATATATATATATATACATATATATAGGGTGTTGCATATGAAGTGTCCACCAAAGAAGGAGGTGATATACTCCTCAAGGGAAAGAAAACATGTTAACCCCGATCTCCAACCGTTTTCCCACAAGGTCAAATTTAATATTTTAAAAAAATATTTGACCTCGCTTCATAAAATTGTTAATAGCTTTTATACTGTTCAAGCTAGAAAGTTGACGAGATATGAATTTGATCTCGTTGGAAAGCTGAGTTAATTTCCTAAAGGATGTAGTATTAACTATGTCAAATATTTTGGAATTACTGTCCGAAAATTTGCATGAAAAATGTTTTTTTTGCAAAAATTGTATTTTATGGAATTTTTATGGCATTAGAGGAAGTAAGAGATGAGCAAAAGTTTAGCCAAGAACGAAAAACTTCTCTTATTATTGCCATTTAAGAAAACTCAAATATTTTTATACATGCAATAGTCAAAAATGTTATGTAATGCAAAAATGCAATAATAATGTCATGTGAAACAAAATAATAAAACATCAAATAGTCTGCAAGCGGAGCGAATTTTATTTTGAAAGCGTGCTTTCTTGCTCAACAATACATTGCTTGCTTATGACTTCAAATACTTTTCTAACCTAATAATGCAAGTAACATTACTTCGAGTTACAATTGTTTTGGGTTTTTCAAAGGACATGCGCACAAGTAATCATCAAGTTATATAAACCTATCGTCATCATTCCAAAATTGAGTCTGCTTAAGTTTCTGGTTTATGTTTCATTATCTGAGCAATAACGTCGCCACTTTTAATTTAACATTCAGGATTTTTCAAAGAAAATGTCCATATGGTTTAAGAACGTTATACAGAAGCACGGTCATCATTCTGAAACCAAGACTGCACAGCATTATTCGAACTCACTTAAATTTCATGCTAATTTTTGAATGATTTAGCGTATTTTCATAAATACTACAATAATAACTACACGACCATTTAATGTTTTATCTTATAAAATGTATAAGAACAGCCTTGAAATTTTTAACTAAACTTTGGCATCAAGTTTAAAATAGCTGCCATTTTCTCATGGATATTGGCTGAATATGTTTTTCATCATTGCTTACACTGCGTAAAAGCAGAGTCATTAGTGCCGCAATCAAGTAAAGCACCTCCCAATCGTTTTCACTTACTGTTTACAAGGCTACCAACGAATAATAAAAACTATGTCTTAAAATATACCTATATCTTCTAGGAATATCATAGCCTGACTCAGAGACCACCTGTTTTGTGCTCTTTCAAATTATTAATAATATAAATTAAAATAAAATATACACCTCCATACTTTAAATTAGGGGTTTGCAAATAACGAACGGCACCTGAAGGTAAAAATATTATAAAAAATATAATATTAAATAGGCTGAAGCCTATTTAATATTATATTTTTTATAGCGTAGGCTATAAAGAATGATAATATACTATATTATCATATAGAGAAATGATCTTGTTTGTTGGTAAATTTCCAAAGGTAAAAGAGCTAAGTTTTACTCTACCGTCTGTTGTAATGTCCTGCGTTATTGTGTATCACTCAGTTCTTAGTGATGTGTATTACACATCACTAAAGACTTCTTTATTACGTCTATCACATAGTCCTTAGTGATGTGCATCACAAATCACAAGCACTTTTTAATTACGTTGTCACATAGTTCTTAGTGATGTGTATTACACATCACTAAAGACTTCTTTATTACGTCTATCACATAGTCCTTAGTGATGTGTATCACAAATCACTAAGCACTTCTTAATTACGTTGTCACATAGTTCTTAGTGATGTGGATCACACATAACTAACTATCTTTCTTTTGTCTATCACCTAGTCCTCAGTTATGTATATGACACAGTCCTTTGTTATGTTTTATATTTTCTGTTATAAAATCTTTATTGATTTTAATTTCAAAATCTTTTGAGATGAAGAAGGAGCGATGCCGAATAACCGGAAACAAAATGAAAGTAATTATTATTACAAATCCTACATAGATATTTGTCAGAGGAAATGTGTCTGTGCATGAATAATGCTATGTTAAGTTAGTTTGATGGCGTAGGCAGAAAAGCGGGTAGGTTTGAATGCAATCTCTCGTTCTACAAGTCATTAGTCTTATTCCTGCATCAGGGTATTTAACTATGCAAAACATTGTATTTCGCCAGACACCCATGTTGGCACTCGGAAATATCTCCAAATACTAATGGATTCAATAATTAATTATCTGCTATGTTGTTAAATAAAGGCGATGCGATGGCCTCGTTGAACATACAATGTTGTCTCGGTATCCACAGCTCGGTTTTGCAATGAGTTTACTATAAACAAGTTTTAACACTGCCCACCAGAAATGAAGTGTAACAGTTTGTAGGATTCTAAATGTGCATATGATGACTCTCTGTCTTCTTAGCGTGTCTTGTTATTCGTTCGTGTTTGACTCAAAAATGAAATCAAACCTGGACCTAAATAACTAATGGCTAATCATATCTCGACATTACAAAATATGTTTTTCCTAGCCTGAGCAAGCTGGCCAGATGTTTTCGTAAAGAATTCGATACTGCAATTATTTTATAGATGTAAATATCATTTCGATACACACGAAATTGCGTATGTATACATTTCTATATCGAAGCGTTTCGATGTTCCCAATTTAGACAATGTCTAATACATTTTTAGTTGATGATTTTTTTCTCTAAATAGCATGACGCTAGAAAAAAACTTCTTAACATTAAATGAAAGATTTTCATCTTTCATTATACCGAGTGTTATTTTTTAAATTGACTTTTAATTATTAACTTTGTTCTTGCATCAAACTTTTTTACTTTTCCCCATTTTACCGTATGTATATAGGAAAATAATTATGTTAACAAAAAAAATCCGAAACGGGATGTCACCTAAATTATCCATTTATGGTGTTTTTAGACATCTTTTAAGTAGTTTTTAAAAAGTCGTCTGTGAAATCACCGTAGCTCTCAACGTATTTATTCTAGAGAGTTAAAACTTAGTACAAAAATCAATCTTTACAATCTGTGCTATACAGAAAATATTTTTTATGGCGTCATTAACCCGCAATAATGGCTAAGAAAAATATTTTGATTATCCATTAAATGGAGAAAAATGATTTCATGCATTTTAAGATTGGCGTGCATGTAGTGATATATATAAGAAAGACATATGCGCCGAGTTTCATTTTGTTATCAAAATTTTTTGATAAATTGTAAAAAATCGGAAAATCCAAAAAAATTGAAATTTTGTAAAACTGTATTGCATTGCATAATAAATAGGTAAAAAAAGTTTCGTTTCAATACGGCAAGTATTTCTACAGTTTTTGTTGGATCGTAAACGTTAAGCAGCATAAAGTGTGGTCAGTGCCTGGATGGGTGACCTCTGGGAATAAAACGAATGTGTTTATTGTCCGAGGACAAGCAAAGTGAGTCCGAAGACGTGTTGTAGTCTAAATTTAGTGATTTTTATATTCTGAGGATGAGTGTGATAAGGAAATTTTTGGGGATTACCCCTCCCCAATTTTTTACATGATGATGTTTACCAATAGCCTAATAATGCTATCCAGCCTTATTTGCAACACAAAAAATTACGTTCTTTTCAGAATCGCGACACTTCCGGCTTCGTTATATTTTTTAATGAAGAGGAAAAATTGAGACGCTAAACGTTATAAATGAGGATACGCGAGACTCATCAGCATAACTTGCTGAGCTTTTGCACAATATGTCAAGCCGCTACGATCAATAGTGACCAATCAATTAATTTGGGCAAACAAAAAATGTAACCTGAACCTCAAGTAAGATACGTTTTAGCGAATTTTCTTTGAAAAAAAGTTCGCTAATGAGATAGCTCGTGAGGTAGGAAGGCCGTCCAAGAATGTGTTTTGAGGCTTTAAAATATTTTGAAGGGCTAAATTGAATGAACCTGGTCTGAAGTTGATACGACCTCTCTGAGTGTCGTATCAACTTACTTATCAATTCAATGTTTCAATATTAAATTAACCTGAGCAGTGGCGTCACAACTTATTTAATTTGTTCGAAATTTTAAAGAAAATGCACAAGCAAAATTAGCATAAGCTGAGCTTTAAATGAGTGGAATCTATGGGATAAATATGCTCATTTTCTTTGAAAAATTAGAAAATATTAAATAACAAGTTGTGACGCTACTGCTTAGGTTATTAAATATATACCGAAAAATTAAGCAAAAAAGCACGCATTTCAACGAAAATTCACCCAGCTTGCAGACCTCCGCGCCAGAATTATTTATTTTTTAAGTTCTCATAAAATGTTTGCCTAACTTATATTTAGTATATATTGTAAAGTTTTCAAAACTTGCGTAATCATTTTCCTCAACTATAAAGTTTAGTATTAGTTATCAATTGAAAACTTCTAATAAACAAAACCTTTTGATTTAAGATAAATAATTATTAAACATAGGGTTTTGACATGAATGTAGTGCGTTTGCGCGTTTTTATGCTAATAACTAATAAGTTGAGTTGTTTGCTTATATTGTTGTTTATCTAGCTTCCTATATTGAACTGTTCAACATCTAACCAGACTGACTAAAGTATTGTAATAAATCATAAAAATACCACCATTCCGTTTGAAACCAACAAATTAATTAATGAATATTAAACAAATCCAATGTATATTTAGAACTTTCTTATCAAATCACATTGTGGACATTTGAGACTTTTGAGGCCTGCTTAATCGGGTACCAACTTATTTGTTAACTTATAGGAAAATAATAAGACTTTCAAAATGATAGTATAAATATTTAAAAAGCAAATAAATCTGGTACGAAGAATTTTGGAAATTTTCTTTACCATGTCTGATTTGGTACGCTCGTCCTCAGAATATAAAAATCGGTAAATTTATTCTACAACACGTCTTCGGAGTCACTTTGCTTGTCCTCGGACAATAAATACATTCGTATTTTTATCAGAGTTCACCCATCCAGGCACTGATCTCGCTCCATGCTGCTTAACTTTTACGATCTAACAAAAACCGTAGAAATACTTCACGTATTGAATTATAATAAGTGAAACGAAACTTAGTCTACCTATTTGTTTATAAAGGGATATATATGCAGGAATAATTAATATTTATAGATAAATGTAACTAAAATAACAAAAATAAATAATGGAAAAACAAATATCTCCAAATGAAGACAGAGAGAAATTAAATAATGATAAAAGTAAAAACAAAAAAAAATATTAAGAATAAAATAATTAAGTTTATAAGTATTAATAATATAAAGAGAGAAAGAAAGGAATGATAGAAAGTACAATTGAAGTTACAATGCCTTATTATGGTATTTTTATCCTTTAATGTAATTTATGTTTTGTCCAAGTAAATGTGTTTATATAGTTGCATTTACTAATAATCAATCTCTTATTTAATAGTATTTAATATATTATATTATAGTTTAGTGGTAGTTCTAGTATAATTGTATTATAGTAGTGCTAGTAGTGCTGTAATGGTGTACTACTAGCCGCATATTATAGTAATAAAAATATCATGATAGTATATTAGTCAGTGTTTTATAGCAGTTATTAAGTGCAATCACGATCCTGATTGAGAAGTTACGGCTTAGGGCAGAAATGCTGTAAAATAAAATTTAAAAACTTTATCTGCAATGAAGGGAACGTAAAAATATTATATTTCACGAAACTTGACAGCTTTATTTTTTACTAATGACACTTATTTTTAAAATTTTTGCATTGGACATTGCAATTGGACACATATTGAAATTGCCCATGACATTTCAATGCTGCAAGGGAGCAAAATGGAATTTTGAAGATGAGTTTTATAAATTAGTCCACTAAAGCTGAGACAAATCGAGGCTGTTAATTAACCCATTTGACTGACGAGGCGAAGCCGTGAGGTAAATGGCGAATTGCTTGCAGAGGTAGAGCTGATACGGGTAATTGCTGACACGAGTTGGCAATGTTTCCTTTGTTGCATAGTAGCATATACTATTTTATCTACTACACATAAAAATGTTATGTTTAATTTTAAGTCTTTAAATACTTGCTACTAGATTCTGGGGGCAGTGAATATTGCTTTGAAGTTGTTGCTACACTTGCAATATCAGCAAGAGTTTGGTAATCGATTAATCCTAATATAACTATATATGTTTTAAATCTTGTTTAGAAAATTTATTTTATTTCTAAGAACATTTTACTTTACATTCAACGTTATTTTACCAGATTTATCTACAGCTGGTAAAAATTAAAACAAGCCAAAAATATCTGTGTTTTCCTCAATAAAATATTTACTAGGTAAAAATGTTTAATAGTTCATATTATATCGTATTTAAGTAATAATATGTGTAGAAAATATTATTACAAACAAGCTTAAAAATTATTGTTTTCCAGAGGAAATTGACACAATAACCCGTAACATCATAACGTTCACTCGTTTATGTCTCCTCTGGAGTTTTGACCTTTTTAAAATTATATTTAAATTAAACATAACCATAACTTCCTAGAAAGTAAAGCATTACCAAAAAAGGGTATACTAAGTAAATAAAGTAAACAAAATAATTTCATGCAATGTTTTAAACATTTTGTAGGGGGCGTTGTTAATATGACATTTTGCAGCTTAAAAGTAGTTCGATGATGACTAATTTTGCTGCCGAAAGTACATAAAAGAAATAAATTACCCTAATTATTAATACAAGTCATAAAAAGTTTTCCAAAAAACACGAATTTTTCTACAACAAATATAAAATAATAGGGAGAATGAGAATACACTACAATGGCCTGAATCAGGCGATTCCAGTAATTTTATAACGAACAGTGCTACCATCATCTTAAACAAGTGTAAAATCTGACATATTATGTATTTTGACTCTCAGCGGCTCTTGATTATGTAACGCATTGCACTCTAAATGAAACATAGGTTGTAAATCAAATTCCTCTGCGCATTTCTCAAATAAAATACGCATATTTATAAAAATAAAAATAAAGTTTGTTTGAATATTACTGAATGCATGGTAATGCACTAATTTATATTAAAATTAGTATAAACTGAGATATTAATGAGTTGGAACAATGCTGAGCAGTCTCTGCTTGAGAATGATGACCGTGCTTTTGTATGAAGTGTATAATGCACATAGGCATTATCTTTGAGAAATCCTGAAAATTAAATAAAAAGTTTTGACGCCACTGTTCAGAATATAAAGCATATAACAGAAACTTATGAAAGAAATGGATTCTTGAGCAAAAAAGCACGCATACCAATGAAAATTCGCCTGGCTTGTGGACCTTGTGGACCCGGAATTTGTTGTAATTTATAAGTTCCAAACATGTGTTCAATATTGTAATCATATATTTATTTCTATGACAAATTTTTTCTTTATAGCATTGTTACAAAAAAAAGTTTAATAACTATACAATTTAAAAAATCGGGTACGGGGTACCTCGGAACTTTTCCTCACCCTTCGGACTCGCTTCGCTCGTCCTCAGAATAGGATAGTTACCAGTCATTTTTTAACAAAAACACATTTCTCGAAGTAAATAATGGCGGCTTGATATCACTTTAGTATTTAAGCATATTTTTTTCGATTATTTTTAACAAATAATTTAATTAGTACAAAAAATCATACAAGAAAAAGTTCCGATTTTTACTCGGTTTTATTAAATTATTTGAATTTTCGGCAGGAATTTGTAACCTTGACAAATGTAAACAAACTTTTACGTTTAACAAAAGTGTCGCACAAATTAATAATTAAGTTCGTTTATAATTTTTTAACTAATTAGTAAATTTTGATCGGATTTGTTCCTATTTTTTTTGCGGTTCAAACGACGTTTTGTATGTCAAAAACACGTGTATACTTTTGGTATTATTAAGCGTCAAAAATTTAAATTTCAAAAGTAAAAAATTTCAAAATGGCGGCCAATATCAAAACGAAATTCGGAAGATTTGTTTATCATATTGAGAGGTATATTCCTGCCAAATTTCATTCAAGTTCATTAGGTCATTTTTCGATTTTTGCTGACTAAGCAAATAGGGTTAATGGTGACATAAAATTTTGATATTCCGGGCAGCACTTTTTTTTATTTGTTTGACTGTCTTTGTGTTCTTTGACACACAGACACACACACACATATATGAATATACCTCTCATATTGAGAGGTATATTCCTGCCAAATTTCAAGTTCATCGGGTCATTATTCGATTTTTTACGATTTTTTAAAAAATTGCTGACTAAGCAAGTAGGGTTAATGGTGACATAAAATTTTGATATTCCGGGCAGCACTTTTTTTTATTTGTGTGTCTGTCTGTGTGTTCTTTGACACGCACACACACAGACAGACAGACATCAAGCTGAAATCGGTTCAGATGGTCCTAAAAATGGATAATTCATGTGAAATCTCGGGTTAATCTTTTTTGGGTGAAACCAATACTTTTCCTTTATA
Organism: Microvelia longipes; assembly: GCA_018340805.1. Taxonomy (NCBI): domain Eukaryota; kingdom Metazoa; phylum Arthropoda; class Insecta; order Hemiptera; family Veliidae; genus Microvelia; species Microvelia longipes. Next base: position 7,612,616 of record JACMZG010001893.1, read on the forward strand.
TACCTTCTGTATAAGAAGGTGAGGAAAAGTAAAATTCGGATTTGGAAATTTTCCTCTTTACATCGCTCACTGGATTCGCTTCGCTCATCCTCACTAATTCATCCTTCTTACCTCGCTTTGCTCATCAAGAAGAAGAAGAACCTTCATTTCATTGGATAGTTCTTTTGAAGAGAACAATCAGAGAAAATATTTTAACATTTTATTAATAAAATAAAATAAGTTATTATATTTAAACTCATTAAACTTTCTTGTTTTACAATACTTGCTCGGTTAAAAAATCTTTTGAGTTCCTCTTTAAGTTCTTTGTAATTCATACTTTTTGTTTTTTGAGAAAGTTTGTTGTAAAAAATAATGACTTAACTGTTTTTTTAGTAATTTAAATATGAATGAATTTAAATATCTTAAAACATCACGTTTTGAGATATTTAAATTTGCTTTGTTTACTAGTTTCATATTTGTGCGCATCTATACGCTATTTAGACTTTTCTGTGTGTAGTAACAGAGCTAGAGAAAAATAAATTATTAAAGAGTATTGAGAGGCACATTCGTCATTTAGGCCATAGAGATAAATACTAGAGAGGGCATAGCCTATCTTAATACATTGAGAGACCTGAAACATCTTTTTTGGGCCCTCTGGGGCTTTGTGTAACCTCATTGAAACCTCCATTAAGAGGAAATTAAGGTTATGTCAATTACGATGACAGCTTTTCTCGCATTGTTTGGGTTTTGTTTTTTGTTATAAACGTTTTATTATATAACTTACTGTGCTTTTTAATGTTTATTTTATCATATTAGTACACAAGGTGGTGAAGTTACTTTTTGATATTTCAAAATTCAACCGATAGGGCCCCTCTAGTAATGGTATCTCTATGATTTAGGCTAAAATTGGGAATGTAACACTTTAAAATTTTAGTAATATTTTTAGTAAAGTTTTGAGCTTTAGAGTAAATATTTATCTCATGAGTTGTCGTGAAACTAAACGAAAACCTAGAAGGGGCTGTAAAAGACACAAAGTATGATTTGTCAATTGAGAATAGGATTAAGTTACTCAATTTTACACTATTTTGCTACAGAAGAACTTAATATATTGTATTAAAGCAATATTAGCCATCACTTTTCCATCTGATTAGGAACAACAATTGTCGAAATAACTACATTTTGCCTTTAAAAGGGAGAAACAATCACTTTATAACCCCTATTATAAGGTGGGAATTGTATGATACCATCCTGTTCTTGATATAAAGGAAGGAAATAAAACTTCCATTCCTGTATAACCTTCTCAAAAACAAAAACAATGGGAAATTATCGGGAGGTAAATTTGCCTCTAAATTTAGGAACTGCACAGTGAATGCAATGATTGTACGCATGCGCAGTTCGTACCAAACATCTGACGTTCGTTTGTTTGTTTTTGACACGAGTTTTGTAATGAATTTCTCTTTGTTATTTGTTCTTGATGTTTGTTCACTTTGTTACATGGACCGAAGTAGTGTCATCCCTTTTATTCAAGATCCTTGATAAAGAATAACTCAACCACTGTGAATTTCTTTCTCTTATAATATTTATTTTGGATGTAAATTGTTCATATTACCTTTTAACCCTATTTATAATTAGTTACTATAATAAGGTATAACGAATTAAAATGACGATAACATTGCCTATATAAATAAGTTGGTGGTGATTATGATGTGTTACAAGAAGCTTATAGTTATATTATAAACTTTTAACTCTACTAATATAGAACTCGGTAACCCTACTCCACTTTTAAAAAGATAGTACTTAACTAACAAAACTCTTTGCAAAACTTTTGGGAAGGATAAAAGTTTGGTCTCTGACTTTATGAAGTTAATACTCGATGTAAAAAAAACTGCTTTACTCTTGCAAGAAAGAATTAATATTATAAACTATAATATCCTGATGACATTTTAAAGATTCTATAAGAACAACTAGCAATTTATCTCCCCTTAAAGGGAAAATTGTTGGGAGCAAACAGTCATTATACCCTCGCTATATTTAACACGCTCGGCTTTTACTAGGGATTAATCTATATGGTTACCTCGGCTTCGCCACAGGAATCATCTCTATAAACCCCTCGACTTCGCTTTTAGGTTTAAAAATTTTGGTTCCCTTAGTTGGCGCCTCAAGAACCAACAAAAAGTTTGGAGAAATGACTGTGTTTTTTGTCTTGGTGCAAAAATATTCTATTTGAATACATACTATTCCTATTTGAATACATGGAGTTTCTTTAATTGCATTTCTTCGGCCTGGTATGAGCTCGAAACTAAGGACTAGCTGCGCTTGATGTTGAAAAGTAAAAGCGTCGTGTCTGCCCGCCTAGTTTTTATTAATTCTAAATCTCTAAAAGGATACCGCAGTATATTTTAATATTTTGTATAATATTCATTACAAATTTGAATTGTTGTCTGTTAAATGCCCAAGTTTTATAGTTTTAACAGATATTTATGCTGACAAATAAAATAAATTAAGCTGCTGAGCTGAAAGCAAGGATGGGCTATAAAAATTACCTCCAGAAGCGAAGTGGAGGCAGATATAATCATTACAGTGTTAGTTTTATTAAATGTCATGGAAATAATTGAAATAAAGTTTGGTATAAGTGCATCCCTTTTTGTATTGAATAACGTATCAACGTTTTTGTTAGATCCTTAATGTTAAACACCATCGTGTGAGGACAATATCTGGGTGGGTGATCGCTAGGGATAAAATAGGAGATTTAATATCTCAGAATGAGCAAAGCGAGTCTGAAGTAGTGACTAGTATGGATGAGCGCAGCTAATCCGATATTGTGAGGAAATCTGATATTGCTTTAGTGCATTTCCGTCGAAGAATCCAAAAGAGTCGACTTACAGGTTGTAGTGTAAGATAAGTCTTATTGCCAGATAAGTCTTACTTATCTGACTGTATCTAGAACTACAAATATAAGTTTGCATATAACTATAACTATATCTAAACAAGCAATCGATTGTTAATAAAGAAATCAAGTATTCAGAAGTAAATTCACCCGCCTTGCTCACTCTTACGCAAAACTATTTTATACTTATCAACTTAACTAGTGTCTATAAAACATTAAACGTTTTGAAGGAGGAACCAAGATACGAACCCGGGTCTTGGTACTAACTTTAAATACTTAAAGTGCTTCTATCATAAGTGCTTACTTTAAGTGTTTTATCGACTCTGGACCTATTTTATTCAACTCAATGCCCCAAAAACAATAACAAACACCTCACTCACATTTATCGCTTACCTCCTGTGGTTTTATTTTGGATAGTTATCAAGATTATTTTGGGCACTTACAGTGATCGAATTGGTTTTATTCGACTTATAGTAACAAAAACAAAGAAAACGACGCCTTATTTAAACTTTTTGTCTAACAATCGTATTTTAGGATTTTCGGATATTTACCATGGATTTCTGTATTTGTTTAACAACCAGACACCGAAGCCTTTCTTCCAATTAATGCAGCATCCAAAAGGGACTTATTCCCGCCGAAAAAATGTTAAGTCATAATTGTACCGATGTAATACCAAGAACAATTCCCTAACTCATCAAACCAGGCTCATAACAGCACAAAAACCTCGTTTCTAATATGGTTGCTATAATGGTTTTTGTATTAAATCCCGTTTAAATGGTCAACTCTGCCATCGCTATGGTGCTCACAAAGAATTCATAGTTATTATCATAAAATTTTATATTGAATCACATTTTCAATTTTAACTTGACTGGTCAGGGAAATATCAATTTCCTGTCTTAATATTGAAAGGTTTTTCAAGCATAATCCCTGGTATTGATTTTATATCTCTTGACAGGTAATATTTTCCCTCATTTCCTGCCCATAAATAGTAAAGTAATAAATAATTTTCCTGTGTGTGAGTAAATAACTTTGGCATTTTATTTTCCACATCGCACCAAAAACATTTATAGTTGATATTGGGGTAAAAATTAGTCGAGATTCAAATGTTATTTTCAATACGAAACAACGAATGTCATAGTTCAAGTTTCGGACGACTGATAAATCAAAATATAATTATCTACTAATTACCTGTGAAAATTCTCAAAATTAAAATAAAAATACTGGCATTTAAAAAAATATAAAATTTATATTTAGTGAAGTAAAAATAATACAGTAAATTTTGGTAACGTGCGATCAATTATTATTAGCTATAAGTAAAGGACTTACTTGAGTACTAAGTTAATCCAAAGGGTCTAAATAAGGGTAGAGGGCTGTCCGTTGTCCGACGGGCGACACAAATTGACGGACTGAAGATTGACATAAGTGACAGTGAGGGTTTTATCGTGTAGCCGGGTGGTGGCCGGAGTAGGGGTACAGCTCTACAGGGGTACCACCCTACCCCAATCCTCCTATAGTAATGCTTTATTTTGCATTTTATTATAACATTGTTGTTATCTCATTATACTTCATTTCCTTTTGTTCTTACCTATAAGTAATGACTAAGCAATATATGTCATTTGCCATACACGTGATTACTTCCTTACTCTCTCTGACAAGACCCAGACCCTTGCACGAGTAATGAAACTTCTACTGGAGATATACACGCCCACACCATATATGTATGTATAGTATATATATATATATATATATATATATATATAATATATATATATATAATATATAATATATATATATAATAAATAATAAATAAATAATTATATTATATAATATATATATATATATATATATATATATATGCTTTCCTCCTCATAATGCTCGCTTTCCTCCTCAAATAGGGCATGTTTTGCCTTATTTAGTATTATGAGTGTTTAAATAGACCCTTGCACGAGTAATGAAACTTCTACTGGAGATATACACGCCCACACCATATATATGTAAGATATATATATATATATATATATAATATATATAATAATATATATATATATATATATATATATATATAATATATATATATATATAAATAAATAAATAAATAAATAAATATATATATATAATATATATTATATATATATATATATATATATATAATATTATATAATATATATGCTTTCCTCCTCATAATGCTCGCTTTCCTCCTCAAATAGGGCATGTTTTGCCTTATTTAGTATTATGAGTGTTTAAATATGAGTAAATAAAGTAGTTTTACTTAAAACCGGAAGTTATCAAATTGGTTTCTTTAGTGCATATTTCACTTGCCATTTTTGAACACACGCCATTTTATGTCCCATACTTTTACGGGGTGCACTGACATATAAACTCACACAAACAGAGATCAAGCTGATTCAAGTGGGAACGTCCTAAAAATGATAAAATCGGAAAATTTTAAGTACATCCTTATGCTCCAAGGAAATACCTATCTGCGTCACTAGCAAAGCCTCTCGAGTTTATACCTTAAACTATTTAATTAAAAGCAAAAACAATATACAGGCTGCATGTGATCCAGAAGAACGAGCTGAGAATACGATGTGTTATGCATGGGAATGACTAGCAGTTCTAAACTCTTTTCCCTGTTTATTTTCTAAACCGATATGATGCAGTCTATTATTAGTATAGCGATAAGTGGAAATAAAAGATAAAACCACCTTATTAACAAAAATAATAATAGTTAGTGACAGAAACGTAGAGTTGAGCTTGTGTACAGACCAGCCGCAGCGGCCTTTGCCTGATAATGCTCGCTTTCCTCCTCTCTCAGTTCATCTAGTTTTTATATAAAATATATAATCGAGACAATACGATGCGACGTCATGATATAGAGAGGAATCAATCGAAACGCAATTTACTGCCGGACATTCAAAGCCCTGGGCTACTCATAACCCTAGAGCGAGTTATTGGTTGGGCCTGATATGCTCTAATATAAGCACTTATTAGAGCATTGATTCTTCCTTGGTCTCTTTCCTTGGTCTGATTTCATTTCTCTGAGGTTGGAATAAAAAGAAATGTTCTTAGCAAACAGATAAATATTAATTTTAACTTTTTTGGGGCAAGTTTTTCATTAAAACAGTTATACCAATAATTAAATTGGTAATTTTCATTCTTAAGATTATTCTATTTTTGACTGATAATTTTAAATGTCGCTTGATGTGGAAATCGACATTTGTAATTTCCTGAACTCAGTTGTATATGAAATTTGTATGATATCAATAATTGACAAAAATTACTCGGGAAAAATTTCGAAAATTTACTGAAAGCTCGAAAAGTTATTGGATCAGGATCAAACAAATATACTATGTAAAGGAAACATATGAACGAAGTTAACTTTTACTATGAGCGTTAGTTACGTTTTATTGTTTGACTTGAAATATATTACTTTATGTAAACAAATCTGAACATTCGAAAATTCGCCAATATCGTGACAGTTACCAAACTACTAATATTACGGAAGAATAAACCATGGGCATTCGCCCCTACCCTGCGTAGCGGTCATACCACTGAGAGTTTAAGGATTCACTGAATTTTAAAAGTTACGGAGCAAAGATTTAAGTAAATTAGATTACTGCTCTTTGTAAAAGACACTCGTGGGGAATTCTAACTCAATAGGATGGTATCCTAGAATCCATTTCTTGCGGTATTGCTCTCCATATTAGATTAAATTATTTCAAATAAGAGACTTAACTTTATTTTATTTTAAAATTAAGTCTGAGACTAAAGATTTTTATTATCTTCACGTTAATTTTATCACGTCATGATATTTCGCCCTCAACAACGAGGCATATTCATATAAACAATTTAGCTGAGATTCCTAAAACAACGTACAATTATAAATTAATTAATACTTAAGCTCATGCTTCTACTCCTAACTATCAGTAGAAATATCTTCTAAGAACTTCTAAAAAATAAGAACTCTAGAGTAAGAACTCACTTTAAAATTAATTTATAATTAGACGTTGTTAGAAACTCTAGCTAAATTATTTATATGAATAAACCCGATGTGGAGGGTAAAATATCAAAACGTGATAATTAGAAAAATAACATCTATTTAAGTCTTAAGTGTCTTATTTAAAATAATTTATACTAGAAGCTAAAAATCTAAAAAAGGTATACATTATCTAGACAGGTTGCTAGATGTATGGGGATTAGATCTGGATAATGCCCCTGGACATAATGCCCCTAGCCTGTAGGATGTTTTTCTCTTCAGTTTATTCCAATGTTAATCTTAATAACTTCTATGTTACTAAGTTAATATTTCTAAATAACATTTTCTCTTAAAGACGATAAAACTTAATAAATAACCCATGTCTAGCTACGAGCCAGCTTTTCATGGCTAGCTACGACCCAGCTTCCCATGGCTAGCTACGAGCCAGCTCCTCATGGCTAGCTACGAGCCAGCTTCTCATGCGTTTCCCTTGATCAACTCGACTTCTTACCAAACTATTCGACCATAGCTAAATGCTTAAAGTCTTTGAAGACTCTACGCCTGGCCTGTGTAACCTGCGGGCCGCAAACACATTTTTTACTTACTTTTTTTAAAGGAGATAAAAAGTTTAATTTTAATATAATAATAAATAAAATATGTAAATATTAATATTTACATATTATTATAAATATGAGGGAGTAATAAAATGCTTTTAAAGTAATAAAAATAATTATTGGATTGTGTCTAATAGTCCAACAGGTTTGTGCCAATAGGAATCAGAGATTGCGTAAGGAAATTTGTATTATAGTATGTAGTTTTAACGGGTGTTATATCCAATCCCTAAATAATTGTGTTGTTTCATGGTTCAATTTTGATAGATCTTAATGTTTGTTCAATTTGGTTCAATAATGAAAACAAGAAGCCTTCTGACACTGGCTGCTACGCCGCGTCGGCTCTGGCGGCTGCTTCGTGGCCACATGCATGGTTGTTGTCCTATGTAAGTCCGTCTTATAATTAGTTTATATCGTGGCATACTGCCACAATAAAAGCAAAATAACAAAAAAACAAAACAACGTGATTCGTTTACATTATAATATACACATCAATAAAAACGGAACTAATACTGATAATAAAATTTAATTTCGTATTTTTGTTAACCATACATAGTAGTACATGTATTTAAATTTTAGAACACGAAGATTTTGATTTTTCGAAATGTTTATAGGGTTTTATTGTTGGTTAATGATATATATATATATATATATATATATATTATATATATTTATATATATATATATATATATTATATATATATATATTATATATATATATATTCATCAGTGAGTCTCCCACTTTCATGACCCCAACCTCATAAGCTCATTTTTTTTAATTCGTTAAACGAAAAATAAGTGATGAAAATCGGTAGCTTATCAGTTAAATAGACTGATAAATTATTTTTTGTTTTACGCGAGAAAAAGTCTAGTGTCAGATATTTAGGGACCATTTTTCTAATTTAACAAAATTGTATAACTTTGAGAAACATATTTCTAATAAAACGACATAATTTTATAAAGTATCTTACACAGTACTGGTTCTTACTCCAATATCTAAAGGAAACTTCTATAAAATAAGCATACAATATGATAAGGATAGCATTTTACATAAGACAACTATATAGTATGATACGGACTTTTTTTGTTTTATAAAATTAATAAATCAAGGCTAATAATGTTTATTAAAATATAAATTTAGGTATCCTAAATACATACTTATACATAATTAGGCCATTCAACACTAATTTTGACCTCAAATATAAAATTTTCATTTATCTATGGGTAGATTAAACGCTTATGATCATAGTGCAGTTATATATATATATCTCGTTTATTACGATCACACTTCCAAATATTGCGTCATAATACATGTTATACAACTGGGTACCAAGTATCTCCTTAAGCCGAGGACTTAAAGCCATCCAGATTTAGGTTGACGATTGACAGTCTTGACTTGCTCAACGACTGGGCTGGGAGTTTCTATACGGGTGGATCTCGAAGAGACGGGAGATTCCATTCCTATTAATGGCTCCGAGCTCAACGATGACTTGATAACAGCGTTTGTACTGTTGATAGTATCAGGAATAGAAGAAGAAGGAGAAAGACAGTTAGGATTGCGAGAGGAGAATTAGACCTGGACGGAGGAGACAAAGGTTGGGCTGTACTTTCGGGTAGTCCAGGAGATCTCATAGGAGATGAAGATCTCATAGGAGAAGAAGATCTTTTTGGATCAGGTGGATTTGCTGGAGGTTTAGGTGAAGTTGGACGCCCTCGAACTGGAGAAGTAGATCTCGCAGGTGGTTCAGGTTTTGGCAAAACAAATGTACGAGCTGCTGGTTTAGGATCTTCTGGCGCAGGGGTCAAAACAGGGCTGGGTTGCCTCATTTCACACTGTCCAGAACCTTTATTTTTATTAGGATCCGGGGGACTAGGTCTAGATTCAGCCAGCTCACTAGTCACTGGTGGCATTTTCATGGGCGACTTTTTAAGTCCTGCCGGGGCTGACAATGATGATCCACTATTTGGTGGCGGCGATCTAAGTTTATTCGCATCGTTTTGAACTTCTCTCTCCTCGGTTTTTACTGTCAGAGTATCTTCATCCATAGTAATACAAGTCTGAGGAATATTTCTGGTAGGTGCTATCGGCTGCTTTGGAGCTGCAGCTTTTAGAGATTTTTTTTCATTAACAATAGGCATGCTAGCAATATCAGGTGTTGCATTGCGACTTCTTAAATTCGGACTTACCGATCTTGCTCGAAGTCCACTAGGGCTCACTTGAGAGAGCCTGTCTCCTTGCACTGATAACAACAAATTGGATCCTCCACCTCCACCTAAAACAATAGCTATTAGAATACGAACTAGGATTTTGTATTTAATAGCAAAAAGGAAAATAAATTATAGTATTAATTCACAAAAAGGAAAGCTGTAAAATGTTTAGTAATAAATGACATACCAAAAGGAGATCTTTTATTTCCTGGTGAGATTGAACCGGCGTCATGACCGAATTCGTTCAGAAGTTCCATAAGAGCGTGTCCGGTTGTTTCGGGAAGCTTTATAGGAGACGGCGAATTAGTTCTGGATTCAGGTCTGGGACTACGAGCAACAAGCCTTCTTGCTTCAACCATCGCTTTTTGAAGTTGTTGTTGATTTCTAAACGATTCCTTGTTATTACAATGTCCTATTTGAGACCTATAAATGACAACAAAGAATTCGCCAATTTTAATGTAAATGTAATTTTATATCTTAAAGCATTCTATCTCTAGACAGTATATAATATGTATCCCAAGGGAGAAAAAATACTTTTCACTTCCTAGAGACAAACATTTTTAGTTTTTTTAAAAAAAGAGAGTTAGACCTCCAGATCTTTTCAAGAAGATTTTTTTTTTATTTTTTTTAAGAAGGGGAGTCCGACCAAAGTTTATAAGATTTTTTGGAGGCAGCACTCTCAAAAATCAATAAAAGCAGCCAACCGATTTTTTTCTCACAATCTGTTTCAGGCCAAGAGAAGTTTTTTTTAGCAATACAAAATTTTTCAACCAATTAATTACTCAGGGAAATAAAAGCATTCTTTACCAAAGGAGTACATTAACAACTATTTTGTTCATGAAAAATTAAGCCTAACTCATAATAATATCGAGATTACTACCGTAAACACAAATGATACGTACGCTTTGCAAACCCCTCTAACAACTTGTCCCCACTTTTGTTGAGTGGAGCTAAGAACTGCCAGTTTTGCCAATCTTCTGAATTTAGATAATGGGTCTTCATCAGGTGGTGGGTCTGTCATCAAGAAATCCATGTCTTCTTCTCCAGCAACTGGTGCCAGGTGGAAATCTTTCATTAACCTCCTTTCCCATACTTTCATCTTTTTACCAAGAACCGCTGTAAGAAAGTAAAAAGAATTTAGAAAAAAACCTAGTTATACCTTTATATATCGCTAAGCTCCGATGGAATCAAATGGCTTACATCACTAAGGTAATGACAAATGCTACACTTCGAAAATAATCGAATACTATTAAGTAAAAATAAACTGCCAAATATAGAACTAAGCTCCTCTTTCGCGATAACCCTGTTTAGCAAAGATTCTGATATCTATCTATTGACGTTTATTTTATCTTTGATATCTCAAGGATTATGCTAGCTTCAGATGTAATTAAGGACCATTCCATCTCAAATCAGGCAGGGGGGTGTCAGGTCACCCTCACCAATTTTCTTGAAAATTTGGTATAATGTTCTATTTAGAAGGGGAACTAAGTTGCCAAAAGGGTTTTGCTGAAAAAAAAAATTGAGAGTTACGGAGGATCAAAGTTTGTTCTTTTTAGGAAAAATTATGTTTCATAAAAACCGTCATAAATAAAGCACCAATAGTGATAATAAAAAATTCTTGGTCTTGTTTTGAAGGGAAAGGATGGGTCGGAGTTCCTACATATAGTTTTAAAACGACAACAAAAAAATCAATTTTCACAAATTTTAATTAATGCTTATTCTCAATTTAAAGTTGTCAACTCTAAAATAAAATTATGTCATTAAATAATTAATTAGGGATGTCAAAGTTCTTCCTATTGATACCCAAATAGGTTAAATACCAACCCTTATGGGAATATTGCCCTTGTCTATATTGCTGCAATTTAGAACTGATTTCTGCTTCAGTTCTAAATTTAGTGCTTAAGATGTAATTTAAGATCTTTATAAACTCAAAACATTCAATCTAGTACTGGAAATCATTTTAGCCAATTTTTTTTTTTCAATTTGTTATAAACTTCTATAATTTTAAATCACTGCCACTTCAACACTATGGTGAATTTCGCTTGAAACCTCATTGTTTTTTTTTTTTCTATCATAACTCCTAATTTATTGAACTTAGTATATTCTAATGCTGATGCGACGTTTAGCATGTAACATGTTTACAAAAAAGTGCACATACGTGCAATCATAAATACAAACACTAACTTTTTTTACGCTTATCCCACTCGAGGTAAGAATAACTCTGTAGCCTCGTATCGCTCGACCTCAGAATATAAAAATAACCAAATTTATACTGCATATAGGTCCCTTGGGTCCCCCTTTTGGGTGTTTATAAGTTTATTTAGCCTCAGACTTATTGATTGTATTAAAATAAGTTTAAGTTTGGTGCTAAGGTGCTTATCAAGCCAATGCTTAACCCGCCGGTTACGGCTAAATTATTGCAATCAGTAACTTATATTTATTGTAGCTTGTGCATGAGTTGGTTACCTTATCAAACTGCCTTACTATTTTCCTAAAGTTAAGTACTGGCTTAGATGCATGTTTATTTAATATTATCAGTCCCACTGCTTTATATCTTTATGCTTTCTTATCACTTAAGCTTTAGTTATCTTCTAAAATTACATTAAATATTATATTGTTGTATTAATATTTTGTATCTCATTTATCTAAATCAGCCTTCTACCTATCCTTATTCTTTTTACGGTCCTTCAGAGCTTCCTTTCAAACCTCTCTTTGGTAACACTAGCCACAGAAATAATCACCTGTCTAGTGCCAAACATATGCCGTCCTACATTTACGATGATGCCTCCAACTGTAGAAATGAAACCTCGGATTTATCATCAACTGGACGCGGTCAATACTGGAACAATCTCGCCTGGATAACTATTACCGTGGATGACTTCGCAGTTCATGGAAGTGAACTTTATTATGCCCCATACAACATAAGAATATGCATAAGAACAAATGTAGAAAGAATCATTTAGGTGCAAGGTGTTTATATACCGATTAAACAACTCAAGTCACAAGTGGTACAAAGTATAGTCAGTAGTTTCAGTAGAACATCACTAGAATTATTTTTAATTTATGAGGACGAGCGAATTGAGTCGGAAGTACTAAAGATGAGCCAAGTGAGTCCGAAGTGGAGAGGGCGAGCAAAGCGAATCAGTTTGGATAGAAAAAATGTTTAAAGTCCTTGATTATTTAAATTTTGCTAAAAATAATTTACATTAAATTAAAGATGAGCAATGAAATCATACTTTTCTCCTTTCGATCAGCCAGTGAAACGTCCATTCCATTCTTTTCTAGAACATTGAGTAATTCACACTTCATAGAGGATATTTCGCCCTTGATCTCATTGACATCGTCTTCTGTTACTGGCGCTTCGTCCTGCGCTCGCTGTTTGGCTGAGACGTATCTCCATACTAACGCCCTCATCACCGCTGTGTAGCGATAATCTCGCTCTCTTTCTTTCTTCTCTTTCCTCTGAAATCATATAAAATCAAATGATAATTAAGAGATAAGATAGATAGTCTAAGATAGTCCCTTCGACTAAAAGTCCAAGTCGACTCCTACCTTGATAATTTAATTTTCACTCTTGACTTTCTTACAGTGCAATTTATAAAGTAACTTCTCCTGAAATAGCTATAGATCCCCCCCACTCCCCCGGTTGATTAATTTAGCTGGAACAAATGAAGTTTATAAAAAAGTTTGTTACGTCTTGATGATATGAATATAATACATTTATTTCGATGGAAACACTATACCCTACCTTAGTGGACATTCTACGAATTTTATCCTTCTTCCTCATACCAAACATCTTGAAAAAAAGTTTAGGCGTTGGAAAAATATTAAATGGGGGCGGTAATGTTGCAGATTCTTCGAAGTAACTCATCCACAGCTTAGTTCTTGCAAACTTCCATTCGGTGTCAGAGTGCTCCTGCAAACCAACAAAATGTTGAAACTATTAACATTTTAAAGTCAAGCATTAGTGTTTCGCTGAGCAAAGCCAGAAACCTGGTTTTCTTGTCAAACCACGCCTTAGTTATGATGTAACGTCGCCACTATCTACTATCTAGTAGAGTTTTCTAGAAAATACATCAATTATTGGCAGGATGAATTCAAACACCAACATGTTGTATAATGAGATTAATTTGTTAATTTACATACTAACCGGATATCAGTTTCTGTTTTTACAAAACCGCAAGTATATCTTGCTAAAACATTTAATCTTAATATAATTCATCAAGTAAGTTAATAGTTCTATTAATGAAGCAGCTTCATTCGCTTCTACTCCATCTTCCTACAGATGCAAAGCATGACTGAAAGCCCCTAAGTTTATGAACCTACTACTTGATCTTCTTATTCTAGATCCTTTATAACTTAACAAGCCTCGAAGCCCCTTAAGAAATCTTTGCTTCAAGATATTGAGGTGAACGGTGTCCATCGTTCACCTATTTTCTAAACTATTATTGACTTACATCTATAATGGCGTATGAATTTGACATCATAGCAATGAGTAGGTTTAGAAGAACAATGACATTGATAACGGAGTAAGAGCCGAACATAAGAAGTCCCCAGAATCTTGTGTAAGATTTTATGCCAGCTAGCTGAAAGTGATCTACTCCTATTCCGCCGAAACTAGCCCAGAACAGTGATTGTGTCGACTCGAACAAACTGTGAACAATAATTTATCTTATGCCACTTGTAAGATTACATTTTACATACTTTGAGGAGCGATATTGGTAGTAATGTTTCACCAGGTCTCGCCGGAATGCTCTTTGAGGTGAACTCCGTTTAAACACGCGTTTGTGTATGTAATACGTAGAATTTAACATTACCTGCCTAACAAGGGTTAAGATTGTTTCTTAATACAAATCCAGCCTGTGTGCGCTGGAAGTTCATGAAGTATTATTGTAACATGGGGTTATGAGATATACAACTTGCATGAAAAAGGAAGGACATGGGTCCCTCGAAACCTTTAAGAAACCTGTTTAACCTCTTTGTTTGCATTCTTTTATAAAGAATTTGTTTGAGTGGTCAAAATGCTGTAAAGATGTTACACGCTATCTATTAAGCACGTACTGATTAAGATATACTTGGTAAATACTATAATAACTTAACATAGTGATTGGTCGATATAAATACTCATGCTTATTACTTAGGGAAGTGACGTCATCCTTTTTGCAGAGTCATGTTTTGTTTACATTTCATCAGCACGTGAGACAAGATTTGCCAATGCAAAGATCCAAAATCCTATTCTTCCCCTCAAATCTTTAACTCATGGGCATGTAATTCAAAATAAAATTTGCATTTATTGACTTGACAGATCCACACTGGAACTGGTAGTGAAATGCGGCCAATAATTGACTAGTTAGTCTTTATTGATTTGGGATTAATATCAAGGATAAGCTATCAAGTCTTCAGCGTATTTTGCTGTGGCTTCCTGTTAGTTCACAGAGGCAACACCCAGAAAAAATCAATTCTCTCCACCAAGTTATTCAAATATATGTGTGATTTTAGTGGTAATCATCGTGAATTAATTCAATCATCACATCACCCTTTTGAAAACTAGTCAATTGATTGAGAATCCCAATTTCGAAATCTAAAAAGGTTAAAAAAGACAGTAGCAGCCAGTATAATGATCGCCTTAAGGGTAAAATTTAATAAAAATTTATTAACAGCATTATAGAAAAAAACTCTGAATAAAGATAAAATAATATTGAACAGTTCTTGAAACTAAGTAAAAAAGGAAAGTTGTTATTGAGCTTAGCTGTACTCTCTGTATTGTACTCTTCTATACTTATTTAGGTTTCGTTGCATTCACAAATTGATTGTATTTAGTATAGAGGCAACAAAAGAAAAATTAAAAAAAAAATCAAGGGGAAAAATTGAAACAGTTTGACGGTGTTCATAAAGCCGTACATTATTTATTGCCGAGTTTTGTAGCTAGTCTATTTTGAACAGGGCAAAATATTATTCCAAGTGTTGAAGGCAAAGCCCTATCTTGAATAAAAGATTCGAATATTTAATGAATGTTTTTCACTGCTGCAGTTTTTGAATTTGCGACACTGTTTCATGGATGAATGTGGCATGGCATGGCCATTGTATCCTTGGAACCACTCTACCTAGATTTATAAGTTAAGCACCTGATCAGCGAACATCATTAAATAATTTACCGTTATTTACTTAAATTTTGACTTATTTTGCGGACTGTAAACAAAACATAGAGCAGATACTGGTATCTGATTATAGTTAGGCTAATATATACAGGCAAATATGACTAAGCGTAATCAAACTATCAGTTCGTTTACGTCATTATTTAATATTGACTTATATTCAATATTATTTAATTATATTTATATTCAATATTAAATAATATTGTCATTATTTAATATTTGATATTATAATTATATAATATAATAACTTAAGCAGTTACTCAAATCTAAAGCACTACTCGTTACTTATTTTTTCTGTATTTTTAAAAGGGAATGCGCATATTTATCCAATAGTTTTTTCAAAACTGTGACTCCAAAATTGGCAGTAAACACCATTATTTGCTCTAGTTGCAAGGGTTTTTGCATGTTTCCTTTTAAAAATATAGAAAAAATGTGTAACGGGTTTTACTTTATGATTGAGTAAACCGGAAACATAAGCAAGACATTTTTTGCTTATGTTACACATGCTTATGTTATACATTGCATATGTTACACACAGTTCTTATGTGTATCATAAGTGCAAACTAGCATTCCAAAAGAAATTCGCTGGGTGTGGACCACCATGCCAGAATTATTTTATAGCTATTAACTCATATAACGTAAATAAAACGATAAAACTTATCATCCTTATTAAGGATGATAATTAACTAAGGATCCAAAGATAGGGTTCGGATCCTTGAACCCTAGCTTTAAGTAATTTAAGAGCTTGGATAGACCCTGAACCCTTTCCAATCAGCTTAAAGCTTTACCGACTGCCTTCCATGGTTTCAGTAAAAATGAAATAATCTATAGACCCTCAACATAAAAAAACTAGCACACAAACTGCAATGCAAGCACACAGGCTTTGGCTGAATGCAACAACATACTCAGGTACTCAGGCTAAGTACCTGTGTTGCCTAAACAAAACAGCTAAGAATAAAGAGCCTGATCTCTCAATCCTGCCTTTTGCGTTCGCGAGGACCTGTACACTTTGTAAACGAATATCAAGACATTGGAACAGTCAACAGTTGATGCGCTTTAACAGTTAATTTGAGGAGAACTTGTCTACGTTATATTCAAATTGACAAACTCCACACTGGAGTCACATGTTAGCTGACGTTTGTTCAAGTGACATACTTTCCAAAGCTTCTCCATTTAGAGCAGGAATCTCCCTTATTATCCCAGTCAGGAAGTCCTCCAGGTAAAGAGTAGCACTTCCTTCTCTCCATCTCAGCAAAGTACCACAACAACTGATTCAAACCTAACACAAGAAAATGACACGTTGAAATGGTCGAATAAATAATTACTTATAAACTTATCAGTAAATTTTATACCACTAGTAAGACTTTTTTAAATAACATTTATTTAATAGGTAAGCAATATAAAATTACATAAAAATAGACACACACACAAATATATATATATATATATATATATATATATATATATATATATATATATATATATATATATATATATAATATATATATATATA
This sequence comes from Microvelia longipes, assembly GCA_018340805.1. NCBI lineage: Eukaryota > Metazoa > Arthropoda > Insecta > Hemiptera > Veliidae > Microvelia > Microvelia longipes. The sequence continues at coordinate 7,629,945 of JACMZG010001893.1, forward strand.
TATATATATATATATATATATATAATACGTTCCGTTGCATACCCTACCCATCCCATACCTTTGCTTACGATGAAAGAAAAGAATAGTATAATTCGACTGTTGACTTACCGCAGGCAAATGCAAACAAGACTAAACTGTAAATGAAGAAAAATTTCACGATGTCTATAACCATTCTGCCCAGTGATATCTGTAACGGACCTAGATGCGGGTTGATCGAAAACAGATGAACTAACTTCAGTGCACTGAAAACATAAAAGACGACGAATACATACAATTATTGCCTTTCAAATAAGTTCCCAAATCAGGGTTCCTATGAAATTATTAATACAAACGTATTAATATTTTTAAATCAAACTTGGTACAAAAATCAACCTTGTGAAGAGTACGAACTCTAATGAATGGCTATTGAAGTCATAACAACCTTTTAATAAATACGAAGTTTCATTTAACCCAATTTGCTGAGTAAGCAAATGTTTTAAAAACTTGGTGAAATGCAGTTAAACCCACATATGAAGTTAAATTTAACTATCAGCACTAATTCTAATTCTATTGTGACTTTTATAACCTAGTGTCTCTTAAACATTTGGAACACTCATAGAATAATTCATTTAGGAATTCCCTTTATTGTGGTATTATGCCACCTACAAACGTACTAATACAAAAAAGAGCTAAAGGAAACAAAATATGTGGCCGCGAAGTTCCTAGCGTGGACACGGCGTAGTGGCCTAGAGACTGAATACTATTGTTCTTTTTGTAATTTTCAGTCTTTTTACTCATTGATCATAAAAAGACTTTTACGCGAAATTCTCTATAGCTTAACAGGCATTGCTGTTAAATAGATTGGATCTTTAGTATTGGATTATGCAAGCACATTCTATTCAACTATCCAATAGGTTACTCTTAATCGTTGGTACATAAATGTTCCAATAGAATATACCTAAAAACATTGGCTGCTGCAAATAATCCTTCTGCGACAAGTTGAGGGTCATAATCATTCCACAGCTCTCTAGGAATGTATGCAGTCGCTGGGTCTTCAGCTATTTCATTGGTTTGTTGAATATAAGCCACTAAACGCAGAACAATGACAGCGACATAGAGGGAGTTTCTAGTAAAGTCTATGAAGTTCCACATGTTCTTCAAATACTTCTGTAAACCTTCCCGCCATATCTCAACCGTTTCTTCCCAGATAAAACCTATCAGAAATTAATGATATAAAATATGTATTTCTGGAAGTAATGAAAGTAATAAAATCAATAAAACAAATTATTAAATAGACAAAGACATCAGGCAGAATAGAAGGGGACCAGATATGTCTCATTAAAATGTGCATTTATAACGACCAGCATTTGTTTCTGAAACACTTTTCCCATGAATATGGTTTGAATGATATTTTTTTTGAATGTCGAACACTGCTGGGTTTTTCGGATAAATCGTAGTTTTGTGGACAAATATTGTTCAAAAATACGTTACTATAATTTTATATTTAAAATAGTTAAAGCTTTTGCAGGTGTACTATTATACGATGTAAAAAATATATTTACAGTAATTCTGGAGTAAACATAGTGCAATATGAAATTGAAGCGAATAATATCCTTAACATCTGATTTCTAAATTTATTTAATACACAGTATGAATAAAGTAGACGGGCAATGTCGACTAGAGTCTATGCTACACATTTGGAATATTTTGGCGGAGCTTATATCACAAATTTGGAAATAAAGAAGTATGTTGCCATAAGCTTATATTTATTATAGAATATGTTATCATTTCAAAAGTATCACTATCGGAGGCGGCAGCAGAATCTCATTTTGCTGAATGAGAACACTTGATTTTTCGGCAACCGATTGAGAAATTTGCAAAGGGTAACAAACTGAAATAAATAAAGTGTAACTATCTTAACCCCATACAAGTGCCTGTTGGCTTTGGTTTTTCTCTCTTAATGCCTGTGGGACGTCCTTCACTAACACTTTAACTGAGTCTTGCGCTAAATTATGTACTAAATGTGTAACTGTTAATATATGTATATTATAATATAATTATGTATATTATCACCAAAGACGTAGAATGTGACGATGAACTCAAGTACGGTGGGTAAGTTTCCCCGCTGGATCGTTAGTTGTTCCTCCAAATTAGCTCTCATTGATTCTGTTCCTATAAGTTGAACTATCAATACTTCAGCCCTTTGTGATACCAGTATAAGCAACACTGCAATGGTAAACCAAAAATATCATTAGCTTATCAAGGTAGAAAGAAGTAAAGCTATAAACAATTTTTGAAATATTGCTAATATCGTCAGCTTATTAATCGGTTGTTCACTGTCGTTGACTTGAGCTGTATTAATGACACGTTGTTGACGTTAGGAAAGAGAGCCAAAACAAACGTGGATTTCGACTTGCAAGGAGTAAAAATAGTATTCATGTCTTGTTCAGCTAGCTTGTGTCAGTGGGATTTCAAATAAGTTTGATCCATCCAATACTTTGGTCGGAGTTCGATGTAGCCGGAACGAGGTTCATGCAAGCCCACAAGTATTCAAACCTAGAGCCCCGGTTTTAGTACCACCGATAACCTTTTATAGTTTGTGACACAATATAAAATATTAAAAAGTAAATAGCTAAGAAATTGTTCAAGCACTAAGGTTCGTAAGCAGGATGACTTTCCTAGGGAATGCTTGCTTCCTGCAATTTTTTGCTTATTACACTCTGTTTATGCTTTGTTAAACTTTGACTAGCACCAAATTAGACAATTTCCTCCATTTTTTAAAGGATAGCCAAAATACATTTTATAGATGGCATAACCTGAAGTTTGTTTGAGTACACTTAATGCTGTGGAGAGCTGATTTTGGACAGATGCGCACCGTTTTGTTTATAAGGGATATCTTAAGAACACCATAGTGTGAAAAAGATACTTATGGAAAACAAGTATCTTATGGATACTTATGGAAGTTTAAAAGTAATGAAAAATGGAATTATGGGGTTCAGACCTAAAACCTTTAAAGATAAACAGAAAGTAAGCTTTAAACTAGTGCAAATAATAGTGCGTACTGCTAATTTTAGAGGCTTAGTTTTGTGCGTAACTGGATAATTATGCGAATTTCCTTTGAAAAATACAGACAAAATGAGTTACGAGCAGTGCTTGACAATTGGGTAACTGTTAAGGTTCTAAAGCATAAACTTGAACCATAAGCAATATATGGGTTGTTAAGCACGGAAAGACGCATTCTAAATTAAATTCGCCAGACATGCGGACCACAGCGCCAGAATTATTTTGTAGTTGTAAACTTATATTATGTAAAAAAAACAATCGTCCCTACCAGAATTGTTGTTAGGCACGGAAACACGCATCTCAAAGGATATTCGCCCGACATGCAGACCATCGCGCCAGAATTTTTTATTTATCTTTTATCCATAGGAAGAATAGATCACGAGTTAATGTTTTTACCTTCTATGCATCAAGGCAACATGTCCTTAGTTGCCAACCAATCTATGGTATGGAGAGTTATTGCTTCCTCTTTAGATACATAGCTTATTGCTTGTTTGACTCTACTGGATTCTGGTGGATTTGTATCAATTAGTCTGTGGGAGTGGGCAGTGTCTCTAGTATGTATCATTTTTATAAAATCCAGTTTTTGCTAGTGTACCAAAAAAAAGTTCTAGTCATAGATGGTGAAAAAAACTGTAAGCTAAATTAGCTATTAAATTAGTTCAATGTTGAGGAGTAAATAAAAATTAACTTTTTTTAAAACCCTCCCCTAATGCTATTAAGTTACCTTATTATTACTTATGGAAGTTTTAAATGGCGGAAATCTTTCTTATGCTTTTTCTCATTAACTCTCTATAGAAATAATCTAATAAGTGGTTGTTTCTACAACTATTCAGAAGAGTAGGGTCTAATGATGTTTCTAATTGAAGACCTAAGTGCTCACTTTCTTTAAGGATACTTACAGAGAAAGAAAAGATAAGACGAGGCGTGAATCAAGAATTTCATGAATGGTTTCCGCATAAGTTTTCCAGTGTGGGTGTTGGGCATAATCATGTATAACATGCAGTATACCGGGAACAGGAGAGCCACAGTCACGATGTCAAGCAGCTTCTTCACAAGGGGTTTTCTTCTGAATCCAGGTAATCCTTCGTACCAAATAGCTGCCAGAAGTTGCTGAACATTTGGATGAGCCACGAACTAAACAACATTCCGGCTAAATTATTAGAACTTTTCCGAATCACGATCTTTCATTTCGGAGCAGTTAGTAAGCTTATATTTCATCAGTTTAGATGCTTATATTTTAGTAGATTGCTACGCACAAGCCTTAAGCTTATGTGGCTAGCAAGATTTTACTTATAAACAATTAATATTGTAAATAGATGTAACAAATATTTACAATTACATTGTAAATTACTCTTTCAGATGGGATATGTACATCAGCGATATGATTTAGAAATATTAAGGCCTATAACATTTAGAGTAGTATAATAACGTATAATTAGTATTTTCCAGCATAAATACTTACTAGGCTGAATAAGAATTTGACCGGAATATACAAGACTTTCTAGTTAAAGTGTTTTCGAGTGTTTTTAAAAGCCAATTTGTGTTTTTAAAAACTATAAATGTTACATATAGTTTTTACTGTTTTGTATTTTTAATTTGGCGAAAAGATAAATCTCTGCTTTTCAGATATGGGACTAAATAACGTAGTTTATTACTCCACTGTGGGTTTTTTCACAGGGATGTACCTATAGAGTGCTGGATCCGCACAGATTAGTGTAATGTAAAGGGTAGGACAAGTCAGATCTTGGCCATTACTAGCTCTTATACTGGTATTTACTAGCATACTAAATATCAGTATAAGAGTAGTTAAGAACATTACAGTAACGACTAGGTTGGAGAAGGATATGAAAACCACCGTGGAAAATAAGTTCCATGCTCAGGTCTTATCCATTAATTCACTTATCCTTTCTATGGAAGGATAAGATCCTTAAAAACATTGTTCTAAGAAGGAAGTCTTTGCGTTTTCTTGTAGCGACCTCCTGCAAGAAATCCTTCTTACAAAGGGGTTAGAGCTAAATTTACGCGATAGATTTTAAAATTTGATTTAAAATAATTTAACATACGGTAATAAAATTCCCTTGGGATGAGCTATGTCAATTATAAAGAACTTTGTAAAAGTAACTTAATAATCTATCATCATATTTTCATTATATGTTTGTGATGAATTAAAAATCTTGATGTAAAATATTTGAGTCGATTTTTTATTCATGGTTCTTTTTTATAGTATGATGGCAGTTATGACATTACATCCTGTAACTGATTGAAATGCATTATGATTTAACTATTAATATTTACTAAAACTTAATGTACGCAGACGGTTGTAATAAAATTCGCCCTTATTGGTGTAAAGTAGTCTAAATTTGACTAACGAGAGTTAAAAATAACCCACTAGGTACAACATGGGTAGCGACATGTGTCGATGGTAGTGTTTTGTTATCGAAACGGAATCTCAATGAATTGAGTAGAGTTTCGTTATGTAAAGCAGATCCGGTTGAATGGGCTGTATGTAAGACTCCCTGGGCAAACCTATATTATCCTTCCCACTTGTATAAATTTAAATTAATTTACAGGATTGACTAACGAAATGAAATTCACTTTGACTCTAAATCCTTCCAGAAAAACATTTTTTTTAAATCCAAACAACATGAAATCGACAAGAGGAATTGGCAATATTTTACAAAACATTTTCGGTGCCTATTTTCAAAAGAAGATGCAACTAGTTCTTAGGGAAGAAATAAGTAGCTTTCTCTCACAATACTGATTGCAATTTAATTATGATAAGCAACACAGAAGTAAGTGACTAAAAATTATGTCCCGGAATTTTCCTTATGAAAAAAATTCGGAAAAAATGAGTAAAAGTTAGTAGCATTACTAACTTTTAAGCATAACGTTACCTAAGTATATTGCTTAGGTTTTTGAGCGTGAAACTGAAATTCGCCCGATTTGCGGATCTCTTTACCAGAGTTATTTTGTGGTTATAAACTATAATTTAGGTTAATGTAACGAAAAAAATTATCGTCAATACTTGAACCTTGAAACTCCTCGCTAACTCAGCGAACCGTATAAATGTCATAAAAACTTTGTTTTGAATAGGGTAGTTATAATAATAAATATAATTTAGTCATAAAATCTCGCGAATTTAATGCCTCTGAAACGGATTTGTGTCGCACTCCCGGTTCTGCTGTTATGAGAGCTACTTCATTCGAGAATTTTCCCGAAATAAACTTGCTAAACAAAGAGACAATATAATACATGTTTTTCTTGAAAGGAGATTATTGTTTTATTACGGCTGCCTTATCTTTGTAATGTAAGAAATTATAAATTAAATATACTATGAAAGTACATATGACTCTTTAAGGGTGTACTAGTGCTATGCGTTTCGTATTTCCCACATTGCTTTGTCCTATAATGTATAAGTCTTATACATCAACTTATAAGACTTTAAATTTTCAACAGGTGCTAAAAAAGTTCATCAATTTTTCTTGATCAAATTTTAGATATCACGCGAAACACATATTGGTTCTACTTAAAAAATCTATTCTTAAGGAATTCATACTATGGGCCTAAATATTACGAGTCCAAATTCGATGCAATTCTCATAGATTATGGCCGTGGTAAGGAGGGCTGTGTAACGATATGAACATGATAAAATAGCGAGCTTGAAGATTCAAGATCGATTAAAAAAATAACCACCTCATATAATTTGTTTACTTATTGTCCAGGTATTTTTCTTATAGTGCCAGTACACCGTTAGGAAGTGCCTGTTTTAGCGAATTTTACTACTCTCAAATGTTGCATAGTCCATAACCAAGCCAGGTTGTTTCACACCCGAAATAGTAATGTACAAATAGTTATTTCCAAAGCTTAGAAAACCAACCGACCTTTTTCTGTTTATATTGTATGGCTAATTCGAGTCTTGCGAGTTTCATATGTTCTCCGTCTTCGTAGGGTGGGTTTTCAGGATCATGATTCAATATGATGGCTAATTCCTGAGAACTGCGTGACTGAGCAAGCAAATCTACAGCAAACTGCTGACATTGCCGCCGTAGATCCTAAAAAAAAGTAACAAATGTGAACTGTCTTATATTCTCAAACCTATAATGAAGACAAAAGGGTTTACAAATGTTTTAGTCACGACTGGATTGCAGAGGGTTATGAGAACAACCCTGGAAAATTTGCTGCATGCTCAGACCTTATCCACTAGTTTCCTCTGATCCCATACGCCATTGAAGCCGAGGAAACAAAGATCGTATATTGAAACTCAATCCAGTGTGTAGTAAAAGAATAAAAAGTCTGTTTGTATAAAAAATTTCAATAAATAGCAATGGTAAACCTTAACCTCAATATCTTATATTTAAGGTTTATAAGTGAAGTCTTAAAGTACTGACGTACAATAATCAAGCAAGTTCTAGTCCAAATAGACCCTTGGGCTCGAGGGTAGGAGTAGTACGTATTCGTGAATAAGGCCAGTAGTAAAAATAAGATACATATTATATCAGTAAGTATAGTGAGAATAACTTATCTCCGGCATACAAATGAAAAATCCTGTTCCTCTTTCTAGACCGAATAGAAAACTGGGTTGAAAAGAGCAAATGCTCTGTTACGTGCAAATATGGGTGACTTTATACAGTGATTTTTTTCTTTATTTGGATGGGTATTTATAAAACTAAAATTTTAGACCTCAACTTCTTTAGACAATTCTTAAATAGATCCTGAAATGGATGCAACGGGGTGTAATGAATCTGAGTAATTGGATCCCCTTTAGGAAAAGTTAATATGAGTATGACTATCCTATTTGAATAGGATTTACCATATACTGAGATTTGCTCTCCTGTTCAGCGAATGCAAGGTTTCTTAGGTCCCATGAAAGTTCAAATGCAGTCAGTATAGGATCGCTGGAACTCAGGGCTATGAGGGAAGGCGAGGACAAAGCTTTGTATTCGTTTACTCTGCTTTGAGAGAATCTTAACGTATCTTCCTGAGATTCTTTTAAACATACGTTGCAACCACATCTGAAACATTTTAACATCATGTTAAAACGCATTTTTACATTGTGCCTGTATGCTATGATATGCCTAACTACAGTATTAATATTAAGAGGTAGTCTTATCAAAGACACCAAGAAACGATTGTTTGGGTCACATCTTGGATTTGGTCTGAGGATCAGTGCACAATATCTGGGGACACGGAAGTGCCCCAGCCAAGTCTTGCTCTATAAGGTACAAGTTTCATATCCAAGGCTGGCACTGACGAACACCCTTTCTCCAAGCAATTCAGGGCATTTTCTACCCCCCTGTATCTTTTGACTGGATTAACCTAGAATCTTACAATTTGGCTAACGCGAAGATCATATCGGAACACTATTACTTGAGAAATTACAATTACAATCTATAATAGAAAACAAGAAATTTCGCTTCGAAAATGACTAATTTCGACACTGACTCACTCACTGACTCACTCATCATAATTCTGAGGCACTTCTAATAATCGTAGAAACTTGACATTTGAAATGAGAGTAGGATTTGTTTGATAAAGCAAAGAAAATTGTCAAATTTGCAATATTTTAAGGAATGAATAGACTTGGCGTATAAACTATGATATCATAACTTTTTACGCAAGACTTGGCTGCATTTTTTCACGGAGTGTTTTTGTTGGGATTTTTCCTTTAAAGATTTCATTTAAAGATTTGAACGCTTTTATGCGGGCAACTCATAAAATTAGTACTGTAGTAAGATTATTAAGAGAGGACCATAGTAAAGCTTAGCTAGTAGTCAAATTCTTTGGATCATTTTCATCTTTAATTAAGAATATGAAGAGCCTTTACGAATCTACAATTAATGAAGGTGAGTAGGTGAGGATGTCTGCCATTTAAGAAACACCAGCTTCATCTTAAGGAACTGCCATTGTGGACAGAAACCCTTGTCCTGATGACATCAGGATAACCACACTTTGCTAGTAGAGCGTGACATTATGACAAACATAGCTGGCTATTACAGTGTGGCATAAAGACATCGAGGACAATCATAGGTGAATGGTCAGCTTTACTAGCCGAACACCATATTATCTTTTTTTTAATTTCACTGACTTAGCATAAGGTCCTAAAATTATTATATAGTACCTTGTTTGTCCATTTGTAATCTTTTTAACTTTTTAGCATGAACAAAGTTGCAATAAAGTACTTTATTGTAATAATATTATAATATTATATAAATATAATAAATATTAATACACAAAACTTACTTAATGTCATGAGGCATAGGAAGGGTAGCTCCGCGATCTAATAATATTTTTAGAATTTCATAGTTATTTTTATGAGCTGCTAACGTCAGTGGGGTGATATCTCTGCTGAAAGTTGCTGTATTCCAATCAACTTGTTCCCAACTCTGCAAAAACAAAAAAAATTGATGCATCAAAACTTAATAAGCTTTAAAAGTTGCATTCTATGCAAATGCACCAAAAAGGATACATCGTATGAATCCTGGAAACCATGTTACCCGATCCGATAAAACATCCTTCCTAAGAGATCACAGACCCAGATTATAAAATATTTTTCGGCACCCTTCCGTTATACTTTATTTATTTATACCCTGAGACAATTCTGCTTTCCTTTTCTTAAATGTCAACGATTCAGAATCTCTGTGTACAAAGATAGATGAAGGGCTAGGAAATATGAATTTGTTAATATAATGCGATAAAAATAATAGTTTCAATTTTACTTTTACCTTCAAGCTATATACACACACACATATATGTGTATATATATATATATATATATATATATATATATATATATATATATATATATATATATATAATATATATATATATATATATATGATTGTATGTATGTATGTGTGCGTGCGTATTGTGTGTGTTTGCGTATTTTATCTTTACAGGATCTTGGGATGTCTCACATTGATCCTTTATGACCCGATCCTCATTGATACCACCCTTCCTAAGGTCTGAATATTTTAAGGAATTATTGATTTTAACAAGTACGTACGTAAGCGCTGCCATCTCGATGAATAAGCTCTTCGTGTTCGAGCAAGAGTTCAACAGCTTCTACAAATCCAGCATTAATAGCATGGAGCAAACTGTCTCTCGTCTCCACTCCCAGGATAACTAAAAGTTCGAGCATTTCTAAATTCTCTTGGTCAATAGCGAGCGTCATAGCACCTCTTCCAAGGGGGTCTACGCAGTTTATATTAACATTATGCTTCCTGTGAGCTTTCTGTACCATCCTGAAACACAAACGATCTTTCTATTCCTTTGGTTTAAAAGCGACACGTATTTAATGAGGGGTAGTAACCTATCCCGTCTTAACCATTTTCTTTCTGAGCGCTGATCGAGGAATTTCTTTTTACTATAGGGGTTTTTAAAAAAAATACGGATGATGGTGCATTATTAGTGTAAATTAGCGCCATTGGTCTAAGAGTGAAAGTCATCCCTTTTTCTAGTATTTAGAAAAAAGAGATTTGGCTACTTGCATCATGACCAAAATGGATTTAATTGACTTCGGAAGGATCACGACACCTTTAATCGAAATATTTAATACATATGAAGGTCGCTATATCCCTATATAGGCCCCTGTATTTCGCCTTTTATTTTTTCCAGCCAATTGATATAGAATAAACTTACAGTTATAATTAATATTTTTAATGAAATCGATTAATTTATTTTAATACTTTATAAACGGTACAAGACCATTGTACATTAATTGTGTAATAAACAGTAATTTCTTTTTAGTAGCACTACTTATTTGATAGAACTCTCACATCTTGATAGGAAGTTTAAACACAACAGCTTTAAGTTCTATAATAACAACAATTTGTTTTTCTTGGTATTAAAGAACTTTAAGCTGTTGTGTTTAAATTTCTTATCAAGGTGTAATAAATACACAAAACCATAACATTAACTAAAGAAGTTACATTGAAATCGTAGATATACTTGCCAAAACTTAGTATACTTGCCGAAACTTAGTATACTTGCCGAAACTTAACTTGCCGAAACTTAGTATACTTGTTTGTTGCATAAAAGGATAAACGTGTACCAAATTTCAACTCAAGTGGATTATTTTTTGATTTTTCACCAAGTACTGAATGGTACTTAGTAATACTTTGAAGTAATAAAAAATCAGAATACCCCAGAACTTTCTCACCTTACCGGATTCTTTGCTACGTTTATTCTTGCAACTTCTGATTCGCTTTGCTCGCCCCTATAATATGTAAATCACCTAATTTATAAAGCAGTGTCTTCAAAATCGACTTGGTCGATTTTGAAGACAGACAGAAATAACATCTAATTTATTTCCAGTAATCACGCATCCAGGCAGTGACCACGCTCCCATGATTCAATTCAATCCGTATATTGGAAAGAAAATTAGTATACTTATTCATTATCAGTATACTCATTTAGTGCTAAATTCCAACTCAATGGGATAATTTTTCGATTAAGAAAGATTTTTGAAAAAACGAATGTTGTATACTTGTAACTTCATGAAAATTGAACTAATACTGATAATGAGATGAAACTTGGCATTTTTGTCAGTGTTATAAGACACTTTTTTCTACATACATGAATTAATTTCTGTTCCAGGTGGTGGTTTTGCATGAGATTATAATACTCCAGGGTTCTTATAGTTAAGTCGTAGTGCGGGGTATACGCGCAGTTGCTGATAAATATTCCCTAACTCTCACGTAAGTCCATAACCACCGGACAACCTCATAAGCGTCATTTTCTAATTAAAATTCCCGACTAAATTTTAGTTTTACCATTTTTGTCTTTTTAATAAATATCAATGTTTCCTTTAAAAAAAATAATAATAGTTATTACAAATTTGGGGCCTCCCTATGTCTCGGCGCCCATTGGTATTGCCCATATTTGTGCATAGAAACCGGAACACTGATGTGGGTCTGAAGCCCCTGCCCTACAATGCGATCTAACCTATAATTTCTATTACTATTCGATGATCATTAGCTATTGACGTACCTTCTAACGTTGGCAGTATCTCCTCTTTCAACGGCGAGTAGGAATTTCTTCTCGTCCAGAGTCAAGGGTTTAGGTAGGTTCGGCATCTCTATCTTCTTTCTTATGCTAGATTCCATGTCCAGGGTGAACCCTTTCTGCAATCATAAATCAGTGTGGTTAAAGAATGGATGAGAAACTAAGGAAATATGGCACGGGGAATGGCACCCATATCTGGAATACCTGGAGGGCATAGGTAATCCGGTAGAGATAACCTACCGGTAATCGGGTAAAGCGACTGGGTAGGCCCTGGAGCACTTCAAATGTATAGCCCCGTGTGATATCCCCAAGGATCTTGAATACTAGGGATGACGCACTAAGTTGATTTGCCATACAAAAAAGTGACTATCGAAAACCAAAAAATAGAGAGAATTCAACACGAAACAGACGTCAAAAACCAACTGCACATGCTTGGTACAAATTTCGCATGCTTACAGTTCTTATAACAGCGCAGGTCTTAAATTTTAGAGGCAAACTTACCTCTTAATGGTTTCTCATTGTTTATTGGTTGAGAAGGTTATAAACACGCATAATTATCACTTACTAAAGTGGCTAAAATTTAAAATTAAATAAGCACAAATAACTTTACAAGCACTACAAATGTAACAATTACGAGAAGCACAGAAGAAAGTTGAGAAGCAAACTTAACAACCTTGCTAAATAACCTGCGTTTGGCGCCTTTTTTCATTATAACCATAGGAAAGGTAAGTTTTCTCCTATTTCTCTATCTCATACAACTTCCATGGAGTCAGAAAAGTTCCTTAATGCGTCATCCCCTTTATGAAGATCCTTGGATATCCCTAAAATGTGATATCCCTGCATTATTCTAACATAAAATAGTAATATCAAACAAAGCAAATTGAAATGAAAACCACGTCACATGAAGCTTCATTATTTTACTTAACATTGACTTCATTTTGTTTCCACCAAATTTACATAGAGGTTGGTGAAAACCAGCATAAGTACGTAAATAGAACGCCTACTACTTGAGATCTTAGACTAACATGCAATACTAAACTACATTCCAGGTTTATTTATCTTTTTCACTTCTTAAACAAAAGGCCTAAGTCGTCTAGGCCGCTCTGCGGCGTCAGCACTGGGGGCGCTTAACGGCTCCATGGTTGTTATATCATTTCTTCATATTACTAGTTTATGTTAGTGGCATACTGCCACGATATAAGCAAAATGTATTAGTAAAGAAACGTGATTTTTTTACATTACTCCATATCAGGATACACCTGTTGATTCCATCCATCAGTAAATTGTTTGATTGAGTTTTCAGAAAAGTCGACTTCGTTATTTTTCCGTTTATTCATAGTTGTATATTTTTTAAATCTAAAGTTAAAGCGGCTACAGGCAACTTTAACTCCAGTTAAAGGCTTAGCCTAAAATATAGACTAAACTCTAAAATATAAATTAGTATAGGCTTTAAGTGCGATTAATGAAGAACGTATGGAGTTACGAACATGTTATGACGATGAGTCATAGATATATTGTAAATGGTTTGTGGTCACGTGGTAAAGTAAAGTTTATATAGACATGAATCCCTTCTAGCCTAGGCAAAAGTGGGTTAGGTTAGCCCAGCACTTCTTAGGCTTCCCACCTCATCAAAATCAATTAACTGACCTTTGTGTGTGTGTGTATAATCTGATTCTAATTTCTTTATTCTGAATCGTATTAAATCTAACTTGTAGAAATAATTCCATACCTTACCAGTGATAAACCATCAGTCTAAATATCTAACCTTGGACACCACGGAGGTCAGAGCTTGGCCTCCTAGTAAAGGCAGGGTTACCCAAACCTATTTATTATTCCCCAGATTTCTCAGTAAAGATGCTCACCAAATTATGCAGATGATTCTAGCGTCTTTTAAATTTTTGATACCTTGCTCTTTTTCTTTGCATTAAAAAAATCCAATGGATAATGAAAGCATTCTACAGGTTTCAGTATGAGTCAGAACAAATTTGGTGCGATTGAGGCTGATGTTTAGAAAAATAAATTGAATTGTGATGAAATATAAGGTGGTGTAATGTCACAAGGTCAATAGGTTAACATTATGAAGTAACAAATAAATAAGATAATGAGCTTGATGATCCAAGGTCAATTTAAGAATAAATAAAACCTATTATGTTTAAATAAAAAATTATCATTTAGTATCGATATGCTTTAAGCAAATTTTCATTGGAAAATTACTTTTATCTAGTCCTTGTATTGTAAGTTCTACATACAGTCTTGTTATCTCACACTGTAAATGTACTTTTACTCCCTAGGGAGGAAAAGTGAAAGTGTTGCCAACTTCACAGAATTTTTTAGTAAAATTTTTAGGAATTTTAGAAAATTTTTAGGATTTTTTTCGGTGTTATGTTGGTACTACGGGTAGAATATACAATATACTCACGCTAATGTTTAAATTACAAATATAGTATTACACATTATTCTATTGACAGCTTACAATAAAATAATGTGAAGATAGTGGCTTTATTCTCTCTTCATCAGAGTAATTGACATGGTAAGAATAAACTAAACTAACACAAGGCCCAAGAGAGTTTAGCTCGTGGCACATGCTGGCTTCGAAGCAGGACTAGACTTTATTTATTATTATGGACTAAACTTTTCTAATCATAACTCCTTTCAAAGCCCATAGGTACTAAGGAGTTTTCCGTAGTAGTAGTAATATGGGGGGGGGGAGTGGTATTAACTACCAGGGAAGTAGGCCAAGTTGTTGGGCCCTTTTTGCCTGCTCCCCTGGATAGTGTTCTACACCTTTAAAATTCAAGTGTAGGAATATTTCATCTAATCTAGACAAAAGAGCCGTTAATATCTATGGTTTCCTCTCATGCTTTTGCTTTTTTTTCAAGCAATCATACATATTTTCATTGACTTTTATAGTCTAGTGAAAGCTAGGGACAACACGTGCCTTTGCTGTTAAACCAAACCTCCAAGGCACTTTAAACACACTATACTTCCAGACACTTTAAACTACAAGGCAGACACACTATAGTATTATAATGAATCTACTATGAGGATCCTAAATTTTGCCTATACCCAGTTTCATTGAGGGCAAGGGATCTTTAACGAGTTCCTGACAACGCACAGGCTCGAGACCACCGGCTTTACGTCCCTTCTGAAGGACGTGGTTCGCAGAATTTTTATCCCTCTCATAAAAATCCCAGAGGCCCGTGCTGGGATTGAACCCATGGCTAAATAAACTCGGAAGTTTAAAGTCCATTCATTATGTGTATTGGCCGCGTACCTTAACCACTACCACTACACCACGGGTGACTCCACGTTTTCCCCGTTCTCTTTCACACATTGCCCCTCTTTAAATCGGTTAGTTCAGAGGTAGTTAGGTAAGTTTGTTAAAATTTCAAAAGAATGCGCCTGCATTGTGGAAATATAGCTAAACCCTCGTATCATTATAGATATGTGTGGTAAATATACCTATCGGCCTGTTTTTCTGAACAGATACGCATAGTGTCGTCCGCGGACCCCTAGATATCCGTTACGTTATTTCAGGGGTCCATGAACCAATAATAGTATATTATGCTACTAGGCAGCAAAATGGAATTTTGCAGACAAGTTTTCTAAATTAGCCCCCCGAGCCGAAGGCGAGGGCAGGCTATTAAAATAACCTGCCGAGGCGCAAGCCGAGGCTGGTAATTAACCCATTTGACTGACGAGGCAAAGCCGAGTCAGGCAAATGGCGATTTGTCTGCAGAGGCGGAGCCGATACAGACTAATGCTAGAACGAGTCAGCAATGTTTCCTTTGCTGCATATAGTAGCATATATTATTTTATCTACTTACGGCAGAAAAAATATACAAAAGTTAATTATGGTTAAATAGTTTAAATATTTAACTCATAGTAAAAATTATGATTTAAATATATAAGAGATAACGTCCTCACTAATGGTTTTAATTTTTTTGTAAATGGGTTTTTTGATGAGCAATTCTTAGCATAAAACATTTTATTTCAGCAATGTCTTTTATATCATGTGGTAAAGAGTTGTACAATACTTTCCTTGAGTAATCTGAAATAAATTTATATTTTGCAGTTTTATGTTGGTTACTTCTTAATAAATTTTTACTTCTGGTATCATAGTGGTGCTTATCTTCATTTTTTCTAAAATTGCCATAAATTTTCTTTATTTAAATATGGCTGGTATTGTTAAAACTTTAAATTTCCTAAATAATGTCTTGCAGGATTTCCTGGGTGGTATATTGCCTATGCATCTAAGTATTTTCTTTTGAATGATGAACGATTTACGCGCACAAGGAGCATTGCCCCAGATCTCAACCCCATATAACTTTGACTTGACGTGTCCATTATGAACCTGTAGAAGCTTTTTTTCAGTTAAGCATTTTATAAGCTCCCTGATTTTATAGTATTTTGAGTTTGATTTTTTTGCTCTTCAACAAAAAATCTTCTATTTGATGTACCCTGCTAATTTTTTGATCTATTTTTACTTCAGCAATATTATTGTCATTATA
Source organism: Microvelia longipes (assembly GCA_018340805.1). Classification (NCBI taxonomy): domain Eukaryota; kingdom Metazoa; phylum Arthropoda; class Insecta; order Hemiptera; family Veliidae; genus Microvelia; species Microvelia longipes. Next base: position 7,646,501 of record JACMZG010001893.1, read on the forward strand.
TTTCAAATTTAAATTATTATTTACTCTGTTCCCATTTACCCTATTTACTACTCGAATAAATTCTGTTTTAGATTAATTTAGCTTTAATCTATTTAGTCTAATCCACCCAGCTAGTTGTTTTAATGCTATATTAGCGGTTTTTTCTAGCATGACATCATTTGAACCTACAAAATCTATAGTTACATCATCTGCATACAGAATAATTTTATTAGACTTAATGGCCTTTGTAAAGTATTAAATATTTAAGAGGAACAACAAAGGTCCAAGTATAGACCCTTGTGGTACTCTTCTAACCAATATTTTAGGTTCAGATTTAATTTCTCCTATTTTTAAGATAAGATTTTATTAGTTCCCATGCAGTACCCCTTACACCTAATCTGTTCAGTTTCTTCAGTAGTACTTGATAATCAACCAAGTCTAAAGCCTTGGATAAATCAACAAGTATTGCTAAACAAATTTCACTATTTTCTAAATTATCATACAAGTTAGATAGACAGATTGTCTAATGCTGATATGGCTGATCTTGATTTTCTAAACCCACATTGTTCATCAACTAAAACGCCAAATTTACAAAAACAACTCATAAATACGTCATGTATTGCCCTTTCAAAATGTTTAGAAACGATTGGAAGATTTTAGACAGTCCTATAATTTTCAATTAATTGGGAATTACTTAGTATATTTTTTGAATTAATTGGTAATACATAGTTATGTATATCCAATTTGATCAAATTACGTATTTCCTATGAAAAATACAGAGAGAATGAATAACGAATAAAGCTTTATAACCGAGTATAAAGCGTAAATTGGATACTTAGCTAAAAATGGATTGTTAATCAAGCAAACATTCGCCCGGCATGCTGACCAACGCGCAAGAATTATCTGCTTAATAATGTGATATTTTCCATCCTAATTGCTAGTCAATTTCTCTGTTTTTTACTGGATATTTGCTCTAACACATTGAAGGGCGTAATAATCCGAGAGTGGAACGCAGAGTTTAGTGTGGATGCACGTATGTATTTTAATAACGTTTGAACTGAATATGCGAATGTAGTTGGAATCCAAAAATATTTTCTACCATGCGAAAGTATGTTACTGACCATATTAAAAAGCATAAACCGAAAAATCAATCAACTAATGGCTGAACTTCGGTATACGGTGCACTTGTTATCAATACTATATATCGATATATTTTAGTTTAGAGATATGACGTAGGAATAATCGATATATGCCTTTTCTTTTACTTTTATGAACATATTTTATTATTTTTTTAAAATGTTTTTTTTGTTGTTTGTGTTTTTATTGTTGTAAAATGGTTTATAACTATTTCCATATTTTTTAATGTTTTTATAATGTTTTAACTATGTTTCATAAGAATATTCGATTATACACCACATCTATTTTATGTTACGCGTATTTTGTGTTTGTTATTTTCAGGTTTTTATTATATTTTTGTTGTCAATGTTTTCATTTATTTGTTGTATGGTTTTTTTTTTAATGTTTTAATTATAATTAATAATTTAACGACGCTGCTTATCTTTTAAGTGCTCAGTTCTCGTTTACGTGCGTAACTAAAAATATATCGACATATAGTATTGATAACAGGGTGCACCGTATACCGAAGATTTACCCAACTAATATATTATTGAGTAAGGAAGCAAAGATTTCAAAATAATGCGGACTCCTCTGCCTCAACTGAATTTTTATTACTAGTATCAAGCATGTCAATGTTGCACATTTTGCATATTCCATAAAAATATTGGGATCCTCTCACGATTGTGTGGCTTATTGCTGTAAATTTCAAAAATTGGTAATAAAAATACAAACGAAAGAAACCTTGAACATTTAATGTAACTTTGTCAATGTAAAGAAACATTTTACATTTCCACTTTAAGAAAAGTTTGTTCATCGTCAAACTTTTTCTTTTTGTCACTCCGTGGCCAAGTCTCTAATAAAAGTTTGTCTACATTCTATCTTCTTTTAGTCAATGTGTCATATCAAAAATACCTATTCGGATGTGACCGGAATATATAAAATATTTTTCTTCAATAAACAGGACATGGTCAAATTAATAGACTAGTAAGCATAAGATGACCTAAAAGAAAGTCAGGACGTGTCAGCTATCTGAGGTAGGGTCGGGCGTGCCTGGAGCGCATTCCCTACCTATGTATCAATACCGGTGCGGTGTCCCCAGGAAATACCGCTATTAACCAGGTCCATAAGCAGTTTGTATTCTCATTGAACCCAAAGCCGCTTTGTTGTGGTACCCAGAGATAATAATAAATACTTTATTCACATTAAGTTTTACAAACCATAAAACAATAGTAAATTGTCAATTCTCTTAATATTAATACTTAAAACTAGGATTAAATATTATAAAATAATTATGTACAATTCATCTAAAAGTCCTTAATTATTATTATTATTTATAAATTCTTGTTGTGAATAAAAAGGATGATTAACTAGAAATTCTTTTATATGCTTTTTAAATAATTTTTCAGGCAAGTCCTGAATTTTCTTTTCAAAGTAAATAGATTAATAGGAGGGCATACCCTATCTCAATGCATTGAGAGGCTTCAATATCCTTTTGGTGCTCTTATGGGCTCTCTGTAACATCATTGTAACCTTCTTCACGAGTGTGTTAAGGTTATAACAATTTAATTGCTGTCGTGTTAACACAAGTTTTAGGTGACTCGTTTTGTATTGTACACCTTCAATTAAATGAATTACGGTAATTTTGAATGTTTATTTGATTATGTTATGAATAAAAGGTTTTCAGGTTATTTCTCCCTGTTTCCAAATTCGACAGAAAGAGCCTCTCTAGTAATAATATGTCTAGGGTGGTTTTGTTATGATTAATCAGTTAAAAATAGTAACCTATCTAATAAGTCGTGAGGAAAATTTATGTATATATATTATATATATATATATATATATATATATTATATATATATATATATATATATATATATATATATATATATATATATATATATATATATATATATATATATATATATATATGGTGAAAGCATAGGACGTCATTTCTAATCTTTAGCATGGGCACATCTTGGTTTTAATCAGTGCTAAAGAGTAGAAATGACGTCCCATGCTTCCGCCCTGGTTAGTCTACTGTACAATCTATCCGTGTTGCAGTAAGTTATATAATAAAAAATATAAGTCAGTATGCAATAAGAAATAATAAACAGCAACCAATACTAGAGGGACTTTTTCTAGGCGGGCCTGAGGCTCGCAAAGCACTCTATGTGAGCAACCAGGGATGTAGCGACTCTGTAAGTACAACTAGGCTCTCCATTGTCCGGGGATGTTGTATTCTACGGTATGATTATTTCTGTGCAATAGTACATTAAATAAGGAGACTAAATTTCACATTATAAACAAATGTTGCTGAAATCCCTCTAATATTGATCCCATTTGCGAAAAGAATCTTCGCAAAATTAAAAATATTCGGTTCAAAGCCAAGTTACAGTAAATGAATTTCGTACGGGAAAAGCTATTGATGACAAATTGTATGAAATTACCAGAAAAGTAAAATGAAATATTTCTTACCTCCCCGTTGCTTTCAGCTTCTTTGTCCGATTTCATTTTAGTTCTGTTTGCATTCCTAAACAGAAATCAGCAATAATTAAATGATTTTTTAATCAAGCAATGATTAAACCATGTTTAAATAATTTTTCTAAATTATTTTGTACATGTTCTCTTTGACCTATTTTAGTCTTTAAAAATAGCAACGTCATTTCAAGAAATTTTATCCGACAAATGCTCCATGTCCCGGGGATAAACCCCAACCTTAGATAAATAATCTGGGTATACCGGGCTTAAAGGACAAACCCTGATAACTATTTCATGAAGACCAAGGTCCTACTCCTGAGTTTTGAGGTTTGGTTTTCAGATCCGGGATGAAATGCTTCTACTACTAAGTAGGTAGTTATTGATTTAAAGGTTTTAACAATAGTGTTTAAAACCCCAAAATTCTATTTTGCTCTCCATTTTTGAAAAAAATCTTTGTACTCAAGACGAATGTTATATATCTGTATAATACTTATACAAATTTCATAGAATATTAACCAAAAATAGAGTATGTATGGGATAGATATATGTATATGTATATGAGTGTGACATATCAAACTCACTGGAGGTAAATAAAATGAAATCAAGATATGAGAGTGAGGAGGATTTGATACAGTGCATCACCCCTGAGAATAGAGTAGTTGCAGTTTCCAATTTTTACCAATAAAAAATGTTTAAATTACTCTATTCGTTTAAAAATAGCTCCTACGAAAGGTTTAAAAAAAGTAGGGCGTAGGTGTACTTTCCTGGACCTTATGAGAAAAGTGAAAGGTTAGGAAATGAAGCTCCAAACCTCAGACCAAGCAGTGTCTGTCAGCACATTGTTTTATTTAATAAGATGGAATCACTTGATTGGTTCGCAATACACCCAATTACTGCGTTCATTTTATCTATTAAGTAAAAATGTTATAACAGCGGATCTGATAGCATGCTTCGAGATGAGCTCCCTGAACCTTCACTTGAACTCGTAAAAACTTCAAATCGCTTGTCCCTATTTGTTGTAAAGACTTGAGATTCTATACAAATGCTTAGGTAATGCTCATAAGGCCGTTCTGTTCAAGTTTCCAAATCATGCCCAAAACTCTCTTCTATAACAATTTGTTTAAAAAAAACAAATACCACTAGACCCATTCATCATCATTAGACGCGAATAATGCTAACACTAATTTTTGATGAATATTGCACCCAAAAATTTGACTTAGAATCAATAGGTATAAATGTTGTATAAAAGCTTGATTTATACAAAACTGCAATTTTTTAACCAAGTAATCAAGTAAAATAAATTAATTGATAAAAAAATACAGGTACTACTCACCAAAAAACGATGTGACTGAGTGTGTAGACACCCGGGATATTTGGTTTATTTTACAAAATTTGAGGTAAAGGGGGGAAAGGGTAAGTGTGGGGATGCCGCCGGGCCGGCCTGCTTATATAGAGTCGGGTCGCGTCCGTGTGTGAACACCTTCTATTGGGTCTTGGCATAATTGAGTTAGCCCATGGCAATATCTCAACCCCAGACCTGCATATTCTAATCCCCTTCAACATGAAACTTGTAGACCATCCTAAACCTATTAAACGTCCCCGTTTGTATTCAGGACGTTGGTTTTTTATATTTTATATCGTCATTGAAAAGAATGTTTATAAATAGTGCGGGATCGATTATATGAGTTTTGGACTTCGTAATCATTTCTTCACACTTACGTAGTCGAGCTAAGACAGTAAAGTAAAACGACATATTTGGAATTTTCTAAATAAACAAATAAAATATTTTTATATGTTAATAAGTATTCATATATACAATGGCTTAAAGTCAAATATATTTCAATAAAATACTACAAATTTATCAAATACACCAAACAATAAATAAATAACTAAACATTTATTTGCATATTATAGCATACTTTACATCTGTTTCTCCTTCACCGGTATATCTTTTATGCGCACTTAGGCATAAGGCCGTGGTACCTCACCAGGAGGGCTAAGTTTTTCTGGTATATTCTAAATTTTTTTTCGTTTATTTTTATTTCGAATTTCATGTCATTTATTTACAATTACAATACTAAACTTTATTATGATTTAGTGTTTATTTTATTTTAATGAAAATCTTTGGATTTTAATTTAATGCATTTATATTAGCAACAGCTTTTATGTCTTGTGGCAAATCGAATGCGGTATCAAATTGTAGGTATGAATGGGTAGAACCTAAATATACACCCCTCAAAAATATAAAAAACAACCAAGAATGCCCCCCCCCCCATTAGCTCATAAGAGTAGCCCTAAAAATAGCTCATCAATAGCTCTATATGAGCCATTAAAATTCTTGGAATAAAGAATTTCAAAAGTTTATTTTAGCTATTTTAAAAATCCACCAATGCGCACGCGCGAAAACAAATATTTTTGAAAACATTGAGTGAGATATTAAATTGTAGTATTATTATTAAATTGATAGTTCAAATCAAATCTCTTTATTTCACGGTATTTTATACCAGTTACATAAAAAAAATAACATAACAAAAAGAAATACAATTAGGCAACATACTAATTACAAGATATCATACAATATTAGCAATTATTCTAATAATTGTAATAATAATTATTATTTCTAATAATAATTATTCTAATGCGTTAGATAGTATTTATTAGTAGAAGACAAATATGGATCTTATGCTCGAAATCGCTTTCACACTTCTTCAATTCTAACGCACTATAATATCCATCACTTATATTTATTTACCTGTTGTGTTTGAAAAAAAATTGAAACCGGAATGTCATCGCAATTATCCATTTAGGTGTTTTAATACTTCCTGAGTAATTTTAGCGAAGTTGTCTGTCGTTTGTGTGTGTTTCAGTTATCATCGTAGTTTTAAGGCCTCCTGAGTGGTTTTTACCAAGTTTTTTGTCAGTATGTGTGTTTGTTTGTATGTGTGGGTGTGTCTGTTATCGAAGCTTTCAGTTTATTAATGCTTGAGAGTTGAAATTTTGGACACAAATTAGTCTATAGATGTAATTGTGCCATCCAAAAAATATTGTTTATGACGTCAATTACCCGCAAAAATGACTCATTACAAATTTTGAAAAATCATAAAACAAATATATCTACATTTTTAAATTTACTAAAATTTGTATAAACTAATCTTTCAATATGTACAGAATATCTATAATTTATTATTATTTCAAAATAGTTTTATAAGATTATAACAAAAATAGTTGATAAAATTATGAAATAGCTACATTCAAAAAACTAAGTGTGAACAAAGTATGGGGAAGGAATTTACAATGTCAGGTAATTTTACGACTTTAAACTACCTTTGGTTTTAATAAACATCTTCATCTCCTAATGTCATTCAATCACGTGAAAAATCAGACGTGCATTCTCGTCTGAACGAGGATTCGCGGGAGTGAGATTTTGCAGGGACGCAGGCGACCGCTGAGTGTTCTTTTAGCGACTGTATATTTATTTCTGGCAAGAAAAAGAGCTAAAGTTCTAGGGCTAAACTATCCCTAGATCGATCATCAACGATCGAACATGTTTCAGCAGAGACTAAAATGGTGTTGTTAAAACAATTTTGTCGATTGACGATGTTGAAAAATATGTGATGAATGGACCAATCTGCTCGCTAACTAAATAAGTCGATTCATTGAATTATTTTTTTTTTTTTATGTTTTTTAATTTAGTCAAAATTGTATATTTCTTCTTAAGAAACATATTTTTAAGGGGAAAATCTTTATAATGAAATCAAACTGTATTATTTTCAGAGTTGGCGAAAAAGAGAAACTAATATTTTTATTTATTAACAAAAAAATAAGTACTTTTCGTAAAGGAAATGGTTATCAAACAAATGTTTTTAATGATTTGATTTTGTCCAGCTAAAAAAAAGACGAGATAAGATAAGATAATCAATCACGTTCGGTCTTATATTTGCAGGTGTCTTCTTTTATTTTAGTGGTATATTTTTATTTTTATCGCAGCATTGTTAATATTTAAGATAAATAATCTTTTTACTTTTCCTCATTTATACCGTAGGTATATAGGAAAAGTATTGTGTTTGCAAAAAATCCGAAACCGGAATTCTCCGTTTCAGATGTTTTTAAGGCCTCCTGAGTGGTTTTCTCTAATCTATCTGTCTGTATGTGTATATGTGTGTGTGTGTCTGTGTTAGTGTCGGTGTGCGTCAGCTGTCATCGTAGAGCCCAGTGTATTTATGCTAGAGAGTTGAAATTTTGTAAAAAAAATCAGTCTACCGCTGTAGTTGTGCTATTGAGAAAATTGATTTTTCTCAGACTATTGAATTTTTTTTTATGACGTCATTAACCCGTAATAATGACTCAGCCAAAAATTTCAAAAAATTATAAAACGCGAAAATTATGCGATTCGATTGAAATTTGGCACGCATGTAGACATGTATGATACTAACATATGTGTCAAGTTTCATTTCATTATCAGTATTAGTTCAATTTTTATCGAATGACTTGTATAAGATTTTTAAAAAAATTGTAAAAATCTGAAAATAATTTAATTAAGTTGAAATTTAGTACAAATGTATTCCTTTACTTAATAAATATGTACACAAAGTATCGTTTTAATACGACAGGTATATCTATAATTTTTGTTTGATCGCAAAAGTTAAGTAGCATTGAGCGTGGTCAGTGCTGTATGGATGTCGGCTGAGAATGAAACAGATGCTTTCACTATCTATGGTGGTGGTGGTTAACATACTGACCAACCTGTAGTTCATAACATCTTTTATAAAAATGTCATTAGAAAATGACGCTTATGAGTATTATTTACAGGTGGTAATATTTGCCTATTTTATGTCGATTAGTACTCAATATTCCCAGACTGAACACTTTCAGATTTTTTATTATGTATACAATATTATTAAATTAAAAATATGATGGTAAACTGAGTTAATACTATTATATTTCCAAAAAGAACTTTGGCTGATTGGATGGCAGCACGTTTGAGCGGGGAAGCAGTGAACGCACCAGCATTTTAGCAAGTATACCTTAATTTGCTTAAAAAAGCAATTAAAATAATGTTTCCCATCCATTTTATTAAAAAAATAATAATAATCATGTTATTATTCCAATGAACCATTATTATACATGTGACAGCTTTGGGAATGGAGCCAATTGAAAGTTTTATACAGCTCTAGACGATGAGTTACTTTTTATAAGGTCAAGTGTAGCAAAACCGCAGTTATCACGCCCTTGACGTTAGGCCTATTTCCCAATCTGAGGTCAAGCGTAGCGAGACTAAAGAAATTATGATCGTAAGGTTTCGCCCACCATAACACTCGACGATCAAAGCGAGTCCGAAGTAGGGAGGAAACGTTCCGAGGTATCCAGTACCCTCGTTTCCATTCTGACATCCTGTCATTTAAGGGGTCCTTCTGATGTCCTTGAAATGCAAAGATCGTATTAAAATGAAGAAGACGTCGTTTGGAATAATGATGTGTACAGAAATGCCGTAGGTAGCTGTTGCAAGCCCTATATGGGCAAGGACCATGGTCATCCCGTCCATATCTAATTTCCATATCGCCCACGTTCCATTCGCCCACTTTGCCTTCTTCATCCGTAAAACTTACGTTTATCTGTAAGTTTAATTGCAATTTTTAATTTACTGTGTTTTAACAGAGTTATAGGTGTTGCAACACGGTAACACAAGCGGTAACACTAAGAATTATACGGCGTGGTCTAAGTTCCATACTTACTGAGTAATTCTTCTAAGGCGATCATTTCTTTCAGTATCCAATGATAATTTACCTCTGATTAAAATAAATAAATAAATAAATAAGCCTTTATTAAAACTGAATACAAAATTAAGAAACATACACACAATTTATAAATTAATTCGGTTTAACAGTTTTTATTCGGCTATAGTCGAGGCTCCCCTTTTGGGGGGTAGAGTTAATTACAAACTTAGCATGCAATACTTTTCCAATAAATATCTTCAAAACAATTCTAAATACTTCTTAAACTATAACATAATTCATAGCATACATAAAAATAATTAAATAAGATTTATTACGTAACTAAATTTTCATGCAATAAATTTAATTCATACAATAATACTATAAATATAAATTTTCATATACTAATATATCTATTATAGCTTGCTATAACAAACCATTTTGTATCATTATTAAATTTTTATATACCATGCACATTGATATTCAATTTTTAATTAATATTAAAAGATTTATAAATTTTTTACTTCTTTCTTTTTTAATTCTTTATTTTTTATTTTATTTTAATTGTCACTTGAATAAATTATGCCAATTATTGCCAAAATAAAAAAAGCTGTTTTCCTTTTTAATGGTAAATAAATTAATAAATAGGTAAATAAAATTAATAGGTTAATAAATTTACCTATTTATTTATTTACAATATAACCCGTTTTTAGCCCAATTGCTTATAAACTAAAATAATTATAAATATAAAAAGATTGACATAAAAAAAATATTTTTATAGACTTAAAAAGAATAAATATATAAATGTTTTACATGTTTGAGGATACATCAGGAATTATCACAATAATTAAAGTGTTGTATACTTTTCAAAATAACAGTTGGCAATATGAAATTATAGCAAAATATTTTCAATTATAAAGTGGTACCATCTGTTAAATTTTAAGAGAAATGATCTTAGATAAATAAGCAGAAGACTATAAAATAGCAAAGATCAAATAAAATGGACCGTCCTGACACATTATTGATTATTATTTCACTTTTAGATGCGAGAGGAGTTGATAAAATTTAAAACAAAGTAAACAAAAAAAATTAAAGATACTTTTAAAAATTTGAATTAAAAAAAAATTTAATAATCGGATAAAAATTAAATTTGAGATTATAAATTAGAAAAAAGATGAATATAAAATAAAAAATAAAGTTATTGAAAGTATGCAAATAAAATAAAACTAAATGAAGGAATTGAATTCTAATTAATATTTAATAAATCTCATAATCAACAATAATATTTTTATGTATGAATTAATACAAGATTTTGGTTTATATTACCACTTATTTACATTTAAGGTATTTTTCAGACAGAAAAATACCTTAAATAAGAAACATTAATTATATCTATATCATCTGTAATATCATTGGCAAGTCTTTGGAATCTTGGAAAGGGTGAGAAAAAGAGGTAATTTGCAGAATGATGGTTTATGGTAAAGGTGGTAGTGGATCGGCTAAAATATGTGGGAATATGGTAATCTATTAGAGATACTAGGTCACAGCAATCTACATATGCGTTCATTATTTTATAGAGAAAAGTAACATCAGCAGATTTTCTACGAGTCCAGAGTGCAGATTTTCTGGACCTTTTTACAAAACCAAGACATCTCAACGCTTTGGATGTTATTTGATTAATATGTACAATAAAGGTTAATTTACATTAAAGATAATACCTAAATCTCTATAGAAGTAACAGAGTTTAAACAGTAATTATTAATATGATAAGTAGAAACAATAGGATTATTAATACGTGAAAAAGTAATAAAGTTGCATTTATTAACATTAAGAGGTAACTTGTTAATAATACACCACTCGTATAATTGATCTAAAGCTTCCTGTAATATTTTAACATCTTTTAACAGATTTCGAGATCATCTGCAAACAGTAAGTATTTTACATTATTAAGTTTAAGGACTAGATCATTATTAAAAATAATATAGGCCCCAAATGAGATCCTTGAGGTACTCCAGAACAGGCATGATAGAAAGATGATATTTAAGACTTAATTTTAACTGACAGTGTTCGACTAGACAAGAAACTGATGAATTATAAGAAACATTTTCACGAGAAATTTCACTTAACGTTGAACTATGTTAAAAAACATCAATAACAAATTTAAACGCCCTTGAAATGTTGTTGCAAGCCCCTGTTTTTGATTAATTGCGTCAGGTGGTTAGATGTCATTGTGACGACATCGTAGCCAAAATTTCAGTTACTACGACTGTAAACATCCAGGTAGGGTGAGTACCTTGGTAAATAGGAAGAAAACAGGTTGCTAGATTTGCGCGCGTTTCACCTGTTGTTAGTCTACCTGCTATTCAGGTTGTATGTTTTGTTCCCTTTAACCTTATTTAATACCCTAGGCTTTTGAATTTCTTGTTTAAATGATCCTCTTTCACCCCCAACTGATCTCTTAAGCCGGTCTCACTCATTGTCCAACAGGTCCAACGGTTTTTACCTTCCATACCTATTTTTTGGTAAGTTATTATTCTATTTCCATTATATTAGTTGCGTTAAATAGAACATTTTAGAGTCCATTAAATGTTGAAATAATTTGAAAGAAAAAGTGTACAAAAATATATTGAACAATACAGTAGAGTAATATAATTTCAATAACAACTTCTTAACCGTCATCGTCTGACGAATATTCGCTAAAACAGAAATTAAATGAAGTAATGCATTTAATTTTTTATGGAGAGGAATAGGAAATACTTGTATTAATTAAAAATGCACATTGCAGCAAATTGCATGGCAAATCAATCAAGACATTATAACATCTACTACTTAACAGTGATTGGACAATTGGTTTATGCACAGAAAAGATTTCAGTGATTCCCCAGCGACTGACTACAAAACGTCTTAATCTACTTATTAGGATATTTGCTTTTCTGTCTTTACTGAGTCACCCATTATCTTATGGTGAACAGGTGATTCGGAAGAGAGCTAGTTCCTTAAAGCTCATAATTCTTCACAAAACCATTTCTTATAAAAATTAAAAATCATACATCATTGTCTTAATGATGTCGTCAATCCTTTAAAAACGGCGAAGTAGTGGAATTAGTTCGGCCGCGATGCGCTCACACATTGAAAATCACCTGTCAAAATTTCATGTAACAGCAAAAAATAATTTTAAACAACAATGTCCCTAAAAATTGTCATAGGAAGGCACTGTCACCGCGTAGCGGTCACCGATTCCAAAGGTAAATATGGGCAAAGCTTTATTTTCCCATATAATAACTACATACTTTAAATATGCTTAAAAATAAAGAGTTCTTCGAAGACTAATTACAACTTAAAAAAATATATTTTTCAGCGAAATGCTTCTTGTTTATAGGAAAAATCATGTAGGTAGCATCCCTGGGAGGTGAGAGAGGCAAGGATGAAGTCATAAGATATGGAAGATTCAGGCACCAGGTGGAGTTGTTTGGGCGGGATCTTGGCGCCCAGCAGGTGTAACACTCAATCTGGTACTTACTTCTCTTCCCGCCACAGCTGTTCCAATAGATTTAACATTTCCTTAAGACTTCTTGGCTGTGAGAAATACAAAGAGGAAAACATATGTTCCTGACTATTTTCGCTTTCGCCAAAAATATTAATATTTACTTACATGTAATTTAAAACTAATAAGCTTTAAAAGCATAAGTTCAGTTTTCCATTAGAAATTTGCTTAAACTAACAGGCCGAACTATGACTGTGCTGTTCGCAAACTTGGTTGAAGCGACGCACTGTTTGTTGGTAACATTGATAACAGGAAAGTGATTTTTAATTATAATAAGTGTGGGTCATATTATAATATGAAGTTGATTTTATCTCTTTCTTAATCATTCAACAAATTTTATTTTTTACTCTTAACTCTTTTATCGTTTTTCTTCTAAAACATTATGGTTTAATGATAAATAATGTAACCACTCGTAATTAAGCATGCATTCCGGAGCTAGATCCGCAAGCAAAGCGGATTTTCCGTGAAATATGCGCGCTTCCATCCTCAACAACCTACTTTTGCGAATATTCAAAGACAAATTTAAAATTATTTTAAATTGAGGTATATATATATATATATATATATATATATATATATATATATATATATATATATATATATGTGTGTGTGTGTGTGTGTATGGTACGAGATTTTGTTCCTAGACGTTTCTATTTGAACGCTTTCTCGGATCGAAATAAAACTTGGTACAAAAATCGACCTTGATAATGTTCCGACTCCTATTATTTATGAAGTATGTGTGTTTGGTTTGCTTTATTAACGTAGCATTACTACTCCTTTCTAATTGTTATCAAGAAAATGGTTATATTTATGCCGTAGGCATAGGTTATGCAAAACCATGCTCATCTATCCGAAATCATCTAAGTATGCCATTATTCGCACTCATTTAAGGCCCGTATTCTAAGACGTTTCCTAACATTTTCCTAATTCCTAACATTCTCCTAACATTTTTCTTACGTTCCCCTATCGTGTTTTGAAAGTCTTTTTGAGGCTTCGCATGATTTTATTTAGTAAGAACCTAAGGTAGTTATGTCAAAAAGTGATACCATTGTAAGTAACATAATATATCGCAAAATATCAATGTTATTAACTTATTACCTGATTTACGACACACTTTGTCATAAACAACAATGCGGCCTTCCTTGGCGAATGTTAAATATATTAGAAACTTTATTTACATATGTTTTCAGTAAACAGTAGAGTTAAAACAAATACAATGTTCAATTATTTGTAACAGCTTTCATAAATAAGCAGCATCAAGCGTTTCAAGTTTGAACGTAGACCAGGTTGTACGAATCCAAAGGTGTCTAAATGAAGACCTGTTAATCAGTGCAACACTGTTTTCATTTTGCTAAATCATTTACACAATTTTGTTTTTCGTATTTTGTCATCAAATTCATTTTTGTTTGTGTAAAATTTTTTTGGTATAATAATGGCTGAATTATTCACACCGGACCAACTGAATTTCCTTTTTGAATCGATAGCCCGCCACAAACAGACCATAGAAAATAAAAAATCTGATTGTGTTAAAAGAATTTTAGTGTAAACTCCCTAATAGTAAGGTAAGTGGTTTAACAGTATTATGTAAATTTATGTAGATAGTTATTAATACGACAAAGTGTGTCGTAAATCCAGGTAATAAGTTAATAACATTGATATTTTGCGATATATTACGTTATTTACAATGGTATCACTTTTTGACTTAACTACCTTAGGTTCTTACTAAAAAAAATCATGCAAAGCCTCTAAATAACTTTTAAAACACGGGAACGATCATTTAAATTTCGTTGCTTAAAAACATTTCCCTTATCTAAACCTAAGGTGAGTGTTAGGAGAATGTTAGGAGTTAGGAAAATGTTAGGAAAAAGTTAGGTGTTAGGAAAATGTTAGGAAAAAGTTAGGAGAATGTTAGGAAAACATCTTTGAATACGGGCCTAAAGCTTAGATATTTTAATCTTTACATTGATTTTGCGCATTTCCTTTAAAAAATTGAGATGAAATTGAGTAAGGAGTACTAATGCTACCGAACTGCCGTGCTTGTAAAACATGAGCACAGTCCTGCAAAGAAGCACGCGTATCACAGGAAATTTGTTAAGCTAGACGACTTATCATTAGCGGAAATTAGTAATAGTCATAAACATAAAGTGTAAGTGTAACAATAAAATATTATTGAGATTCGGTATTAAGATTCGAACCTGAGAACCCTGGCTTAGAGTACTTCAAGTGCTTGTAACCTTTTTGGAATAATCTCATTCTAGTCAGACTCTGCCATGTGAACAATCACGCATTAGAGACTTTTTCAAGAGTAATTTACTAAAACGCGAAAGATACTTGGTTTCTTGTGTTTTAATATCAGGGTTCTCAAGGTTACAAATTCAAATCAATAACAATTTGATAATCCTTTCATTGCAAGGTCAGTGCATGTGTTATCAGCCTAACAGCGGTGCTTTGAGCGACATTTTTATGACTACTTTACTTCAGTAAGTCTCTGCGAGCGAACGCAAATCTATTCCAATGGATCTGGCAACCTAGTGTGTTTGACCCCCCCCCCCCTCACCCCAAAAATATGTATATGTATAAAAATTAGTAAATCCTCACGCTGAGAGAATGAGAGTAGGAGAAATATTTAATTTACCAGACTAATCCTAACCTCAGTTGTTGCTACATGTTATTTTGCCACGTAATTTGCAAATCTTCAATGTGTGAGCCACTTTGCAGCAATCTGGCTCTGTAAATATCTATCACGTGTGGAGAAGAGACAGTGGGTTTTATTGAAACAATACTCTCCAGTCTCCACAGTTCACCTTATGTTTGAGTGTAGCAAGAAAAAAGTATGTCACAAGACAAAGATTGGTCTGGCAAATAACTTAAAAAAGTTTAACCTACGCTTGGTGGCGTGAATTGTTATTCAAGTAGAACAAGAGTTTAATAGGCTGTTGGTATTTATTTATAAACAATTTATTAAACAATGCAGTCCACATACAAAAGTTTGATTTAAGTAAATTTTATTTAATAAAAAAAATCATTTATTTATGCGTTGGGTTTACATTAGTTTTAAATAGATTTTTTTATCAGGACTGCACTCTTCAATAAAAATTTTATAAAGTAAAACAAGGATAACCAATACAAAGTCCTGAGTAAGACTGGGTAACGGTAAATGCCAGGCGACGATAAGTTGTGCGAATAACTTATCTAAACCTGAAAGAGAACGCCGCGTCGGGAAGAATGCGTCCCTTCCGCTCTCTCTTCATCTGACCTCATTTAATCGACTTATTTCAATGATGAAATAGAACATAATTACAGTTACGTATAGTAGTACGTTTTAAAAACAAAATTAAACTAAAAAAAAATTTCGAAAAGAAGTCGAAAATTAATAAAGCATAAGCATAACTTAGGAAGTTTTAATGAGGTTTCACAAAACATAACTTAGTCATATGGAGGTTTTAATGAGGTTTCACAAAACATAACTTAGACTTATGGAGGGTTTAATGAGGTTTCACAAAGCATAACTTAGTCTTATGGAGGTTTTAATGAGGTTTCACAAAGCATAACTTAGTCTTTTGGAGGTTTTAATGAGGTTTCACAAAGCATAACTTAGTCTTATGGAGGTTTTAATGAGGTTTCACACGCCTCCTGAGAGCCTCAAAAAGATATTTTTAAGCTTCTCAGTGTATTGAAGTTGGCTATCCCCATCTACTTATATAGCTTTATGCTCGGCAATCTTACTTTAAAAAAATCTGTGTATATAATACACAGATCTTTATTTCTCGGATATAACCGAGAAATAAAGATTGAGTTAAGAATAGTTTATTTGATGAACTTAATGAGTAAGCTTGCCAACTGCTGTTTTTTAACTTATCTGTGACCGATATTACTTTCCTTCATTTAAACCGTCGATATTTACAAATGACCACTGGAACGGACTTTGGACACAGTGCCATATCCCCCCACTTCATCAGCGAATTTTTTCAAAAATAATCACAAAGAAATGTAAAGAACCGTAAAATAATACAATCGATATGGACATTGGTGCAAGTGAATTCCTTTACGTAATAAATAATTATACTTCATTTCGTTTCAATACCCGAGTACATCTAGAGTTTTTTTGAATATAAAAGTTTTGTTGCATGGAGCGAGGTCAGGAACCTAGGTGGGTGACCGCAGGGAATAAAACTAACGTTTAAATTTGGTTATTTCATTACTTTGAGGACGAGCAAAGCAAATCTGAAGTAGTGAGGATGAGCGAAGCGAATCCGATGTGGTAAAGAAAAGAACCGAAGTACCCCATACCCGATTATTTGAGTGTAGATTTATCACAAAAGTACAAAGATTATTATTCAAAAGTACGAATCAGACCCTAATGTTCCAATCATGTTATACGTGAAAATTTAAGTAAAGGATCCTGATTGGGCTACAATGACTAGGTAGATTTGGGTTTCATGTAAATGTTAAATCTCCTCTTGTTAACCTTCTCCAAAGATGCAATAGACGGATATTAGTTAGTAATAAGTTCTAACGCATTAACTAGGTACTACGATAGTCTAAAGGTACAGGATTATGCAATGCCCAGAACGAGGTGATGCAGGAGGTAAGGGTAGGTAAGGTACTTCAAGATCTTTGGGTACCTAATCTTAGCCCAGATACAGGAAGCAACAGATGGCACACGAGCAGGTGGTTGCATATACAACCAAAAAAAATACAGCACATACAAAAAAACATAGGAAAACTAACCTAAAACATATTTTTCCAAAAAAAGCCGCTCCAGGGATTTTGAAAATCCGTTAGGAGGGTTTCATCATTTTTAAATTAATTAAATAAATAAATAATATAATATTAAAAAAAAAAATAAATAGAATTATTTTATGAATAAATTACGCTTTAGAGACATTTTTGTGTTAAATAAAAAAAATTATAACCACAACTATAATACGCAAGTGTGGGGATTTCAGTGGATTGAAGCAGTTGAGAAACTCCAAAGATATTTTGTAAAAAAAATCTTATCCTTACCCACTAACACACCTAACTATGAAATATCTCTGGAGACAGGTCTCGACCCAATCATAACACAAACATTGGAAACCCAAACAAGATATTTAGCCCAAGTTTTTGAGCAAACTGAGTCCAGGTTTACTAACTTTTTAGCTAAAGAAGTGGTGAAAAGAAATATTTATTGG
This sequence comes from Microvelia longipes, assembly GCA_018340805.1. Classification (NCBI taxonomy): domain Eukaryota; kingdom Metazoa; phylum Arthropoda; class Insecta; order Hemiptera; family Veliidae; genus Microvelia; species Microvelia longipes. The sequence goes on from JACMZG010001893.1 coordinate 7,664,503, forward strand.
TAGAATGCCTGGGAACAGCATGGGAATAAATATTGCATACCCTTAAAACCAACTGACACACAAAATACTAATCTGTTTAAAAATAAAAGCATGCAAATAATAGGCAAAGTAAAAGAAGCAGCTTTAGATCAGGCTATCAAAAAAGCAAATGATGCGCAATTTCATACAAACTATAGACTACTTACTTATGGGTACAGATTGAATCCTAAAATATATAATTGAGATAGAATTGATGCTAGCCTAATATTTAAAGCTAGAGGAGAATTGTTCCCTCTGAACTTCAGACACGGGAGAACCGAAGAACAATGACTCAGTACTATGTGTAACCTGAGGCTCAGAAAGGACAACTTCCATTTTATAGCTATTTGCCCAGTGCTGAAAGAATTTAGAATATCATGTCGAAATAAGTCCACTCTCTCGAAACAAGAATATATCGACTTGATAGATTGCTATAATACTTGATTCTATTATTCTAGCAATAAGTCTCTAGTCAATTAAATCAACTATACACTGACCACAGTACTGCCATTTTTACCATCGTTTTAAGTTTACCATTTTTGGCCCAGCCTCTGTTTTAAACGGGGAAGTAGTGCCATTAGTGCACTAGACTACCGATTTTGTAATTCATACATGGCTTGTTCACCAGGTCGAAGGTGGCTTTAAAATCAGCAAAGAATGCATATCCTCTTTTACCTTGACTAACAGCTACTTCCATCAGGTTAGTTAAATTGAATACATTGTCTGTGGTGGAGTACCCTTTCCTGAAACCAGCTTGGATTAGCAGTTAATCCAAGCCCGGCTTTATTCATGTGCTGTCCATTGGCAGATTTTAACGGGCTATGATATTTCTATGATATTTATAAGATTTTTTATTTCAATAGATCTTAATTGTACGATACAAGAAAACATAAAAAAAATATTTCAAAAAACTTTAAGGTTGAGACACCTTTGAAAAGAGTCCTCTACTCTCAAAATATTCTATCATTAGTTATATTGAATATGTACAGTACAGTGAAAACAAATCGGGTCTGGGGTACCACGGAACTTTTCCTTATCACATCGGTTTCGCTACGCTCATCCTCCCCGCTTCGGACTCGCTTCGCTCATCCTCAGAATATACAATTCGCCGAATTTATACTACAACATGTCATCGGACTCGCTTCGCTTGTCCTCAGATAGTAAATGCATTCGTTTCATTCTCAGCGGTAACCCATACAGCACTTACCACACTCAATGCTACTTAAGTTTTATGTTCGAACAAAAAATATGGATATACTTGTCGTATTGAAACGAAACTTTGTGTACTTATTTAATAAGTAAAAGTATACATTTATACTAAATTTCAACTTAATAAAATCATTTTCTGCAATTTTTGAAAATACGTTAACAAGTCATTCGATAAAAATTGATCTAATGCTGATAATGAGATGACATTGGTACATATGTTAGTAGTAATAGTAATAAAGGTGGGGAAGATCCTAGATCTTAGCAATTATGTCTCTGGGACGCTTTTTGCCCCAAGAACGTCCTCACCTCTTACCTAATAGAATCTCTATTCTCTTTGAACCTGTCTGATTCCTTAATGAACTTCAGAACATCTGCCCATGGGAGTTTCACTAAGTCGTCGTCTAGAAGAGTGGCTGATCTAAATATACTAAACCTCAATCTAGCGTATGCTTCACACGTTCCAAAAAAGTGATCTGTCGTCTCCTTCCCAACTTCTAACTTGGGACACATTGGCTCTGCTTTTATTTTCATGGCATGCAAATGTCTCTGAAGCTAGCAATGACCTGTCAAGATACCTACCAGGTATCTTAAGCTCTTTCTCCCCAAAGAGAAAGCCCACATACTCATGGCTATGTTGGCTTTCTTCAACATTTTCCTAGCTTGTCTGCAATTAGCTTTGGTTTGAAGAATATCCCTGGTTTTCACCATCGCCCAGTCGTCTAAAAGGAAGTTGACTTTGCTTCTGGTAAGTCCTATAGCTGGTTCTGGTCCCTAGAAGGGTTCAGAGGAGCCTTCCCTGGCTAGCTCATCAGCGGTCTCATTCCCCTCTACTCCAGAATGACCAGGGACCCAAACCAGTGTAACATTATTTTTCCTCCCAAGTAACTCTAGCTGTTGTTGGCATTCTCCTGCCAGTGCACTGGAGACACTGGGTGAGTCTAGTGCCTTGATAGCAGCCTGACTATCTGAGCATATAAAGATGCTTTTATCTTGATTGTCCCTTTCTAGCAAAAGTTCCGAAGTTTTTAAAATAGCAAAGACCTCGGATTGATACACAGTTGCTAGATTTCCTAGTGGGTAATATCTTTTCTCTTCTAACACCTTGAAATACAGTCCAGCTCCAGCTAACCCCGTAGTTTCCATCCTCGAGCCGTCAGTAAAGCAGATGAGAGATCCCTCTGGGAAGGAGTGCTCTCCACACTTCCACTCGTCTCTTGAAGGAACCCTAGAGGTAAAGGATCGCTTAAGCTTGATGGATGGACTATTTTTTCTACATGTACATGTACTCCATGTACATATGTTAGTCTTATACATGGCTACATGCTTGCCAAATTTCAATTAGATGGCATTACTTGTCCGAGTTTTATGCCTTTTCGAAACATTCGCTGAATCATTATTGCGGGTTAATGACGTCATAAAAAAATTTCCAAATAGCACAACTACAACACCTAGACTGATATTTGTACAATGTTTCAACTCTGTAACATAAGTACATTAGGAGCTACGATGATAACAGACGCACACACACGCATACACACACACATACAGACAGACAACTTTGAAAAAACCACTCAGGAGGCCTTAAAAAGACATGAAACGGATATTCATGTTCATCCCTGTTTCCCGATTTATAAAATGACGCTTGAGGTTGTACGGATGACGGAAGTGAGAAGGGAGAGAGAGAACTGGTTCTCTTTGGCCTCCTGATACAACTAATATACCTTTTACTTTATTTCTTTATTACATATTATTTTAGGTGCGACTCTACAGATAAACCTTTAACTGAAGTGGAACCATAAATTAAAGTAAAAATTAAAAAACAAAATAATGAAAAAAACATGCAACAAATTACTAAAAATACTTTTTGTTGATTGTTGAGTTTAAACCAGAACCAACTGGAGCTGCAAGTACAACCAAGCAGCTACTAGCGAAGTCAAACTAAGCAAAGATATATATATATATATATATATATATATATATATATATATATATATATATATAATATATATATATATATATATATATATATATATATATGTGTGTATGGCAAGTAACCCTAAATGCAAGGATATAATACGCGAAATTAGAAATGAAAACGAAGAAGTAGTAAATGGTGAAATAGAGCCCGATGAAGTTGCCGACATAATGGGTAAATATTTTAAAAAGATACTAGATAATATAAGTGGATATTAGAAGATAATATTCGCATCTATAAAAATATAGATGCGAATTATAAAATCAAGATACTCGTGTCGCGACACAAGCCTTGAGCTTATGCGACACAAATGGTCAATATATATATTTTATTTATTTATAATTTGTAATTTAACCTTTGTAAACAGGTATTTATATATAAATAAACGATTTATAATTATTATTGTTATTATTATACTAATTGTAACAAGATAACTGATTGTGTCAGAGAAACCACGTGGTCAGAATGTAATGATATATCATTAGTATGAGAATTAGTATTAGAAAATTAGAGGAAAAATACTGAACTGGTTCATCAGCTACTTGAGAAATAGGTCTTATAGAGTTAAAGTAAATGGAGATTACTCTTCTTAGCACTCTATTCCCGTAAGAGGCCTTTTGGGTCCTTGTTTGAACTTACTTTAAGAGGAAACGGAGTCGGTTTTGCCGACGATACATCTCTGGTTTATTCGGCATGTAATCGGTAGGAAACTATAACATCCGTAGAACACGACCTGAAATTATTAATAGCATGGCTGCATTCAAATGTTTTGACACTTTTTTTAAATGCCTTTATTAAATAATAATTGATTTTACAACATTTATATGACATACATTTCATATTAAAACAAGGCTACCTCTCCGCTATAAAGCTTGCGCTTTGTGCTGCAGAGAGAAAAATAACTACATGACTACGTCATAAATAACTTTATGACGTATGCTCTAACTGGCAGTTCATTACCTGGCTTCCAAACGCTAAAGATACTTACAAATAACTTTATAACTGTACGCAACCGTGTGACTGCCCTAAAATTCACAGAGTGACCCAAACAAGATACTTAGGCCCGTATTCAAAGACGTTTTCCTAACATTTTCCCTAACATTTTCCTAACTTTTTTCCTAACATTTTCCTAACATTTTCCTAACATTCTCCTAACATTTTCCTAACATTTTCCTAACATTCTCCAACATTTTCCTAACTCTAACATTCTCCTAACACTCACCTTAGGTTTAGGTAAGGGAAATGTTTTTAAGCCACGAAATTTAAATGATCGTTCCCGTGTTTTAAAAGTCATTTAGAGGCTTCGCATGATTTTTTTTAGTAAGAACCTTAAGGTAGGAAAACTTAAGGTGGTTAAGTCAAAAAGTGATACCATTGTAAGTAACGTAATATATCGCAAAATATCAATGTTATTAACTTATTACCTGGATTTACGACACACTTGGTCGTATTAATAACTATCTACATAAATTTACATAATATAAGTTACTATTAATCCACTTACCTTACTATTAGGGAATTTACCCTGAAATTCTTTTAACACCTCCGCCCAAGCCTTTTTTCTATTCTTCGGCCCGCACACAATTAGATTTTTATTTTCTATGGTCTGTTTGTGGCGGGCTATTTGATTTAAAGAGGAAATTCAGTTGGTCCGGTGTGAATAATTCAGCCATTATTATACCAAAAAGATTTTACACAAACAAAAATGAATTTGATGACAAAATACGAAAAAAAAAAATTGTGTAAACGATTTAGCAAAAATGAAAACAGTGTTGCACTGATTAACAGGTCTTCATTTAGACACCTTTGGATTCGTACAACCTGGTCCACGTTCAAACTTGAAACGCTTGATACTGCTTTATTTATGAAAGCTGTTACAATAATTGAACATTGTATTTGTATTAACTCTACTGTTTACTGAAAACATATATGTAAATAAAGTTCCTAATATATTTAACATTCACCAAAGCAAGGCTGCATTGTTGTTTATGACAAAGTGTGTCGTAAATCCAGGTAATAAGTTAATAACATTGATATTTTGCGATATATTATGTTACTTACAATGGTATCACTTTTTGACATAACTACCTAGGTTCTTACTAAATAAAAATCATGCGAAGCCTCTAGAAAACTTTTAAACACGAAGAGAACGTTAGGAAAATGTTAGGAGAATGTTAGGAGTTAGGAAAGTGTTAGGAAAAAGTTAGGAAATTGTTAGGAAAAAGTTAGGAGAATGTTAGGAAAATGTTAGGAAAAAGTTAGGAAATGTTAGGAAAAGTTAGGAGAAATGTTTAGGGAAATGTTAGGAAAAAATGTTAGGAAACGTCTTGAATACGGGCCTTAGGCATTACAATAGATCAGTGCTTAAAATAGAAACCGCATTTCATAAATTTAACAAAAAAATAAAAAACTTGAAGCACGTTTTTATGAAGCTAAGGGAATTCTTAACTATAAATGAGTTAAGAGTCATGTATTACAGACTAGTTGATTCTATTATATGATACGGTTTACTTTCGTAGGGTTCAGCAGTGAATACCAACAAATATCATTTTTTAGGATAATATTGGGAAAGAGAATACTTGAACGCACAAATCTACTGTATAAAAAACTATCTATACTGCCTCTTGCCTCTTGATAAAATGACTCAAGCAACGTATTTTTTGACAATATACAAAAATATTAACTTTCTAGACTTGGTGATACAAGGACAGAATACCAGTTGGGCGGTACTTGTCGCACAAGTACAACCCAAAGACAGTGGTATTACCCAGCATTTATTTGGTTTAATAACTAACCCCAAAATATAAAAACTTTAGAAAAATATGATACTTTTAAAAAGCACATTAAATCTTATTTACTTCTAAAAATAGCCTATGATGAGACTAAAGTGAAGATACTGTAATAAAAAGATTTTGTTAATTAGTGACTTCAACACTCCTAGTATCCATTGGAATACTGGTAATATTTCTAACATATCTAACCTAATTATTATAATAAAATAAAAAAAAAACTAGTGGTATTATGTCATTTAGATCCTTAATGTCTTTCAGACAGATTAATAATAATTTAAATTTTAATTCTGTTGTTTTTGATCTAGTGTTCTCAAATAATTTATAAACTATTACTTGACTTCGCTCTCAGCCTCTCGTTCAAGTTGATCCTCACCTCCCTGTCTTTACAGTTAATAATATCTAAAGTTATTATCAGTTATTATCAAATTTTCATTTTGAGGTAAACTGAATGTAGAGTAAAATCAGGATTAGATGCGATCAAAAGCAGGGTAAAAAGTCTGAATAACCTTCTTAGTTTAACAAAATAAATAATAATAATTTACATTTAATGTTCAATTTATGATTTATTTGAGTTCTTTTAGAAAATGTGATTATTTTGCGAGATCTAAATTGTTTTAGGCAGATCTGTTCAAATTTCAGTAAAAAATGAAGTTATATGTACCTTTGTGCTTTTCGATCAATTTATTAAATTATTACTTTAAATTGGTGTAAATAGTTATTTTCTTAATCTGCAGCTACCTTTTGCATAAAATCACTGTGCCCATTGCTAGTTTTAAATCATTTTTGTTCAAATGAAGTACGTACATAAATCAGCTCTCTGTTGAGACTAATGAATGCATGCAATTTAAGGCCTTGTGATCACTGCAACAAGTAATATATGAGTCTTTCTTTCATTGAAGACAGTACCCATTAATAGAACAACAACTATTTGCTTAAATTCCACGTAATATTTTCATTACTTAAACGAAAATTATGGTGAGCAAAAATTACTTGAAAATTTATCACTTATTGTTTATTATGAGCTCAAAACATGTTAAAACCAAAAATACCACTCATATTTCGTTTTATTAATTTAAAATATCATAACTAGAGTTGTAAAATTATTTAATTTTGTCAAAATACATCGTAACTCATAATTTATAGTTATCATATATGATAAGAGTGATTTCCCGCCAGAACTTAATTTTACTCTACAGACAAGAAGATGTACAATTGTATTTTAACTCTAATTACATATTTTATAAAATCTAATCACTTACCTGCTATAACCCTGAATATGTAATACCCTGTTATAAACATGTTGAGTCAAATTTTAGTTGTTTATTTTTCTGTAGTGGTTAATGGTACGCGTTTAATGTTATTCTTACCTAGTTTGAGATTATTAAGTTACAAATCCTAAAAACAAATATAAAAAAAATACTAAGAATAAAGTATGTTGGCATACTTTAAGTGTTCTGGGCGATTTAGACATCAAGAGTGAAACAAGTTGAGTGACACATAATTTATAACTTCTTCAATAGATCCATAAATTAGAATGATTCTCATTTATAATATCTCCTTCATTCCTCACAAAACTGAACTTTTTGTGTACTGAGAAATATGCGGACATAAAATGTAGAATTTCATAATGAGAAGAAATGCCATTCGGTGTTGTTGACTACCTCAAAATCACGCAACAATACTGTTTCTCACGCCCACATCATTTCTATGCTTTAATAATGATCTATTTTAATATTGTGACTACATAATGTGGGCTTTTTTTAATAGTTAGTATTTTAAAGATTTTATCAAGCCCTTTTCTGAATGGGTCATCCGGGTTAAGGTATAATAAGGGAGGCCACCCAGGGACACGGAACACCCTAATGCCTTGGTATCGATGTCCTAACGCGCTTGTTGCGAAAGAGCGACTTGATTCATTTTGACAAAAAACTTTCACCTTCTAGCTACTTTACTAAAGGGTTCATGACATATTTTTACTTTACACCGTAAGTATATAGGAAAAGTATTGTGTTTGCGAAAAAATCCGAAACTGGAATTTTCCGGTTTAGGTGCATAAAATAAAACACGTAAATTATCTAATTACGTTTTAATTATATCAATAATAATTATCAATTATCTTCATTGTATAATATAGACTGATATATAATATTATTTGTACAAGTTTGAAAGATGCGAATAAAGAATTTATTATTATTATTATTATTATCTGTTTCAGGTGTTCTCAAGACATCATAAGTGGTTTACACAAAGTTTTCTGTCTGTGTGTGTGTGTGTTTATCATCGTATCTCCCAGAGAATTCGTGCTAGAGAATTGATACTTGAGAAAAAAGTCTATCTTTAGTTCTAGTCGCAAAATCCAGAAAATATTTTTATGATGTTATTAACCTCGCAATAATGACTGAGTAAAAATCTTTACCTACGACTTGAGTTGTAAATCAGGTTTTCATGTGTAGCGACCTGGCCTAGTAAACGTGTTTTACGTCTCAAGGGACGTAAAACAGGTATTTACGTCCCTATAGAGACGACAATATAGTGCAGTGGATGTATAGTCATCTATGACGAATAAAATCTATGTCACTGAACAAATTTTAAATTATGTAAGGAATGATAAAGAGAATGTGTTAAAAAATAAAAAACCCCTACCTACAATCGTTATTAACAACCCTTCAAATTGTAACTTCTCATTCCCATTATCGTCAAAAAATTATAAAAATTGATACAAATATGTTCCAATTAGTATCTAAGTCGTAGGTAAACTTTAATGTACGACAGGGATCGAAGAATTTCAGCTCTCATATTATATCCCTCGGCTAGGCCTAGTATTGTTATATGGAATATAACAATACATATATTACTAATGTTAACTAAAGCCTAATTGCAAGCCAATAAAAATAAGATCCATCCAATAAATATATGTAACAAAAATTGTGCTGTGCAGCTAAAATTAAATCACAGATAAAACACAGTGTTTTTATTTAATACATATACTTATTTAATTGTACCTCTTGGTAAATTTTATGTAAATCGATTATATTTTATAGACAGAAATAGGTTTATATCAATCGTATAAATTACAACTATAACAATACAAATAAACTTTCTGTGCATTTCTAAATACTTATAATACTGTCCATGCACTATGAAACATAAACAATCTTTAATAGGGTTTTTTGTTGTGATATTTTCAATAAAAATGTCTCACACGACTTATTTTTTTGGTTGCAGTTTGATAGAACTTCTCCTCTATATTAATGCTTCCTGTCTGTTCATTATTTGTTCTTATTCATAACATCGGTTTTAACAGAAGCAGATAAGTTTCTTTGTTAAATATAACAATTGAACTCATCTTATTAACTTATAATTTAAACGTTTAAATTAAATGTCGTTTAAATTATTATATTAGATTTAATTCATTAAACTGTTAGTTCCAAACGTAAACAAAGAGGTTTGTTATTAGTTTAAGATAAATATTAAATTTTGTCTAAGCTAAAGGATTCAGTATTGCTTCCGCCTTCGTAGCTTGACTCATTTCATATTTTTAATTTCATATAATTCTTTCATCATAAGTTTTCTTTAAGATTTTTTTTATTTGATTTTGGTTTTCTACTTGGCGTTTATTGATAAGAGTCATTCAATCTCCTCGGGTGCTTCCGTGCTTTTCAATATTATAATTAAATTTTCACTGTGCTTAATAACTACAGTCTCTTGGTGTGGTAATTAGTGTTTCATTTTAAACTCAGTGATAGTTAAAAATATTTTGAAATTAACAGAAAAATTGGATAGATTTTAAGGTATGTATTATGACATTAGAGCATGCGCAGCGCAGTCTATCATGCTTAGCAATATCATAAAACACAACTAGATTATTTCTAAGTACCTCTTCTTTTGGGTCCAAACCAAGGACATCTATCTTTAGTACTGTTTTCTTTATTTCAAAATGATTTAACTGGAAAATAAATATTGAAAGCTTGCTGCACAGTGTACATAAAGGCATACCATAATTCATTAATGCTTGCTGGTGCCTCCAAGAAACTCCAGTCTGTAAGCAAAAAGCTTTCTTTCCTTGCATAGTCATTGTGCTCATAATTTTAGATTTTGCTCTTTCTTTGCTTCTCTTAAGCTATGTGTTGTCCTAGTGAGGGCTAAATGAATGTTTCTATGATCAGCCAGTTGATGTCCCAAGAATACATTAAGTTTAAAGATTGGCTCTTAACCAATCACCTGGACCACTGGAACAAATCCTCTGGCATGAGGCACGGTAAACATATGCTAAAAGGACCCAGTCCCAAAGTAACTGAGGACCTCCTCAGTTTAAGCAGAAGGGACCTTAGAACAGTAACTGGACTACTGACTGGTCACTGTCACATCCGAAAAAATCTCCATACCATTGGTATCTTTAAAGATAACCCAGTGTGTAGGCTTTGTGAATCGGAAACCGAAACTGAATGAATGAAAAATTGATTTATTTAATAAAAAAGTTTACAAACATAGTTTTTTTTACAAAATATATCAATAAGATCTCCTGGCCTATGGCCGTCGGAGTGCCACGACATTTTATTATTATTCGATCATTGCTAAAAATTATACATACAAATACACACTTACATACTTACGTACACACATTTATATATACACACATAAGACATACAAAAACATGCACACTGATGTATGTATTTTTTAATCTTTTTTATTTCAAAAGTCATTCTATTGATGTTTCTAGTTTGTTTATTTTTATTTCATATCAGCTATACCTATGATTACGCTATAATATTAATGACCTTAAATTAAAACAACCAAAAAAAAATATATACATCTCTGAATTAAATAAACAATAACTTCTTATAAGATTAAAATACTGACTATCATAAAATTATAGATAATCCTTAAATCTTCTTTTCCTTTTAAATAATTTAGCATACTTTGTTAGCATTATATATAAATATTTTTGTTATATTTAATATGAATTAATTATCTATTTTTCTTTTTAATTTAAATATTCTATTAGATCTGAAAATCAATAACTGATTGAAAATCAATATCAAGTGCAAATTAGTTGATTCTAGTATTTATAAAAGTGAAATAATAAGTGAAAAAATAAACGAAACAAAACCTTTTCTCTTAAATTAAACTAAAACCTAAATAATAAAATTGAAACTTCTACTAAACAACAATTAAGTTGAAATAGGCTGGCAAAGAATGAAAATCTTAACACAAACTCAACAAATAAAATTACGATCAATTACTGTACATTATTATTATTACTATTTACCTATCAAATTTTTTTTTTCTCTAAACATAGTTAAGAAGCTAAGATTTAGTTTTGAAATTGGAGATAGAGTCTTCGATGACTAGAGGCTTCTTTTGCATAGGCGACTAATGATTGTAGTTCATTATTATCTTTACTATTGAGATAGTTGAGGAATTGTGCAAAAGATAGTTCAGTATTATTTGTATTAAAATGTTTAACTCTAATATCTTGGTAAGCTGAACAGGTAGATATAAAATGATACATATCTTCCTTCTCTCCATTATTACATACTTTACATAATCTCTCCTCCTCGTCTCTCCAAGGCTTATCATTAATATCTAGCATACCACATCTTATCCTATACAGCCACCTCACCCAAGTTAAATTATTGTCATTCTTATCTATGTATTTATAGCCATCAATGGCTGGATACTTAAGTTGATTATAGTAAATATTAAACCTAGCATTCTTTCCTGCCTGTTCTAATCCTTTAATTTCTTTATCCCTTATCTTTTCTATGACTGTATCAATCTTTTTCTTCCATCCCTCTATATTTTCCCACTCTAAGATTTCCTCGTTTTCCTTGCACAACTTAACCCAACTTTCTACCCATCCCGCCTTAGCTCTTGCAGCTTCCCTTGTTAGGAAATAGGGTAACCGTTTTTCTCCCATTAGTAATATTTTACTTAGATATTTAGAGCTTATTTTAAGGGTATGACTAAACATTGACTCTTTTCCAGTCTCTAAACTGATCATGTAGTTTGGTGTAGAAGCAGCTACTCCCATAAGTTTTTTCCAAAATAAGCGCAAGCACCTTTCTAACTGATCATATTTATTGACACCATAGATTTCAGCACCATAACTAAGCATAGTACGAGTCACAGCTTTAAAAATGTTTTCTTTGCTTTCTATGTTAATATCATTGGACATCATAAACTCCTTCCATGTTATATTTAAACTGATTTTTGCTACCCTTATTTTCTCTTCAATATGTTTAGTATATTTAAGCTTTGGGGTTAACATTACTCCTAAGTATTTATATTCAGATACGATTCCTATCTTTTCTCCTTTATATTTCCAGCCGTAATCCTCTACCTTACCTCCATTCCTAAAAATCATTATCTTTGACTTAGCCATATTTACTCTTAAGTTCCATAGATCACAGTACCTTTCCAAAGCTTGTATCATTTTTCCTAGTATAAAGGGATTATCACACAATAATACCAAGTCATCACAATATAATAAGACTCGAATATTTTTCGTGTTAATATTTAAACCTCCACCTATGAATTCTATGACGTCATTTATAAAAACTGCAAATAAATGGGCACTAAGCGGACAACCCTGTTTCAGCCCCATATTGTTTTCGAAGAAAACTGAGGTTCCGTCATGCCCCCACACTGCGGATTTTGTACCTTGATACATGCTTTTTAAAGCAGTTAAAATAGTTTGAGTCAAACCTAAACATCCTAACTTATAAAACAAGCCTGGTCTAAAGGTTGTGTCAAAAGCCGAAGAGAAATCTACGAAAAACGCATAAATCGTTTTCTATCCCCTTTTTAACGATATATCGATTATTTGTGTAAGATTGTATATTTATCTATCGCACTATACCCAGCCCTATAGCCGGCCTGACATTCATCCAGAATATTTTCTTTATTGACCCACTCCTTAAGACGATTTAAAATAAGACTGGCATAAATTTTTGCCCCAACATTAATAAAGGAGATACCTCTGTAGTTTTTTGGATCAGTATTGTCTCCTTTCTTAAAAATTGGGTGTATGATGGCTTGCTTAAATGTTTCCGGTAGCGTGTTCCCACTAAATAAGTCATTATAGAAATTAAGTAACTCAGTCTTAAATTTGACCCCCGTATTTTTATAAAATTCTGCAGGTATGCGGTCAGTACCGGGTGCTTTGTTTGCTTTTAGGTCGCGTATGACTTGGTCAAGTTCTACAATGCTAAATTGTTTATCTAAGTAATCTTTATTATAACATGGCTCTGCATACGAAACCGAAACTGCCTCTCACATACTTCTGATATGTGAAGCCCTATCCTTTCAAAGGTTCTCCAACTTTGATACCAGTACTCTCACTAAGTTTGACTCTACCAATGAATTACTGGTCATGAAGATCCTAGACCTAGTCCGGGGAAAAGAATTATTCTGACCTGGACCAATTGAGGGGATTGTACAATAGACTTCCAGTCGTAGTGCAAATGGGGTCTATCCACGACTCCAACCCCAATCATAAATAATAGTAATAATACATTAAGTTTTCCACCATTTACATAAGTAAACACATTGTCTATATAATTATTGAGTCTAGTTGGCTCATTTATCCTTTTATCTAAATCTAAAGACTTTAACATATTTATAAGTGTATTTTAACCCACGTCATTTGATAAAAAACAACTTGAAATCGACCGTTACAATTATTTCTGCTTTGAAGTTGATGGTTTTCGTTTTCGTTAATGCTAACTCTATAATATCTACAAAAGTATTTACATCATTATTTAGTGGATTATATCAGAGATATAAAGATGACATTAAAGTCTAATAACTGAACGCCTGACATTTCACACACAGTCTCTTCAAAAAGTTTGGAGAGAAATAGTAGAGGTTTAAATCTGAGCCTTTTATTCAGCAAGATAACAGACCCTCCTCCTGTTAACTCATTTCTATAAAAGGCACTTCCTATCTCAAAATCTGCGGTTTAATATAAATTCTCCTCCTTGCTATCCAACCAGTGTTCAAAAATTAAAATTGTATCCAAATTATCCTTATCAATCATTAACTCTGTTTCATTGCGTTTATTTCTTATGCTTTGAGTGTTTCAGTCGTACTGACCCACCGAAAAAAATACTTTTTTGTAACTACATTTTAAGGCCGAATTTCTGGGTTCAAATGTTCTTGTCTCATACATTTATTCGCAGTAAAATAGCGACAAGCATATCTGCCCCTAGTTGATAGGTGTTCGCATTCAAATTCCTCGTTTTGAGATATGTCTTTTAAATGATCTATTATAGCGGATGCCTTTTAAATGATCAATTATAGCGGATGCCGGGGTATTGTCCTTCACTCTGCGATGAATAGCATATTTTTTCTAGGAACCCCTTTTAATTCAGTAGACTTATTCCTACCTCTATCTTCCATTACTTTATTTCTAAAGTTGGGTTGGATTAAAACTCTAGGATGAGCACCATAAAGTTGATTGCGGTTCTTTTTTAGGGCACCAGAAAAATTAAAGGTACCACTATTGTTTTTATCATTTAAGGTGATGTTTTATTAGAAAAGTTATTAATATTTCAATTAAGCTACTTATGAGGGCTTAGTAAAAAAATCGCTATCTAAAGGAATAGCTTCCTCATTCTTAGGGCCAGTGATTAAGCCATAAGGCTAATATATAAAGCTATAGTTTTGCCCGGGTTTACATGTAGACCATTTTCTTGACAATAAGTGTGTAAAAGGTTCAGGATTTCTTGGGCATCTGTCCAAGATAAGGTTTAAAATAGGGCGTTGTCCACATAAATAAGGGTTTAAATTTAAACAATCTTTGTCAGCTTTGTTCTATTAAAGCATTTAGATTTAAAGAATTTAATTATATCTGCTAAGGAATAAGGCATAGAACTAAAACAGGATTAAAAAAAATAAAATACATGTTTTCATTGAATTAATGACTTTTATTGGGCTAAATCCAGCAAATATGCTAGAGGAGATCACAAATCCAAAAAAGAATAAAATAATAATAAATAAGATATGAGATATTACACTTTCCAAATATCCACACATAAGCAAATATTTCTAGAGCGCGGGTTCGCGTGCCATTGAAATGCGTGCTTTCGATCTGAACAATTTATTGCTGCTTCCGGTTTATAAGTTGAGCAGTAGCATTACAACTCCTTACTGCAAGAAAATGCACAGATATATTCACTGGTATAAACCGAAAGCAAAACTGCATTGTTAAGAACAAGAGCACCCACTTCCAAGTAAATTGGCCCAGCATGTGGACCCCTGCACAGGAATTAACTGAAAAAAGCTGTGTGTCAGGGATTTGAACCAAGAACTTTTGGATTACAATTCACACACTTATCTACTGAGCTAGTTTGTACGTGTGGAGAAAACTCAATTTTAACTATAGAAGCTCTTACACATATTACAAACTCTTTAAACAATACCAAGTTATTATACATACATACATATATATATATATATATATATATATATATATATATATATATATTATATATATATATATATATATATATATATATATATATATATAATACATCGCCTAAAACCATCAGCGAATTTTTCCCAACGGAAATTTGCTAATAAAGTAATATTCAGCTAGCACATTTTCAATAAGAGTGCGTTTAAAACACTCAAAGGTTGGTTGTGGCTGGATATGTAAAAACATCGGCTATTAATTCTACCCAAAGCTATTTTGAGAATATAACGCACTGGTGTTATTGAACGCAACCTATAAACACGCAGTGAGTGCCAAATAGAACAGTTAAATATTGATTTTTTTTTTACAATTACCACAATATTTCATGGCCTGATTCAACAACTGTAAATAACACAAGCAACCTGCAAAATCAGACTCAATAGCAAATAATTACAAGATTTTTTTTAAACCAAAAATGAAACAAAGCTTTGGCAAAATGCTTTTATTAAAAATTAAATTAAATTTTCATTTATTGATAAATGTAAAAGCGGAAATCTAACAAAGTCTCAAATTAATAAAATTAAAGTTTTCCTAAAATTTATTTATATATATATATATATGTCTATTATATTCTAAGATAAAACTTAAATCAGTTAATAACAATAACAAAAAAATAAAACCATGGAAATTATTTATAATTTTTAAGGAATTACATAAAAATGTTGGCTATAACGCAAAAGAGCAACAGATTTCACATTAATTGCCTATTGAGTAGTAAGAGTTAAAAAATATTTCTTTGATTGTTTCATTTTTAGATCTATTTTAATAGTTTTTCTTTGTAGCACTGGAAAGTTTATAAAACTCCATTTCAGGATTAATTAAGGGGACTTTAATATATTTCGCCTATCATTTTAGGCATCTTCAGAATCTATATCTACAAGCTACATTAATGTAAATATATTAGTTGAATAAATCATTCAAAACTTTTTATAGAACTAAAATCCCCTTGATCAAGCCTGAGATTTATTTTGGCAAAAGGCAATGATTGTAATTATTAAGGCCGATAGTAATAATCAAACTATCTCCCAAGGCAAAAGTTAAAAATCATTGAGAAACATTTTTTAACATAATGTATACTTATGTAATAATGTATGAACATTTTTTAACTCATACCACAGTTCAAAGCATAGAGAAGTAAAACATGTTCCAGTGAAGACGTGAATTCATGTTTTCGTCACAACGTTTCGATATCACTGTGAAAAACGTCTTTAGGGACTTGAGGCAATGCGGTGTTGACTGGATGCAGTGCTCTCTGAAACAGGGAGTTTCAGTGAGTACTGCGCCGGTTCAACAATACCATGATCAGCACTTTACAAGATGTTTTCAACAGTAAGAACAAAACGTTAGAGGGTGACTTTAATTCCCCCGTCAAGGCGTTTTGACCGGAAAACTTGAGACTCCTAGGTATTGCCGCGCAGGCATACAATCCTGCGCAGACAAACGCAATCATACAACCCTGCGCAGGCCTACGCAGTCATACAATCCTGCGCAGGCATACGCAATCATACAATCAAAAGTTACCAGCGTTATTTTTTTAAAGTTCCAACCCTCTTTATTTACAAAAAAGTTCTTTATCCATAAATTTATTTTTTTAAATGTTTTTATATAAAATTGAAATTAAAAACTTGATTTATAAATTAATTTACATAATTTAAAATATAAATACAGGGGAAAATATTGAAATTTACATTAATCAATCACACTGTTACAATTAATTAATAAATTTTCCTTTAAGATCAAAATTAACAATTAAATCATTAACAATCAATTTATAGTTAAAAAAGTAATGAAAAATCCTTAAAAGAATATTTTTTATTAGTTTACAACTGACCTTATAGTCTGTTATCAGAGACATTGCAGGACAACGTGTGCCTCAAACAACAACTTGCTCAACTTGGCCTTAAAAAAACTCAATGCTTTTTTGTTGTTACAGTATGTAGTAGCTATACATATGTTCGAATCTTTTGAACTGATATAGTACTTCAATATCTCGCTTTAATTAATTTCAGTGGCATCTAACAGTCGGTATCTTTAAAATTGATTGGCTTAACATTTCAAATAATTCAATTGATATACAATAGTCAGTATCGATTAATAAGTTATCTTAAGTAGATAGAGGCACTACTGTATGCCAGAACGATTGATTAGAAGTAGGTAGCGACTGTATTTATGGTAAAAATTAATGATTGAATTGTATTTAACAAGGAGGTCTGACATCAACGCTGTCTAAAACATATAGTGCGACAAATCAACACTAGAGTGAACTGAGGTAGTGATAACCTTTTTGATCAATTTCCAAAACATTGATCAGTACAGAATAATGTAAAAAACTGATTATTCGTTAAAATTGATTCGGCAACATAGCACTTTGTTAACACGTTGGTATTCTAGAAATGACGTACGTAAAGTAACTTATTCACATGACGTCACAAATTACTTCATTCATGTGACCTCATAAGGTCAATTAAATAAAAACAAACAGCGCATACATAGTCATCAAATAATGTACACTGCATTAAACATTAGCGACAAATTGTATTCATAAAGCACTTGTTTCAATAAATTATTGTAATATTTGTTCAAAAAATATTGCTATTATTTTTTGAACTACATGCACTTGCACTGAGGCCTTCTAACGCGAGTCAACATTTGTAGCACATCATAGTCAAACATTTATCACAATTTAACAAATTATAATTGTGATAAAAAAGAAGCAAATAATAAAACTGTTTTACCTGAAACTGTTTCGGTAAAAAATTAACAAAATAGCCAAAATATTTTATAAATATTTTTTATTAAAAATAATTATAACAAGAAAGAAACAATATATTTTCTTTAGGACAAGCATCAAATATCCGCTTTCATAGATACAAAAAAATGATGATTTTAAAATAGTTATAAAATTGAATTTTAGTTCTAGTTAGGATAAAAGGTTGATTAATTTATTATAAATAAATAAAACAACTGATTTTAATAACAAAAAATTACTTTGGTCTTTACTGAGATCTTCAAAGAGAAATGTTTTAGAAATAGAATTTTTTAGTGAGAGGAAGATGTAAAGAAAAACTACGCAAATAAGAACTTACTTATAAGGAATCATATAAGTACGGACACGGAATGTAACAGTACTGTTAAATATCAGCATTAGTATTGACAATACAGACATTGTTACAACACTAGTATTGACAACACAGACATTGTTACAGCATTAGTATTGACAATACAGACATTGTTACAGTACTAGTAACGTTTTAAAGATAGACAGTAGTAAAAAGCATACAATGGATAATAAATAAATGCGTTAAAATATGTACAAATTTAACAGAGACAAGGTACATTGTAACAACGGAACAAATTGGTACAATAACAGAGACAGGGTACATTGTAACAACGGAACAAATTAGTACAATGACAGAGACAGGGTACATTGTAACAACGGAACACGTTGGTACAATAAAGCACGGCACAATTCATAATAGAAACATTGCCTATTAGAAAAACCACAAATAAATAACACCTTTAAATAAGAAACAATATAAATAATAAAAGTCAGTCAAGTGATGAGTTTACATTAAAATTAAAACCTTTTATCCAACTATTTTTCTTTAAAAAATTACAAAACTGAAAAAGTTATTTACTATAATAGTACAATTATATAATTAAATTAAAGTTAAAACAAATAAATTACTAATAACTATTTTAAATATTTTTAATGTCAAATAATAAAAAATATTTATTTGAATAGTTTTTATTATCTCTGTGTGTGTATTTTAGAAAGATATTATATTATCTTAACCACAGCACAAAATTAATAAAAAAACAATAAAAATATGTGGTTAATTACATAATAGAAATACATGATAACGTTAAAATTATGCTTAATTCAGCTAAAAAAGGCTTTTTTCTTAAAAAAGTAACAAAATTGATTTACGCTATGATCAATTTTGCGTTGTAACCACTATCTTTTAAATATTTAGTGTTATTTTATTTAAAAAAATAATTCAAGCTAACTATAGAAAAATAGAATTCTTTATTAGACTTCAATAAAACGATCGGGCACGGGGTACCTCGTTATCATATCGGGTTGGCTCCGCCCGTCCAAGAATATGAGAATCACCTTATATTTCAGTACGTCTTCGGACTAGCTGTACTCGTCCTGAGACAGTTAAAATCAGCTTTATTCTCATCGGGCACCCATTCAGGCACTGACTTCGTTGAACACAGCTCAACAATAGTAATTCGACAAAACCCGTAGCTATCCTGGCCGTATAAGGCGCGGTCGAATATCCACGGCCTTCTAGAACATAGGATCACCAACAAACTTTTTTTCAAAATTTTCACTCAACGATTTATTTTTAATCTAACTTGGTCATACATAACTACTGTTAGACGTCAATGTTATCTACCTGATTTGTGTTATATTTTGAATGCATTAATGAAAATTAGCACAAATTGTTATTATTGCAGTCAACAATACCACAACAAAGAGGTAATTCGTATGTACGCATGTACGTATATACGAACGTACGTACATACGTACCAACAAAAAAGTTTGTTGGTGATCCAATGTTCTAGAAGGCCGTGGATATTCGACCGCGCCTTATGAAGTAAAACAATATCTATTCATAACATAAAGTCATGCACGGGTGCCAAATTTTATTTTAATAACATAATTTCTTGGAAATTGAACATTAATGATAATAATGAAATGAATATTATCAAGTCTCGGCACTTTTGTTGGTCCTTTATGTGACTTAACATAACTCAACATAACTCTCAGTTAAATAAATTTGGCATATTTTTGCTGTCTTTAATGACAGTTAATAAAGTCATAAAGATATGACTCCTGACAGAGATAATTCGATTAAAATCTCGGCTTGGGGTTTTTAGTGCAAACATATTACTTTCCCTAAGTACCTTGGGTATAAATAAGGAAAAGTAAAAATGTCATTTCATAATAATAATGCAAAATAAACAGGGTGATATTTTTTTAAAAAATATGTTAGAACAAAACAAAAATAATAAATAAATAAATCGGAAAAATTCACACAAGAGTCAATCAAACCAAAAGAAAATTATTAAATAATCTGTAAATAATAAGAGATCAGACACATAATCCTAAACATCTATACATACTAAAAAAACTATATCTTTTTACAATAAAAATATATATTTATATAACATTTGAGTTCTAGGGAAATATTTTCAGAAATAAAACTATTAATTAATTTTTATCTGATATTTGGTTTGTTATTATAGTATAAGACACTGTACTCAAGTAGTACGCATTTAAAATAAAAACACAAGATATTTACAATTGGTCGACAACATCCCTTGAATTGGAAAAAAGATACTTTTAGTTTTCATCGAGTCATGAATTAAAGTTTTTAACAATGAAAAAACAAATTAAGAGTTAATTTTCGTAAAGAGCGGATTAGAAGAACATAAGTCGAGTCTAAGTACGACTCATTCCTATAGCGAGATGCGTACTTAGACTCAAATCTTGATCTAATACACCCCTCAGTTTACTTTTGATTAAAAGAAAGTGAATCCTGGATTCATTAAAATCAAGTTTAAATATTTAACAAATCTCATTTGAGACAAAGTGAATAGTGGTAGATGTTAAAGAAATGTAACGATTCAAGTCTCCTCTTGAAGACAATTTTAATCTCGGCAATAAAATCAGTGATCCAACAATTGCAAAACCAAAAGCATCTGTAGTTTATAATTCGTGATTTTAACTAATGAGGAGGAAAGTTTACTACAAATGAGTAACACTGTCTCTCATGTACTGTTCATTATCAGTTGGACAAAATAAAAGAACGCAAAACCTGAACCCAGCAGTCTAATTTTTTTAATCATTCCTTAAATTTGTCATTTTTTAAGTAAAAAAAACTAATTCAGACTGTGGATAAAAACATTGTACTTGTCAAAATATTTCCCAAGAACCTGCATACTGCATAATATTAATAAAACTCCTAATTTTTTTTACATTCTTTCCCTTTATAAATAGACTTTAAAAATAATAAACATAATTCTAGATTCAATATTCGATACTTATATTTGAGCAAAAATAACATCTAAAAGCAAAACAAATGAGAAAATGATAATGCGTGCCTAATATAGTTTAAATATATAATTTAAATGTTACATGTTGGAACCGAAACTATCAATATTCTGGGGAATAATGCACTAAAATTAAAATGTATTTAACTCGAACCGAAATATTAATAAATGTACATCCAAGGCAACTCGTACTTCGTAATATTAATTTAGCACATCATAAGACATGTCCAAAGGCAGTAGGTCTTTGGACATCTGAACATAACAACTAATTTAAGCTCAAAATCATAACAGAGCTGCTTCATCGTCTTGAGTTGCTTAATTTAGATAATATGAATATATTATGTATTAATATAAATATATGAAACGTAATTACTTATTAGAATTACAATTAAACCTTAAGTAATCTAGTTTTAAACGATTCCCTTCACAAGTAGAAATGCTCTCATTGTAATTTATTATTTTGTTTTTCTGTGATGTTTAAAATAATAAGTGGGTCTAAAGATAAATTTAATATTTTACCAACACAATTTTATATTTGAGTTGGCATTACGATAATTTTACTAAATCATTTAAACACAAGGTCAATTCGTAGATTTTTTTTCTTTCAAGGTTTCTCAGCTATTAGTTAATAGAAACTAATAACGAATTAATAGCTTCTCATTGGTCAGAATAAAATCTTCAAGTTCACTAACCGATATTAACCTTTGTAAAAATAAATTAAAAAATGCTCAAAAATAAGTAAGGATATTAAATCGTAAAAGCGTAAAAAGCGTTAAAGAACCCTTCATAAGAAAAGATTTAAAAAAATAAAAAAGCACAGGGATTGGGGTAGAAAAGTTAATTTTAAGGTGGGTCTATGATAGCTGGAAGGTCCGAGAGTGTGATGACTCCTAGGTCATCGACTCGATTCTCATGATGTTGGAGCTGGGACTTGTAAACAAAGGTTTAAAGTCCCGATCAAGCTTTATCTCTACGCCTTTATCCAAGGTCAAATTTCTCACTATTATAACTAGGCATCGAAGAACAACACTGGTAGAAAACATCTAATGGCATCGTACAATCTCATCCACAGAAATAAATTCAAACAATGCTGGTTGTTGTCAAGCCACAGAAACTAAAATTATTTACCTCTTGTTTAGAGGTAATGCTTTTTTTCAAACAGCTTTATCTGCTTAAAAGACAAACAAATCGCAGAAATTCAACTTTAACTTTATCGAATAATGATCAAATAAGTATCATGATCAAAGATTTGTTTTTATCGAGTCTTAACATTTGTTTTTTTTAGAAAGAATTTTAGATAGATCGGCTACAACAGAGAGCATGGTGAACACCTAGTGGATCGATGACGTAGTTCTTATAAAACTTGTTAAAGAAATCAAACTCAAAGAGCTGCCCGATGGTAGACAATTAAAGCTAGTATTCCGGTCATCTAGAGTGATTCAATTATATTAAAGATGACATTGGTGAATATAGACATCTGACCGCAGGAATTAGTTTACCTTGAAGAAATAGTCCATTAACTAAGAGCGATGTAGACGAGTCGATGATCAATTAAACTATACAAGTACGTCTCAAACCTCCCTGTACCGTATTTGTAGTAATATGAAGGGACATAGAAGGCACGGCGAGCCACTACTCTGCAGTCTGTTGCCTCTCTTCCACGCTCGTTTGACAACTTGAATCGACTTTTTTTATTATTGTTGTACTCCTTTTGACGGCGAAGTAGGCTGTAACAAACAAACATTATTATAAATATAAAATTATATATCACCAGAGTAAGTTAATAGTATTGCAAAGCAGTCGCCTTGACGTCTAGAAGAGAAAGGGCAGCGTCTCACATTCAGAGAGTAAGGGCAAATTCTTATGCTATAGAATAACACAGGAAACTGTTATCAAATAAGCAGGACCAAGATAAGTTTCAAAAAATTAAGATTTTTTTAAAGTGCCTATTCGACTGTCTGCCGCGCTGATGTGTTTTCACGATTTAAGGACAACTGAGATATTCTGGTTGAATAATTGATATTGAATTAATTCAAAGCTTATGAACAATGGACTTAGATGGACGTAATACAGAGCTAAAATTAAGGACTCGACGTTACGGTAGTATCTACTGCACCTATTGTCAAGTTCTAGAGAAGGACTGTGCGTATTACGTGTACAGAGGCAACGGACAAACTTTCTCGTCATCAATTTTATCTACAACTAGTTGTCTAATTTTAGTTGACAACAAGCAAACAATACGGTTGCATGACACTAGTTTGTCGTGCAAAAACATAATTTTTAAGGTAATTTTTTTTCTCAACATGATACAAAGAAAACAACATAGTCAACGTTTCGCCTAACAAGCTCGTCTAGCCTTTGTACATAAGGCTCAGTTGACACACCTTGAAACCTGAGTTTTGTTTTATGATTATCTTACATTATGATACAGTGTCATACAAAACATTCATACAACATTTTTATATACTTCCGCAAAAGTCGGTGTTGCATGGTACAGTCGAGGTTGACTTAACTACCAAAATAAGTTCTATTTAAACAACATAAATAACTCCAGTTTCATTAATTTATGTCTAAGATGTAAAAATTTGAGGGGGGGGGAGATTCAGTCCAAACTGAATATTTTAAGGGTTTATAATAGTTAGGAGCCAAAATTGACCGTAATTGGTCGGGGAAACAAACTTTTTGGCTATATAAGATAGGCATCCTTGTAAGAAATTCATTGATCAATAATTATCAGAACGATGTTGCCGCAATATTTAGGGATAACAATTTGTTCTGCAAGTAAACACAAGGCAAGCTCTTAAAAAAGTTTAAGTCCATGCCGGGACAGGTAGTGTTTTCGCGACGTTGCAGGATTTTGATTTCTTTACGGTGGCCGAAATTCCCTAGGTAGTAGTTAGGAGGCTAATGATTAACAAGTCATTTAAGTCTAACAACTATTTCTTCAGGTTATCTGGACGCTAGCTTCGGCGCAATATCAGTGTTGTGCCTAACTGCCAGAATTAATAGACTAAGCAAGTGGTTCTCACATCTCCTATAATTCTAATTATCAATCTTGAAAGTTCATACAACACGTTAGAGTTCTTGCGGAGTCTAGCAAATAAACTGATTGATAATTAGAATTATAGGAGATGTGAGAACCACTTGCTTAGTCTTCATTTGCTAGACTCTGCAAGAACTCTAACGTGTTGTATGAACTTTCAAATTTGTTAATATAATCTCAGAAACAAAATTTTAAAAATAAGAAAAAAGCATAAATAGGGCAAATATAAGAGCATTGGTCAAAATACCAGAGCAGATAATTTTATCTCTAATAAATTCAATATGGGACATGTTTAGATTAAACAAAAGAAAGATAAAAAGAATATCGTTAAAACGACTCTTTTTGTTTTAATAATTTTACAAAAGAATGGACTTATCTATAAAAGATAACGTATATTTTATTCAAATATTGTTATTGATAAGTCAGTGACATCTGGCTTTAGAATATGATAAGAAGTGTTTTGTTTATAATATTTATCAAAACACATAAATATGAAACAATAATAATACAATAACAATAAAAGAAATAAACAAATGAACATTTATCAACATTTACTGTCAACATTAGAACAGCATCAGGCAACTCAGTCCCCAGATCGATAAAACAAAAAAGGTGAAATGCAATTTCTCTTAATGGCAGACGTATCTAATGAAATGAGTACAATTTAGCTTAAGAGTCATTCCATGTCAAATCATCCCACTAAAAAATAAAATTCACATGCGTGGTGACCGATTTTGATAAAATTTGGAGGGGATGTAGGGTCTATGCCTATAAGAAAAAATACAAATTTTTAGCTTAAAACTTGCAGCCGCTTCTGCGCACTGATGGGGCAAAGTTGTGGAAAATAGCCGTTTTTCAGTGTTTTTGCAGTCAGATTATCATTTGTATCTCTAAAAGTCGCAAGTATAGAAATTTCATTCTTCTTGCAATTTGTAGCTAAACCCTAAGGCTTTCAATAGTATTTTATGTCATTTTAGCCCCAGCCATTTTTTGCCCTTGACGAGCCCCTATTTAAAAAATGCTAAATATCTCAAAATGCGTATTTTTAAAATTCTGAAAAAAATCCTAATATAGCCCATAGTGATAGGAAAGTGTCCCCAAGTTTCATGATGGGACCTATATGGGCTCAGGCCCAATAATTTTTTAAGTGGCAAAGGGTACAGAGAATTTCAGGAAAATATAACTTTTTGTTAGGAATTTGTGAGATATTTACATTATATTTATTATCTATATAAATTGATATATTTATATTTATTATTACAGGTTTGATAAGTATATGATATATACATACTTATTTGCATACAGGGTGGCCCAAAAGTCTCCTAATCCTATTATATGTTGAACAGTTTTGTATATAATAGCGAAACATGGGAACTGTAAATAATAGCTATGCTACATTAGGGAACTGTTCCATCATTCGACATTCATGTTATGCAAAACATGAATTGGTGACACATTATAACCAAGGAAATGTAACAAGCAAAATGCAATGCTACATTTCTACTAATTCTTAGTATTCATTTTGCTTGTTACATTTCCTTGCGGTCTCTCGTGCACAGTTATATTGTGTCACCTATTCATGTTTTGCATAACATGAACGTCGAATGATGGAACAGTTCCCTAAAATAGCATTGCGTTATGCTTGTTGCATTACCTAGGTACTCTTGCACAATTATATTGTGTCAAAAATAAATATATTTGAGCTTTGAGTACTTTAAGTGCCAGATAAGAAATTAAAAACAAAATTATTTCATTGCCAAATTGTCGGAATAATCCTTAAAATCCGAATTGCCAATAATATGTACATTCATCAATTAATATTAGGTGTAAAGCTTAGCCTATACTTGTGGGATGGCGGAAGTTTATCAAACCATTAAAATGAGTTCCCACTACACAAGGGAAGTATCCTATGTTTTCGCTATTATATACAAAACTGTTCAACATATAATAGGGTTAGGAGACTTTTGGGCCACCCTGTATGCAAATAAGTATGTATATCATATACTTATCAAACCTGTAATAATAAATATAAATATATCAATTTTATATAGATAATATAATATAAATATGTAAATATCTCACAAATTCCTAACAAAAAGTTATATTTTCCTGAAATTCTCTGTACCCTTTGCCACTTAAAAAATTATTGGGCCTGAGCCCATATAGGTCCCATCATGAAACTTGGTGGACACTTTCCTATCACTATGGGCTATATTTAGGATTTTTTTCAGAATTTTTAAAAATACGCATTTTGAGATATTTAGCATTTTTTAAAATAGGGGCTCGTCAAAGGGCAAAAAATGGCTGGGGCTAAAATGACATCAAATACTATTGAAAGCCTTAGGGTTTAGCTACAAATTGCAAGAAGAATGAAATTTCTATACTTGCGACTTTTAGAGATACAAATGATAATCTGACTGCAAAGACACTGAAAAACGGCTATTTTCCACAACTTTGCCCCATCAGTGCGCAGAAGCGGCTGCAAGTTTTAAGCTAAAAATTTGTATTTTTTCTTATAGGCATAGACCCTACATCCCCTCCAAATTTTATCAAAATCGGTCACCACGCATGTGAATTTTATTTTTAAGTGGGATGATTTGACATGGAATGACTCTTAAGTGATTGAGTCAAATAAAACTCTGATACTTAATTCATTTTACTGCCACATCTTTTATAAATTCTTCCCCATTCTCTTAACTTAAAAACACATTTAATTAACTATACACACATCTTAATGAGACTAGTTTTCTTCAAATAATATATTTTATTAATTTAGGTAAAAAACGTTTAGTTCATAATTTGTAAAACGATTGCATATGTAGGGCAACTAAAAGAAATATTTTTGAACAGGTTTTTATTCATACGCCTCAATGTGATATGAAATAGAAAATCAACAGCAGAATTGGAGTTTGGTTTTTGTATCGAGACAAAACACAGCGGAAGTTACAAGAGACATAAATAAATAGACAGATAACAAGGTGAAATCGTCCCTATAAGTATGAGACAAAGGATTTTAAAAACAACTTAGATGATGATTTACCGAGGTGCGCGCAATACAATTACAAGTACTGTCTATTGTAGATGACTAAAAGTAAGAAATAAATAAATAGTCAACTGAATAAAGGCTAAATTCCTGCCTCGAAAATTAGCTATATTGACATAAGCGTATAGCCCATATCGACATAAGCGAATTTCCCATATCGACATAAGCGAATTGCCCATATTGACATAAGCGAATTGCCCATATTGACATAAGCGAATTGTTTGCGACGGAAAGGAACAAGATGAAAAAGGTCTATTTTTGGCAACGGAACTCGATCAAGACAAATAAAAATGAGCAGAGACTAAGTCATAAAACTAAGAGTCATAATTAAGTTACTTGCCTTTAGCCATTTTAAGTTTTTTTTCATGAGGTCAACTTGGGTTGACGACACTTGACATTTTTTATAAACAATAGGCCTCGTAACCTCCCCATAAGCAAAGTTTTGTTTTAATCTGAGAAAGCTTTCGAGAGTTAAGGATTCGTCATACGCAAGGGTGTATGAATTATTAGTACACACACATTAGTACTATACTATTATATTATTGATATACTATACTATTCAATAAACTGAGGTAGGAGTTGTAGCTAGTTACAAAATAAATCTATTGCACCGGTTATTCATTAGATTCGTAATAAATTGCAGAATTTAAGGAATCTGCTTGGTCATGAACAAGCTGATGTTTTTGTTTATTTGACTTTCTATAGTGTTTTCTCCTGTCACGACTTCCTTCAAGCACTTATCAGTTGAAGAGAGAAATGTAAATGTTAGTTAATAGGCCGGTATCCTAAGCCTTTTGCCGAGATCGAGTAGCACTGACTGCCATTTTGATAAAATAGCAGTTGGTGCTACTTAATCTAGGATTAATCAGACGTCCCAAAATGAGCAGAACCAAATTACCCAAGATAATTTTTAACATAGAGCTTAAAATGAGATACAAGGTTACCATACCTCCAATTTAAGAGATCAAGTGAGCAATATTTTTGTTTACTTAACTTTCTGTAGTGTTTTGGGGGAAGATGATTGTAGTGCGCAGGTCAAGGGCGTTGAGTTTAAAAAGCCAGAGTACGAGGGAGCGTTGAACCCTCAAGCCGAGGTTTACCAGGGGTGGGGTAAAGGATGGCTTGGGTACGCTACGATCCCGACTCTAGGAGGTACTCCCGAGTGGGGGTATTCGGCTACCTGTATTCCGAAGAGGTTTTAAAGATCCACAGGAGGCGGGGTCTTCCATGGTCTTTTGTGTTTTTATATACGAAAAATGCTTGTAGATGAAGGTTAAAATGGAAAAGAGGCATCCGAACTGGACCTGTTGGAACAGGCATGGTACGGATACTCACGACTTTTAAATCTCTTTTTCGTCCAAACAAAAATTGTTGAAGTATACTATAACCTAGCTTTGAATAAAAAAACATTGGGTAGAGAAAAGCAACACTAAGTCATCGTGCAAGCACTGTCACATCGTCAACAAATGCACGCTGAAAAATGAACGCAAGTATACGCATTAATTAAAAAGAATTAATTATGCCAGAGGTAACGTTAAGTAACAGAATGGTCAATATAGAAAATTACAAACTTGGCAGCATTATAGAGGACCAGGCAGTAAATTACTTGACGATAGCAGCAGTAGAGAAAGTCTTACCAACGAACTAATACGAGTAGTTATGTGTTACACTGCATTCTCCCCCTATACGAGCGTATTAACTAATATTCCAGTATTAATAAGATCTGTTTAAACAAAAGTCATCGTTTAATCATATATTATTAAACCTATTCCTAATCAAGAAAAAAGTTGGAATGTAAAACTAGTTCAAGTTGTGCTTTAGAGAGACGGAAATAAAAGCCTTCTCTGTCTTAAATCTTTATTTCAGGTTACATTAGTTAGTGAATTTTCGTAACTAATTTGTCCTGCATTTTTCAAAGAAAATGCGCAAAAGCTTTAAAGATAAACACTAACTGTGCTTTAAACTAGTGCAAATAATAGTGCGCACTGCCAATATTAGTTTTGTATAACCAACAGAATATGTGTGCGCATTTCCTTTGAAAAATACAGACAAAATGAGTTACGAGTAGAGCTTGATAACTGAGCAACTGCTCAAGTTATAAAGCATAATCCGGAACCTTAAGCGTGAAATAGGTTGTTAAGCACGGAAATACGCATTCCAAAGGAAACTCGCTCGACATGCGGACCACCGCCCCAAAATTTTTACACAAAGGTATATTGCAGTGTTAATAATTCATTCTTGAAATTCTGTATTTTTAAAATAACGTTTAACTAAACAAGGAATAAACCAACCTACCATCAAGGCAGGTTAGTTTAACGTTCAAAGATAAATGGAACTAAAGACAAACACATCATAAACAAACTAATAAAATATCTATAAAACAAAGTAATTTGGCGTGAAGCGCAAATATGTTTGACAGCTGCTGTTCCTACCATGCTAAAGTAAAGGTCGGTCATTAAAAACACCATGCTAATTTAAAATGCATAAAATAAGATGTGGTAACATCACTCCCTCATCCTTACTTGTACTCTATTCTCCCACTTAAGTTTTCATATTTTATTTTATTGAATCTTAATGATCAATTAGTTAAATTAATAAAAAATTAGTGTTAACACATTTTTTTTTTTGGAAATCGTCTATTTTATTGTTGAATGAGTTAAATCATTACTTGTTTTGACGGAAATTTTGTGGTATAGACAGACCATAACGTTTAATAAAAAACACACTAGAATTAAAAACAATTAATATATTGTCAACCACAATAGTGTAAAAACACTGACCGCTTTACGTCGTTATCAGAGCTGTTTACAGACTAATAGAACTGTATAATATCTAATAATTACAGTCTGTAAACAGCTCTGATAATGACGTAAAGTCGAAAGCGGTCAGTTATAATTCTAAATTAAATTCGCCCGACAGCGGACCACCGCGCCGGAATTATTATTAAGTAGTAGTAAACTTATAAATGTAAAAACTATAAAAATTATCATTCCAGCCAGGGTTGTTGTTAAGCACAGAAACACGCATTCAAAGGAAATTCGCCCGACATGCAAACCACCGCCAGAATTATATTCTAGTTGTAACATATATTAGGTAAAAAAAACGATACAAAATTATTGCCCCTACTAGGATTTGAACCTAGGTACTCTGGGTTTGAGTGCTCGCATCCAAAGGAAATTCGCCCGACTTGGGTAACGACTTCGGACAGGTTGACTTTATTCGCGTCTCAAAAACATAAATATTGACCTTTTTCGCGGCGAAAATATTAACCCTGAACTGTGCCATTTTTCAAAATTTTGCTGACTCAACACCGGGTTAATGACGTCACAAAAACCTGGTTTTCAATAGGGTTCGTTTCCCTCCCGAAAGTTGATTTTTGTACCAAGTTTGATTAAAAAATATCAATCCGTTCGATAGATAGATTGTTTACAAGAAATTGTCTAGAAATATATATATATATATTATATTATAATAATTATATATATATATATATATAAACGTATGTTTTCGTCATTAGGGACCTCTGAAACGGATTTGTGTCGTGTCCGAGGTTCGAATCCGCCATGACGCCTATCCCATTAGCGAATTTTCCCAAAGGAATTCACTAAAAACAGTAAGTTTCGTTTTAATACAGTAAGTATATCTATTTTTGTTGCATCATAAAAGTTAAGCAGTATCGAGCGTTGTCAGTGTCCGGACAGATGACTACGGGGAATGAAAGGAATAAATTTAATATCTGAGGACGAACGAAGCACGTAAAAGCACGTGCTGTAATATAAAATTAACGAAGGGTATATTCCGAGGACGAGCGAAGCGAGTCCGAAGGTGGGAGGGGAGGATAAGCATAGCGAATCCCATGTAATGAGGAAAAGGCCAGAGGTACAAGGTATCTGATTTTTTTTAATTCTTTACTCGACTATCAGACTATTTAGCATTATAGATTGTTATCCAAATCAGTAATGTTAAATGTATTAAGAAATAAAATAGTTAAGAAATTCGCTAAGGGAATAGTATAATAATCAGAGATATAAAATAATTATTTTTAGCGAATTTCCTTTGGGAATAAAATTTGCTTATGGGATAGGCGTCATGGCGGAAGTCGAATTTTAGATATTGTTAAGAATAATGTAATTTATTTCTTTATAGAGCCTACTCAAGTAATAATAATCAGGACAAAACCAACAGGACTATATCAAAGACAAAACCACATAAAATTGCAACAGATATATGTAAAACGAATTATTATACATTTAGTATAAATTCTTTATTGGTACATGCAAAGCGCTTGTAACAAGAAATGTTTAATCACACACATAATATGTGCTTTCAGAATATTGAGTGGTATGTATGCTAAGACCCTGTACCGGGGCCGGCTGTGGGGGGGGGGGCATGTATCATACAGCTAAAAGAGACTTCTGCCAAAAAGTACTTCGTCAGAGAGGACATTTATCCTAGCCCCCCCCCCGCTACGGACCTGATTTTGTGTTAAAAGGAAGCACGGTGATTCAGAACACAGACAACTAGAATTGCAGAGACTCTTCTGTGGTATAATACATTTTTTACCGAAAAGAGAGCCAATTTTTGGAAGCTAGTGGAGTCGAAGAATCTTAACGCGTCATGAATAATAAAGAACGTAACTTACTATATTTACTGAGTGAAGTCATCTTTACTTCATGTATAGTATTATTATTCCTGTGCCAAGGAAAATAGATAATTGGGATAAAACATCTGCTCGCTAACATATCCTAAGATCTGTATAAAAAATCCTTTCTGACAGGTGCAGGAGTAAAAAGAAAACCTAATAATGACCGAGTTACGGCCAGACATATGGCTGCCTATTATAACCACTCTTCAATAATATTAAGAAAAAAAAGCCCGCCAACATTCAAGACAGCTGATCCAAAAAGGTCTATTATACATTTGAAATAAAATTCACACTAATAGTTAAAATGATGAAAGCAGTTTGAGAGGACATACGTCAAATATGCAGGTATATTAATTATTCACAGACATTAAGCTTGATACAAACATGCGACATTTGTCATTTCTCTAACGCCAATTGCAAAAATAAAAAATGGAGCGCTCGGCGATATATTTATATAACGATTTGTACCTCGAGAACTGAGGAAATCTTAATTTAAGACTTGAGAATAATAGCTTCAAAACTATCACATACCCTAAGAAGAATTGTAACACTTGATTTTTACAAATCTAAGAAAAAATATTATTGTAACGAAGCTCATAAAAACCTTAATAAAGTCCTAATATTTGTTAGAATTATTACCGCTGTAGTACAAAATAAAAATGTTTTTTAAAGGCATTTCATCATTATAAGTTACGGAATAAAAATAATAATCCAAACAATAAGATTCTTTTAAATGTAAGTCATAAGCTTCAAAGACTTGTGTTTCATGCGATAGATTGTCTGCTGAGACGTCTATAGGTCTATAGCTGATTTTAACCTAAATATCGTCCTGATTCCTGAAACCCTTTTTCCTGATTTTGAGATCTTACGACAAACGTTACCATTTGATTGATAATGCGAAGGTGACATTGATGATAATAAAACACTTCTTTTTCTGTGTGAACGTCTTTAGGCATTATGTATAAAAACGCTATGTGAAACGACAGAATGGATCACATCAAGGAAGGATCACAAAAAGCCTAAGCAGTTATTCAAGAAGACATTTCTCATATATACACAACCTTTATCCCAAAGCCTGCAAATAAATATTAGAAGAAGAATCTGCAAGATCGATCCGACGAGCTAGGCTTGCGAGCCAGATATACACTCCTTATTCTGATCACGAATAAGTCGATCTAACGAATAATATTTTATCAGACCGGCGCGGCGGGTTAACCCACAAAACATATGAATAATAGTAATAGAAAAAAGAACAAATAAATAGAAGTAAGTCAATGTCTACGCTTTGACACCTACGAAGTCCCAAAAATCGTGTTTACAACAGTTCCGTATGAGTCAAAATCGATGTTTTTATTAACAATGAGGAGTAGGGTAGGCCAAAAATTATAGTTAGAAATCTTTAAATAAAATATGGTAAAAAGTTGCTCCCTATGGAGAATCTAAAGCACACGTAATTTGGACCCATTCGAATAACAATTAGCGTTTGTCCCGGGACTCTAAAGCAGTATGTGCAAGTGTAAGTCGAAATATCTGCTTTAAATTAAACTATAATTTCTAAAATTAATGATGGTTCTTTAATTTAATTTTTTATCTTTTTATAATCCTAGGCATTATTTTATTTTTTGTAAGCATGGCTGGTTTGGAGCTATTGGTGGAAAAAATTGTTACAGCCTTTGATTAAAATTTTGGTTAAAATAGGTAATATGATGCAACAAGAAATCAAGCTTGCGACAAGGTTGTTATATTGTTTTAAATTAAAGAGAAAAGACTCATGACATTTAATCAAGGAATCTTATATTATTAAATCTAGTTATTTGCAATCTTTATGTATTATTATTATTAAATAAATAATAATAGTCAGTCGATATTTAAGTGACACTATCAATAAAGTTGTGGACCTTGTAATTGAAAGGAATTGATATTTTCTCCACTCTGAAACATGCATTATTTGCAATTATCACCGGCCAATGAGAGAGTGTCAGGACAAGGGAAGGAAACAATTTTAGAATCAAGGAAAAATACGTCCAATGTAAAACATGCGAGAAACTTTCAATGACCAAACTGAACTTTTCTGCAACAGATTACCTTAAAGAAATCATTTAGAATAAAGAAACCATACATACAAGGCACCGCTGACCAAACACCTCAGTATTGAACAGATTAAAAAAGTTGTGGAGAACAAATATACACATGTTACAACTTGTATTTTGGCTCCTACACGCAGGCGATTGAGAGGTGCGTGAAAATAGTTATTGGAACTTCGTCAGTCACTTATAAAAATATGAGACATTTGTCAATAAAAAATAAAATAAAGAGTTACAAAAAATGCCTGAGTTTCAGTCAAAAACACATTTTAAATTATGTGTTAATATTCTATATCTACAAATATAGAGATGTTTATTCTGTTATTCTGTTTTTATTATTTTATTTATTTACTGAAGTGTATATGTATTTGTTTTAATTAAATAAAGGAAATTTTTATTAAAAAAAAAATTCTAATTAATTACATATTATAATTAGTTAAATTTAATAACAATAAATTAATCAATTATCTAATTATTATTTATTTTAAAATAAATAGGTAATAATTTATTTAAAAAAAATAATAATCAAGATGGCAATAAACCAGA
This sequence comes from Microvelia longipes, assembly GCA_018340805.1. NCBI lineage: Eukaryota > Metazoa > Arthropoda > Insecta > Hemiptera > Veliidae > Microvelia > Microvelia longipes. The sequence continues at coordinate 7,699,402 of JACMZG010001893.1, forward strand.
TAAATTCCTCGATTAAACGTAATGATTCTTTCATTTGAAACAATATTAACAAATTTGTTGCAAACTTGATTTCTGGTTACATTTAATAACATATTTTATCGCGACATTCCCTCCTTAATTAGTATTTAAATCAAAGGCTGCAACAATTTTCCACCAAAAACTCTAAACCAGCAATGTTCAGAAAAAATAAAAAAGTACCTAAGGTAATAAAAAGATAGAAAAAATGAGATTAAACCAAAAAGGAAATGCTAATGTTAGACATTAATTTTAAAAATTATAGTTCTATTTGAAGCAAATAGGCTTATTAACACTTGCACATTACTGCTTTTTGAGAATATATAAATAAGCAGCCTAATATCACGTTTTAAAAGCTTTACCTAGTAAAAAAGTGGAAAAAGTCAACATTTTGAAATTTCAAATTATCAAACTTTAGATCCCAGGGGCAAACGCTAATTGTTATTCGACTGGGCCCAAATTTTGTATGCTTTAGTTTCACCCAAGGGGCAAAACTTATTACAGTGTTTGATTAGAAGATTTCAAGAATTGGTTTTTGGCCCATATTAATGAGACGGTCTCGGTAAATTTACCCTCTGGGCTTAGTCACAAAATATATTTGGGTGAATAATAAGAGAACATGAATTTACGACTAAGAAGTGTAAAATACCAAGTAAATAAAAGTAATGAATAAATTAAAATAATAGATAATATCAAAGTTTCTTAATATGTTCTATAAAAAAAATACTAAATAGATGCCAACTCGCTACGTTTAAATAACATTAACTAAAATTAATTCTAAATACATATACCTAAAATAAATCTCAAACAATTGCATCATGATATTTCAAGATGACCCTTTTCAAAGAATGATTTAGCAGCAATAATAATAATGGTTATAAAGCACAACAATAATTTTATAAATTTATAAAACACTATGAGGAATATTACTCAACTACTTATTAAGAATTACTAATAAACTTTTTACAAAAAAATCTTAAATTGGTTTCTAAGACCAGAAATAATATTGTCATTGAAACCAAGAAAACTAATGAGCTATCTATCTACCAGGAACTAATTAGTAACCTATAAATGATGTAGCTTGCAATTGAAACAATGTATGAAGTAGACATAGAGCCCATTTTCTCTTACAAGAACGAGACAGTAATTTTTTTTTCTGCCAAATAAATTAAATGTGAGATTTAATTTAATTGGGCTAAAGATAAAATTTAAATGTCATAACACCACCGAAACATATCTAGCAAACAATTTAACAGATGAATCAACCTACGGATTTTTGTAACCTTTGTTGCCTCATATCTGGAGATCGGGAAAAACAGATCTTTTAATAATATTAAGCTATATTTTTTGGGTTTGCATAAGAGATTGTCAAGGAAAAAAAAGCCGCTATATCTCGAGAAATGTCCTCTTAAAAACTTTAAACAGTGATCTAACACTATGCAAATGATAGTGGGCCGACATAGGATCAAAGTTATTGATGTTTACAAATTTATGTATAATGGAAAAATTAATAATTTTGTTATGTTAACGTATTATATCTAATAATTGTATCAAACCATAAAACAATCGTTAATTATCTAAATAAAGAAGAAGAATATTAAACAAGATGTAGAAACACAAAATAAAATAACTTGTACTAAAGACTCAAAGTCACAGTGCATAAGGTTTCACACCTACCCTCACAATTAATAATAATAATAAATAGTTACAAAATTTATATTTTTAACATTATTAATGCATCTACTTAATGAATATCTACTTAAGACGAGGGTGAGTCATTTCATGGCACAACCATGCAAATATGAAAGTGAGCCGACATTGGGAATCAGACTTAAATGTTAACAAATTAGTGAAAAATGGAATGTTTATAATTTCTCTTTATTGCTGTATTCTATTTAAATTAATTAATTTAAATAAAAGAACAAAAATCAAGTACCTTAAGTAGTAAACTGAGATGCTCAGACCCAGATAAGATGGTTTGAACCCAGTTCAAATTATACTAAGTATAAACTTTATTTCATTTAAACAAAATAAATGAAAATCTAGTTTTTGATAACACATTTGAACGTATTAATACATTTAAAAAGAGAAAGGACAAGAGTTTATTGATGAGAATGGCGATAATAGGTATTGCCTTGAGTAGGGTTCCAGAATCTCCAGCGATACTAATAATTTTTTGTTACTTTTCTCAACGCTTAAGAGGGTTTCTTGCCGAGTATTTTTATTAATAATTAATAAGTAGAGGAACGTATTTTATTTTATCCAAATACTTCTTCCTTTTTATGGTTTGATTCAACGACTATTTAAAATACGGTGATATAACATTTTTTTCCATTCTGCATTTATTTGTTAACATTTATAAGTCTAGAACCCAATATTGGCCCACTACTTGGATGGTTCGTCTCAAGATACTCTCTTATGTTTCTGATTTCGTCCCTCAAAAATACAACATGATATTTTCAAAAGTTGTAAAGAGTGTCTGTGAGGTGTAAGTGTAAAAAAAGTAGTCTTTCTCTTTTAAACGATACATCGTGTGTCTCTTTCTTTATCTCAACCGGTTATCGAGGTATAAAGGTTACAAAAGCAATAATTCGAAAAATCCTATTCCAATAACCCAATAAGGATAGCTCTTAGAGCACTGAAACAAGGAATAGAAATGTATGGATGGCCACAGCAATCTGCTCAAGAAAAATTATTAAAATCTGTAAAGAAAACAGTGAGTCGAGTCGAAATGGAATGACCCTTTGGTAAAAACGGTTAAACAGTTTTCAGATTCTCTGATAAAACGAATGCAGGTAAAAATAGTTTGGGTAGAACGAGCAGCATAGGGGAGTAAACAAAGGCACAGATGCCTTCCTTCTCTATAAGAGCCTTTTAAACTTTTAAATGTACATTAGAATATCGCATCGTCATCAAGAGGCCAAAACTCTCAATTAATCATTTAGTAAAAAAATTTATTAATTAACAATGAATAACATAAAGTATTTACTTACAGGAAATGGAAGGAGACCATGATTTCAGAGTTTTCTTTCTCTTGATAGTTTTGGTTATTTTAGAATCACATTTAGTTTGGGTGGCAGCTACGGACAAACTATGCCAATCCCAGTCAGAAGTTTTTTCAGGACGCCCGGCTTTAAAATCGTAATTGTATTTAGCAGACGCGTTTTGTACGTGAGATTGAAAGTCGCTCCTCAAATTCAACAAATCCTGTTGGTCGGGCGGGCCGAACAAATTCCTTCTTACGCCTAACAACGCAGACTCGTCCACCAACCGCGGGGCTCCTTTTTCGACCAGATATTTGAAACTTCGTCTTGCTTCTAATTTTGCAAAATTGTCACACATCGTTAGACCGTGGAATGGACACAACTCTAACAACGAAGTTAATTTTAGTACTAACCACCCAACACGAGGCTAACGGCTAAACTGTAGAGTGGGGTGGGGATGATACTCCCCAACCCCACTCTACAGACATGCGCACTATACTCCCCTACCTTCCTTACAACATCGTATGACATGTTACCCATAGAGATATATTACTAGAGAGGCCCTATTGCTTGAATTTTGAAACATCGAAAAAGTAACCTGACCACATTCGATTATCATTATCATCAAGTAAACAGGACAAAAAAACAGTAAATTATATAGTAGAATGTTTAAAATACAAATCACAACTCAAATAATCTGTGGGAAGCCCAAAACAGTTGATTAATTATAACCTCAACTCCCTCTTATATGAGGTTTCAATGAGGTTACACAGAGCCCCTGAGAGCCCCACTAAAAATGTTTTACGCCTCTCAATGTATTAAGACAGGCTATGCTCCCTCTAGTATACATCTTTATGATGTTACCTCAACGAAAACAGATTCCCGCCAACTTTACACAACCAAAACAACTTGTGTTATTAAATTAACAACACACACATGTTATTAAACTCGTTATTAAACAACACACACAATTATTAAACTCGCTAGGTCCCCAGCTGTGATTTCATTAAAAACCCAAAACGACCATAAGTTCATGGGCGACCAAAGGATAATTTCCGGGGGGGGAGGGTCAAATCTGCCAAGGACATTCTTCAATAATGTGCTGCGGGTTTAGTTTTCAGCACCCTTTGATAATTATAGAGTCAAATTTGAAAAAAAGATTTGTCAGATTTACAAATCTAAATGATAATGTATTGATAAAAATAATTTAATACATTATTTATAATGCTTAAATAATTATTTTAATTCATTTAGACCTCTATTAAGCGAAGAAAATTCCTTTAATCATATAAAATAAGGGTTTTAATTTTATTTTTTAGCTATATGAGAGTAGAGTTAATATTTCACCTGTTTTTTCCAGGAACCACCCGTTTAAACGGGGAAAATTCCCCCGATTTCAAACCCCCCGAAATAGTAAAACCCCCTGTTTTTTTAAATCTGTTTACAGATACTTAAATTTATAATACCTGAACTTTTTAATTCCGATGATAACACAATTTTATATTATAATTTAAAAAAATACTACCAAAAAATGCAACAAATGAAACATGGAATAAAAGTAACTTGAGTCAATCCACTTTTTAATAAAATAATTATTTTTTATCAATATAAAAAGAAGTGGCAATACTGTATTGAAGTATTTGAAATTTTATAATTTATGCTGATTCATACGTAGAGATCTAGAGGGAGCATAGCCTATCTTAATACATTGAGAGGCCTAAAACATTTTTAGTGGGGCTCTCAGGCAATGGCGTACCGAGAGGTTTCAGCGCCCGGGGCAAAATTTAATTTAAGCGCCCTCCCCCCACCAACACATCCCCCCTTCCAATAACCAAGGGAGGACTTAAACATTTTCACAGACTATTAAATATTTATAACAGAATATATAAATATGTATTACAATATAAATATAACTTTTATAGAAGTAATATTACCTATAAAATTTAATGAAATGACGTTTCATCTTGAGCGTTGACGACTGGTTGTATTAAGAAAATATTTATTAAATATTATTGTTCAAAGTACTTTAAGTTTGAACTTGACTAATTATAATTAAAAAAATAAATGATTGTAAAAAAAAAGTAATAAGCATTTTATCGAATTTACATTTTACTTTAACAAAAACAGTACGTATACAGAAATATAAAACACTGTTAATAATTTATTTAAATTTATTAAAATTGTTAATTAATGTTATTAAGGAAAAAATTAAAAAATAAAATCAAAATGCGAAAATCGTATTAAAAACATTAATTATTTAAACCTAAACTAAAGCGATTTTTCTTGCTTTTTTTGAAGCAAAGTCTTGAATTACTTTTTCAGTATCTATTTCTTTAAGAACCTTTCTTTCAATGCTTAACAAAGCTAAGTCAGTTAATCTCTCTTGTGACACAGATGAGATGATCTAAGACAGGTTAGTATCAAATTTAATTTACTAAACGATCTTTCACAGCTTGCAACAGAAGTGGAGATAGTTAACAGTAATTGTAAAGCAATTTTTAAATTTGGGAATGTGTCTTGGCCATAAAAAATAATAAAAGATAATAATTCTAGAGACCACTCTAAGAGACCAAAAAGTCGAAAAACCCATTGAAAATTTCCGAAAACCAAAATTACGGTCATTAAAAATTATATTTCGAGTAGGGTGTCGTTTTCAATGTTTTTTGGGCCTCCGAGTTGAATGCTAGTGGTCCGGAATCAATACGACCACTCAAACCCAGAGTACCTGGGTTCAAATCCTAGTAGGGACAATAATGTTTTATATAAGTTTACAATTAGAAAATAATTCTGGCGCGGTGGTCCGCATGTCGGGCGAATTTCCTTTGGATGCGTGTTTCTGTGCTTAACAACAATCCTGGCTGGAATGATAATTTTTATAGTTTTTTACATTATATAAGTTTACAACTACTAAACAAATAATTCCGGCGCGGTGGTCCTCTATCGGGCGAGTTTTATTTAGAATGCGTGTTTCGATGCTAAACAATCCATTTCTATCTTATGCAAGAACTATGCCCATTGGGTGGTTCCGGTTCATGCTTTAGAACCTAAAGCAGTTACTCAATTGTCAAGCACTCCTCGTAACTGCTTTAAACTAGTGCATATAATAATAATAATAATAATAAATCGTTTATTTATATATAAATACCTGTTTACAAAGGTTAAATTACAAAAATAATTCGTACTTCTAATTTTAGAGGCATAGTTTTGCACAACCAACTGGATAATTATGCGTATTTCTGTTGGGAAATACAGACAAAATGAGTTACGAGTAGTGCTTGACAATTGACTAACTGCTTGGGTTCTAAAGCATGAACCGGAACCACGCAATGAGCATGGTTCTTGCATATAGCAAGAAATGGGTTTTGTAGCACGGAAACACGCATTCTAAATTAAATTCGCCCGACAGCGGACCACCGCGCCAGGATTATTTTATTTTTTGTTAGGTTAATCGTGATAAAAATGCATTTACAGGATAAAAATATTGATTTTATACATTTTAATTAGCAAGTAAAAAACATAATATCTAGAAAAGTAGAGATTCGCGGCAAAAATCTATTAGGTCACTTGGGTTATGCATTTGATTGGTTCATTTCAAATCTCAAGGTCAATGCTAAAACTAACATATGTTCAAAACCTAGTTTTAGTTATTACCAGTTTTTATTGTATTGCGATTGACTTTTAAACCTGCAATGCTTTCAATTGTCATATAAATGGTTTATCTAGTAATTTTGCGGGATCTACAATGTTTTAGGCAAAGCTGTTCGGATATTAGGAAAAAAAATTAGTTCCAATTTGTTGTTGTTTACCTTATGTTCCGTTCAAATTATAAAATTATTGCTTAGAATTTACATAAATAGTTATTATTTTATTAATAACTATTTGGCTAATCGCTGCGGATTATCGATAATAAATATTTAATTAAAACTTTAACAATAAGCCTTCATTTCAGCATCTTAGCCGCCCCGCGCCTCTCCGCCATGAGGCGACGCCACTGGGGTCCACTTGGCGAACACCGCGCCTCTCCGCAACGAGGCGACGCCACTGGGGTCAACTTGGCGAACACCGCGCCTCTGCGCCACGAGGCGACGCCACTGGGGTCCACTTGGCGAACACCGCGCCTCCCTATGACGTTTTTTAACTTCTTTATTTAAATAATATACAAAGTTAGTACATAAATAATACATTCATAAATAGTACATAAATGTACATAGATAGTACATACATTTATGTACTATTCATAAATAGTACATAAATAATACTTGGAAACCTCAAATCAATAATTTAGTGTCAAAAATACGTAAATTAGTATACTTTTTTGTAGTGTTAAGACGTTTCGCTAAGCTAAACACTTTAAAATTAGTATATTATGCTCTTATTCAGTCTTTGCTAACTTATGGTTTGTGTGCCTTCGGTTCAGCTGCCTCCACAAATTTAGAGCCTTTAAGAGTTATGCAAAAGCGAATTATTAAGATCTGCCTGCGTAAACCAAGACGTTACAATACAGAAAAGTGTTTTAAAGATTTCGAAGTTTTCCCTTTTGACATATTGCATAAAAAGATGGTGTTAATTAATTATTTTTTTTGATTATGAAAAAGAATATGTACGTCATAACTACAACACAAGGAGAAATGCTCAAAACATGTTGGCTATTCCAACTTATAGCACTACTAAGAGGCAAAACTCTTTTTTTTGTTTGGCACCAAAAATTATTCAATCAGCTTCCTCCCAATATTAGAGAGTTCCAAGATAAAAAACAATTTAAAATAATCTTGAGAAAGTTATAAAAGATATAGTTTGGGTTGATTAAAAGTACTTCTAAATTAATTAACTGATTATTTACTCCTCCAAAACTTCTTATGTTACTCAACTAATATAAATTTAATTTAATTTAATTCTATATATTTTGATATAGTTTAGAAATGAATTCTTATTTAATAGTAGTGTGAGCATTAAATGAACAAAGAGATAAAATGTCTTTTCTAAAGGCTGGGCCCTCACTCTAGTGGTCATCCACTACCGAGGGTTCACACAAATGAATAGAAACCTTAAAAATTATTTATAAGATATTGTGGAAATTTTTATATTATTATTATTATTATTATTATTCATAAAGATAGCCTGCTCGTGATGGCCCAGGAGCCTGAGGTGAGCAGGAGTCACTATTGACCTTAATATTAGACTTAATTGTAAATTATAGCTAATAAAATTATTGTTAAAATTATAGTTATGTTGGTGCTACCTACTGACCTGATACATAAATTCAGAGGTATGAGCTTCTTCTCCTTGTCAGCTTTCAGGGGAAGATCCTTTTAGTTATTTTACCACTTTATAAGAGCTATTACGCGATTTAGGGGTGTTTGTGGATATTTATTGCGACCAATTTTAGTGTTAGTGATTGTGTGCTGTGTATTTATTGCAGTTTTTCCTCTATAGTTTGCACGACCAAAGAGATAAAATAAATTTATGCATCAAACGATTTAAGGACAATACTCATGCAACCTTCACCTTTAAACTTAAATGACAGGTCAGAAGGAAGCACCAACATAAGTTGGCGGAACAGAAAAGATGATTTTACCTGAGACTGAGGTAACATACAAATAAATTACCAGCACATAGCCGAAAGCCTGGACTGCTTAGGCTAGAGTCGGTAACTGCAGCCTAAATAATAAAAATAAATAAATAAAATGGGCCATGGAAATTAAATTAATGTGAAACTTTCTATAATTAAAATAAATTTTTTAAAGCATTTGATAAAAAATCCGCTAGTTTGTATTTTTAAAAACTCAGATTAAAATTTCGATTACAATAAATGACTGTCATTCTCTTGATTGCTAAAAATATCGTTGAAGAATCTCAGAAATTATGACATTTTTTTCTCTTACTGAAATATTCTAAACCTATTACAAATCGAGTTTTACACAGGCTGCAGATCCCAGCTCCATCCTAGGACGTCATAATTTAGGAATCCAGCAGCGTTCCGCCCTGCCAAGTCAAGAAGAAAAGTAAATATACCCCGCTTAGTCAGTAAAAAAGTCAAAAATCTACTTAAGCTGCCAGTATATATTATACTGAACGTAACAAAGTAGGGTTTTTGAGGGTCTGTAGCGTGAAAACAGCTATAGGTACGTAAATAATATTATAATATCCTTAAACGGCGTGCCTTGTAGATCAATAATAAAAAAATCATCCAAATCGGCCCAGCAGAAGTGGAGAAACAGTAGTTTGAAAATGGTATTTTTTACGACTTTTTATTCTTATCCTTCCTACACTTTTTGTTAACGCACCTACAGCCTAAACTACTGAACGGATTTTGACGTATGAGGACTTTTTGAATTCGTCATATGCTCGTGTGCATTTCTACCTCATAAAATCTCAAATTTGACGTTCTTACGTCAAATTTGAAAAAGCAAAACACATATCATTTTGATACTACCGAGTTTTGCAAAACATGATGAGTTAGACGTAACGAAACAAAGTGGGACATGACATTATGTCGAGCCATCAAGTATGACGAATGTCGAATGATGGAACAGTTCCCAGATGTAGCATTGCATTTTGCTTGTTACATTTCCTTGGTGTCTCTCGCACAATTATATTGTGTCAACTATTCATGTTTTGCAAAACTCGGTAGTATCAAAATGATATACTTTTCATATTTTTGTATCCAATAATAATATAAATACATAAGGCTGATCTGGAAGTTGACCTAACAATGCCATGATAGTAACAAGACTTAGAGGGTGTGTGGGTCCAGGCTCCTACTCACTCCAATGTACTTGCTTCCTATCCCAAGATTATTTATTGACATTTAATAGTATTGCAAATATGTGATTAGTTATATTAGATGTGCATCAGTCTGTTTAAAACAGAAAAAAGTAAATCAATCTTATCGCTAAAGTCTAATTAGTTATCTAAGTTATCAATTAAATATACAGCGAATCAAAGTTGATGGGTTCGTATTGCATTAATAACTTATTTGCCTACGTTATACCAGGCAACTTGTATCATCTACTAAAGTCTTGGAAGATCGCTAATAGTAAAAGAGATTTTTTTCATCATTAACATGTAAAAGGGAGAATCCGTGTACATTTTCTCCTTGGAGCTAATTTAATTGGGAAGGAAAACTCAGAGTAAAGGTGTTGTCTAAGCTGATTAAAAGCTTTTATTTGTGAAGTAGGTAGTAAAGTCTGCCTTAGGAAATTTCGTCAGGTGGTTTTTCTGAAAGGTGCAAGTAAGAGGGGACGGGTTATCTGGTTGAGGGAGATAAGAGCCGTTGTGTAGGTACCCTGGCAGTAAAACCTCTACGGGACAGGGAAATAGCATTCTAGGTAGCCCCAAGTGGGTACATGCGCGATGACTCCACTCAACCGGTGTGTGGAGGCAAATTCTTGCTCTTGCCCCCTTGTTTTTCTCGAAACCTGCTAGTAGGTGCTTTGGTCGCCCTCCGATAACTCGATTTACTGAACAACTCCGCACTATCAACTTTGTGTCCTTAGATCGAGTATCTTTATCCACATCAAAGGTAATACACAAGAAAAATAAATGAATAAAAATATCTTTTTTTCTCTCTTTCTATAGTAATTGTTTTCTTCTTTATTTCCACACATCCTTTCTTATTTCACTCTTCCTTTCGTAATAATATCCAACTCTAATACAGGGAAATTAAAACACTAGTAAATTTAAGAAAATTATAGATTTTGAAATAAACTGTGCCGAAGTTAACTGAATGGACGAGACGGGTGGTAGTGGTAGAGATTGAATGAGCGTATGATGCATTACAACAGGTAGGTACTAACTCGCTCACTTGGCCCACTCACTCTGTGGCTCACTTCTACTAAATCATTATGTTACCCACTTGTTAGACAATTCTTCTTCTTTGTTCCCTATTCTTACACTCTATATAGTCTAGTTTTGCTTTTAATTCATGGATATAACAAACAAGCACACGCTCTTTTTCCTTTTCTTCTACCGAACACGCAGAGTTACTATGAGCATGAAAAGCGTTTTCACCTAAAGTCACTATAAGCATGGCGAATACCTTTAGTTGCTTTTGTACTTGTTGCTTCTTCAACTATTAAAGCATGATGTGCTCAGCAATCTGACTCATTTGTAACATTCTTTTTAGTAGGAAACTATGTCCATGTCCAGTGCTTATACCTGTCGAATATCCTTAGATGTATATAGTTATCACGAGAGATTATCATGTGAAGTTAGACTAATGAAATAAGACTATCAACGAGCCATTATCCCAGACACGATTTAAATAAAAGTGTGATGACACATTATATACAATTGTTACCTTTCGCAATCAAGACTTATTAGTAATGAGTCATCCGATGGAGACAGTATAGGATATAATATAGTATATATATATAGTATATAGGTTATAATATAGGATATATATAGTATATAATATAGGATGTAATATAAGAGCAGACCGCATTAATTAAGATATTAAATTCTGAGCCTTCACACGATGACTGCGTCAATGAGGATATTAAGTTCTGAGTCTTACCATGAAGACTGCGTTCATGAGGAAATTAATGTCTGAGTCTTCAAGCAGAGACTACATTAATGAGGATGTAAATGTGGACATTGTTGTCAATTTGGATTCCTCAATCGGCGTGACCTGAAGCAAAAAACCAAAGGCCTTATTTTATTCATTTTTACACTCGGGTTATTCTTACCAAATCAGTTTACTCTGTTGAATAATGGTGAGATCTCTTAGTTCTTAAACCTGGACCAATTAAAATAGAAATTAATGAAGGCATCTACCCTATTAAGCTAATCTTTTCCATAACTTATGTATACAATTAAATTTTGGTCATCAAACTCGACTTTGCAAAGTAATAAATGATTGTTAAACAATTAGCAGCAGAAAACTATTATATTGCTCTCGGGGGTAGAAATAATAATGATTATGTAACGGAGTCTGGTTCTGTTCGTGCCTATGTATTTTGTACACTTTCCTTCTCGAACTCCTACTGCTAGAGAGTTCAAATCATCATCTAGCAGAAAGAGCTTTCAAACATCCGTCTATAGATAAATATGCAAAATGAAATTTGTGTCAGTTTTGAACCAACGGTTCATCGGCGATACTATAATTCCGATGAGCTATAAAGTAGCTATGTGGAGCTAGAATATTGCCTGTTCATGCAACAGGTATTTAGGAGGCAGGTGCTCAAAGTAGTAATTAATGTTAAGGCATATCGCTTAGCCCAATTGGCTACTGCAGCCAAATATAAAGAACTTTTTATATTTATTAATATTAATTATTAGTAGGTGAATTCGATAGTAATAAATTTACTCTTTAAAAATCTTGGAGAAAAGTTTATTGCAAATCATTTGACAGTCAATTTGACAGTCACAAGCTGTGAGAAACAGGTATTCAATAATAGGGTCGGTATAGAGGCAAGGTATAGGTGTCTGTTACTTCAAAGATAGATAATACGAACTCGTATCAATAGATAAAAGCTTACTGAATCTGAATGGACCAATGCCATTAAACGGACTATGCCCTCCTTTGCGATATACCAACATGTGGCGCCCTGTCTAGAGGAAATTTAGGACTCCTCAGCCGCAGATGCCAGTAATGAGATTGGAATGCCAGCTCATGTTTGTTCCAAAAACACGCTCCTGGTAACTTGTTGCTTCTAAAATGTCAAGATCATTGACTTAATAAAGCAAAAGAGGTATACTTGCTATGATGATTTTTATAGTAATGATTTATATGATCCAATATGTATGCTGACATCATTGCTTTTAAAGAAAATAGTGAAGAGGCTCTGCTGATAAATCCTACGATTAGATGCGCAAGTAATTATGACGTCGAGGTAAACAATTGCATCAAGTAAAAAAAAGGAATTTACGATACATGCTAAGAAGAGTTGCTAGCAGACCTAGGAAGATGTATTGTTAAAGAGTTTAGGTTTGGTTCAAGAGGCACTATACCGAGGTTTACTTCGAATTTTGTAGATCATAGTCTTTTGTTGATCATGAAGACTCCTATGACCACTTTGTGGCCTTGCTTTTTTATTTTTGTCTTATAACAGTTCGTCATATTACTTTGATTTGAAATTAATGAGGTCGATTTATTGTACCAAGTTTCATTCAAATCAAAAACGCATTCGTAAGTTATTGTGTCCTGTAGAAACGTTTTTTTTAAAACGTTCTATTAGTTTCAAATCAAGGAAAAGCTCATTTTCCTTTTAGAAATTTGTATCGGTATGAATACAGGACACACTGTCCTGTGTCATCAAAACGGCAATCATAATAAGTCTAATACAATTTTATTATATTGAAATGTCATATACTATAAAATTTTATTATATTTTTTATTTCCAGCATTAGCTACAAATATTAAAAGAAATAAAGTAATACATTAGTGGACCAGGAAGCTTTTGGCCAGTAACCTAAGCTTGAGAGCGATCAGACTTAGAATTTTTCTCCGTCGATGTTCATCTTTCGTTGCTATGACTAAAAAGACTATTGGAGAATATCTATGTCTGTGTACGTTTTAAAAAGAGTTTGCTAACAAAATTCTTTCAGTACCCTTTAAAATATGCTCGATAATTGTATTATGAACGTAAGTATGTTTTACGTTTGGATATTAACATTACCATAATAGAACACACATGGTTTTGCAGTGTTGAAGTATGAGGTTACCCGGAACCTTTCACCCTTAAATGTATCCAAGTCCTACATAATCCAATATCTTGCGTCAAATAGGTTGAAGTCCGAGCATCGCGGCTAAACCAAACAATAGGAAAAGGTCCTTTAATCTGGTTTGTCAAAAAATGTTCTACCCCTCATATACTTGGCTTTTCTTCCTCTTTTGCCCGACAGTTTTATTTGAATACATAACCTAGCAATGCTGGCTAAAATTCAGCCAGCTATCATTATCATTGAATCTGTGGGCAAACGATATCATAAATAATTTTCCTCAGAATTCAATTTACAAAAGAGTTGAAACAAAAGAAGAAGTATGGAGGGAGAAAGTTTTTGATTTGTATTTGTAAGGAATTACTACAATGTTATAGGATTTATTTTAAATTAGGCACCGTTATTATTTAGAGTACTCGGATCATTTTATTTACTATTTGTTTTAGATAGAGAGTAAATTAAAGCTTTTAATGATCGCATTAAATGGGATAGAATAGAGAAAATTGTAATGAAACTAATTCTCTTGAAATTAATTTTCATGCTAATTCATCTTTGCTTTGTACAAATTGACTGGAATTATAAAATAAACAACTCGATTAAGTTTTCCAAAAAATATAGTAAGGACAAATCAAATAAATGAAGACCAACACTATAATGACTTATGTATAAAATGGTTAAAGTTATAGAGAATGCTACAGGTTGAAGCTCTGTTGTGTTCATAGCTCTCGCCCCCAACATATCAGCCAATATAACCCACTTGTTAGCTATTCTACTAATAATAACACGACTTAACGAATATGATAATATATTACCTTTTATTTCATTTTGTAAAATAAAAGAATTAGAGAAAAAAACATTCTAAATGTTTGAAATGTGTAAAAGTTTCCATTAAATATGTAAATACATTTATGTTTTAAACTCAAATGCCTTAGTGCGTGCATTTAATAGAAATGTATTACTTTTTCAAGTATTTTGTATGAGAGAGAAGCATTGCAATAACCTCGAGTGTAACTCAAATTTATTCGGCCAATGTCCTCGTTCCAGAACGAGAACATTGGTGTTTGTTTAGATGAATGGGGGATGTCTGTGCTGAATGTAATCCCGGTTCTGGCTCAACGGCTTGCTGACTAAATTTGATAAGCTTTTTATAGTTATTTTAAATAAAAGGTGTAATTAGATTTTATGGGAAATCCAACCAATCAAATGTTAAAATGACGACAACTTCAAATTTTCAAAAACTTCGTTATAACAATTTTTTTAAAATGATTTTCGGTGCTAGTTTGCAATTTTCTAGGCCTAAAAATACCCTACAAGAAAAGGAAAATAAATTTTAAAAAATGATTAGACAGTAGAATCTCTGTTAAACTTTTATAAAAGTGAGGCTGATTTACAGGAAATGATTGAAATTGAAAATAAATACTTTTATTATTCTCAAAATTGATTAAAATTATTCACGCGTTTCGAATATTACAAGCAATTAATGTTGTGTAAATGTCGGAAAACACCTTACCACATCTATGGTAGCCATGAGTGTGCCATGCTTTTATAAAGGCTTACTTAAAGTAGAGAATAGAGTAGTATTCTTAAATATCCATCTTAACTAAGATAAGAACTTTCTGGTTGCCTTTTCAATATGATTTAAATGACCATACGACGGTTTACTTGTGTAAAATGACTAAGGACTTTTAGTGGTCAGTCTGTTATTTACTATGGTCACATAACGTGTAAGTCCTAACCACCAGCAATGCAAATATAAAGTCATCAACATTTTTATCAATTATAAATGACACACAGCCTTCCAACTGTAAGCGAATTTCCAAAAGTAAAATGAGCTCCGTGGTTTTAAACAATAAAATATCGAGTACTGGGTGCTTCAAAACGTTTCCTTGCAAGTTTGAATTTTCCACAAATGTCTATAAACTACAGAAGTTGGTTGAAGTATTAAGTCTAAACTTGCTTTGCTTTTCTAAGGAAATGAAAAATTCTGCCTCGGGAGTCCGCAAGCTGGGCGAATTTCCTTAGAACGGTTGTTTTATGCTCGACAATACATTTCTTGCTTAATGTTTCAGTTTATAAACGGATCAGAAACACTTAGATTTTTAAGTCAGTTTGTCTGGTGTTGTTCAATGAAATGCCCATGTCATAAGCTATGAGACACTCTTTTTCCACTTATTAAATGCTCATATGTAGGTAGTCTGTGTTTCAAGAAACATTGTCCCATGAAAATATTCGAACGCCTTATCTGGTCAAAACGAAACGTGATAAAAAATTAATTACATAAAAGTAAAGAACACAACTGTAAATGAAATATCCATGACGCTGTTAACCAACAATAAGAGTTCAGTAAAAAAGAGGTATAAGGTCTGTTTTTGGTTTAAATAAACAAAAATTTTATAACTTTTAAATATTTCAGGAGTGGAAATTCTAGCAGTAAAAGTAAGACCAAAGATTCAAACATAAAAAATATTATGCGAGTGTTAATTCTCATGAGGTCGTGAAGGCGTAACAAAGCCTCATTTATTGGGTAACAAGTCAATAAGACGTGAAAAGAATTTTTAATTGGAACGTTTAATAACGGGAGCACTTGAAGACTTTTTCTATATTGGAAATCAAACAAAAACCTTCTCAGTTAAATCAAATAAAAATTCTCTAGGCAATGAGGTCCGCAAGCCGGGCGAATTTCCTTGTAATGCTTGCTTTCTTATTCCCCAATCCAGTTCTCACTGAGGTTTTCGGTTCATGCTTTATAGTCGGAGCATTTGCACTTTTATTTCTTTCTTAATTATCCTAAAATTTTAAAGGAAATGCGCAATCGCTCTTAATTAATTAGTTGTACGAAATATTTAGGACAGTCATAAGTAAGCTCAGATTATGCTGATCTTTAATATGTTATGACATAAATGAATTGAGAGGACAAAAAGGATTCCTATATCACAGATATTCACCTATAAAATTCCTTGCCTGATATTAGGTCCCTTGGTTCAAAACTCTAAAGAGTGAACTAAAAGTTAGGCCAATAAAAATTAGTCCCTATTCTATCATTAAATTTTATGATACCTAATTTATTGTTCATATATTATATTGATACTGTAAAGCATTTTTAAATATTTTGATTACAGAAAGTGTTTTCATTCATTCACCCATTTCCTTAAGTAAAAAACCGGAGCGGTTTTTTACATTCGTAAAATACTACATGCTCCGTAGACGCTCCGACTACTGAGCATAAACCGAAAAGCTGAGCAAGGACTGGAATAGTGAGCAGAGAAGCATGCATTTAAAACGAAATTCGTCAAGCATGCTGATCCACCGCTAGAATTGTGTTGTAGTTATAACCTTATCAATAAAAAATTATCTCCGGAACCAAGATTCGAACCTTAACCCCCCGGTTTGAGTACTCGGATCGACTCCAGACTAGTTTCGTTCTATTCAGAGCCCCAATATAACATTGAGAACGACACTCTACTCGATATATATTATGTATTTACTTACTCTATATTAAATATGTCGCTAATTTAAAACGGTTTTGTCAAACAATTAATAAGGATATCTTTAGGAACCCTAAACAAACTCCCTATCATTTGATGCTCCAGTTTATATTGTTGTTTATCTTTTTAGCGACTTTATAAAGAAATCGCAAAAAAAACAAAGAGGGTATAGAACATTTAAACTTTTTTTTATTATAAAAAATATATAAAAAATATATTTGAGAGCCCAGAGAGGGGCCCAGAAGGCTAAGTGGCCCAGGGGGCAACCCCCTCCTTTGTCCGCCACTGTCTTTACATATTTTTATTATTGTTAAATCTAGTAACTGCAGCAAAGTCACTAGATAACTACGTCTCATGACTATGGTATGAAATCAATAACTAATAAGTTTTAACCGATTTATTGAGACAGCGTCTATTGTTGTGAGATTGCTTTTCAAAAGTCAAAAGAACATCCCCAAACCCCTTAAGAAGATCCTAAATAACAATGGAGACTTTCAAACAAAATGCAAGCCGACTCGGTAACGACTCAACCAAATATTTTACTTTTCTCTCAGAAGTAAAGATAAAGTATTACAATGAAATAAAAAATCCAAAACGGATATTGTTTTTTTAGCGAATTACCTTTGGGAAAATTCACAAAAGGGATAGGCGTCGTGACGGAAATCGTAATTCAGAGTATGACAAATTTCCGTTTCCGAAATCCCTAACCACGGATAAAATAACTTTATTCGTGTTTTTGGGGGAGCTAAATCGGACCAAACTGGTCCAAGGTCTCTAGTTTAGCTACTTTTAAAGCGACCAACAAGTCGAAAGAACCGTTAATTATCGGAAAACATAAAATTCAGTAAACAACATATCCTAAGTGGGGAGTCGTTTACGAACAAATAATGCAAAACAACAATAATATGGCCCCGAAGCGGCTCGAGGGGCCTACGCCGTCAGCGGCTACTGACGGCGGCTACTGAGTGATACGGGTTAACTTAACTTTATCAACAAATAATAACAGACTTTTGCTGTTTTTATTTGTTGACAAAGTTAAGTTATAGCTAATTCTGTGATTTTTTATTTATTTAATTCTAGTCTTACGTATATGTGCTTTATTTGTTTTCTGTGATTTTTAGTTGTTAATGTAGTGTTTAGTTTTTTAGCCTGATGATGCCCACAGTGTTGGGTGAAATGGCCATAGCTTAATTTTATAGCTTATGAAATTATAGAATTAAAGTCATTGTTTTTAATTTATAAAAAATGTGTGAATTCTATAAACTTAAAAGTGAAACTAAGGATAAATTACTTGACCTATTACCTGGCAAAAATGTTTAACACTTAGGCCCGTATTAAGTAACAAGGAGAATGTTAGGAAAATGTTAGGAAAATGTCTTTGAATACGGGCCTTAATTTACTTATTTTTTGAAAATGTAGCTGACTCAGCAATCCGGTTTAATTACGGCATAAGTCACCGATTTTCGCTAAGGTTGATTCTTTACCAAGTTTGATTAAAACTATTTTTCCGTTCCAGAGATAGCATGTTTATAAAAATTTGCTAGAAATAAATACATTTACATAATATATATAATTTCGCAAAACCTATTTTTTACCAGAGACCTCTGAAACGGATTTTGACACACTCTCAGGTGGTCCCCGATCACACGAGCCATCTTACAAGCGAATTTCCTTTAGAAATTCGCCTAATGGGATAGGCGTCATAGCGGAATTCGAACCTCGGACCACGACACAAATCCGTTTCAGAGGTCTCTAATAACGAAAAAATACGTTACGCAAATTTTTTTTATATATATATGAATATATATATATATATATATATATATATATATATATATATATATATATATATATGAAATAAAATGCCCGTTTTAGGGCCTTTCGGCCCATCAGGATATTCACCCTGCGGGAACCACCTCAGGTGGTTAGCATCTACTTCACTTTAAGAATTAATTAAAGTTGGCGAAATCTTTTTAATACAAATACTATTCATGAAATCTTAGAGCATAGCCCGGGCTGCGAACCCCGGACCTCCGAAATTGAACGCCTTTACGATCACGGCCACGGAGGCAGATAATATATATATTATATATATATATATATAATATATATATATATATATATATTATATATATATATATATATATTATATATTATATATATATATATATATATATATATATATGCCCATTGAACCATGCCCATTGCGTGGATCCGGTTCATGCTTTAGAACCTAAGCAGTTACTCAATTGTCAAGCACTGCTCGTAACTCATTTTTTCTGTGATCAAATGAAATGCGCTAAAACCTTTAAAGATAACTGACTAAGCTTAAAGATAAGTAACTAAGCTTTAAACTAGTGCAAATAATAGTGCGTACTTCTAATTTTAGAGGCATAGTTTTGTACGACCAAGGGATTATCTAATTTATTTATAATAATAATATCTAATTATTTGTATTTTCATTTCCAATGCCTGGAGATATAGTTTGCTGGGAAGGTAAATTTTATGTAAAACCAAAACCTATAAAACAGATTTGCACAAAATTGACCCTTCCTCATATGTATGACATTGTTTATTTTTCGTCACCCGGCAATTTATTCTCTTCTCCTCGTAACAGAAACATCCTAATTATGATTGAAATTTTGAATAACGTAGATGTAGGCAAGAGCTAGAACTGAAATGCTCAAATTAATTTCTTTCTTTCTCTGGCATGTAAACATTGTGTTGCCTTTTCCTGACAGTTATCCTGAATAATAGATAAACGAATTTAAAACGGATTATCTGAGTTAGAATAGAAATCCGATTAAAACCAAAGTCAGAAAAACAGGCTAAAAGCACGTATAAGGTTAAATTTTCCCAAGTTACGCCTAGACTTTTATAAACAACTAAACCCTGTCGATTATATTGTGGGCGATCTGGTAATAATGAAATCGCTAATGTGGCAAATAATTTAATGTTCTGATCCGAGGGTCCGCATGCAGGGTGAAATTCTTTTGGATGGCCTCATTTTCTGCTCAACAAACCATTTCTTTCTTGACACTTCATTATGTAAGTCATTTTTTCAGGAATTTGTTTAAGATCTTTGCTTCGTTACTTTTAACTCATCAGGACGCCTACAGAGCCTAAACTCACTCTGACCTTGAATTGAAATTCTGAAGAACATAAGGTGAAGTATTTGCCAGAGACGAGTGGTGCTTTCTTACCATACCTTGAAACAGAACCCCCAAAAACTTGAAATATGGCAACCGTGTGGACTCAAGATTTTTCGGTAAATACTATGGTGCTATCGGTTGCTTAAAGTAGTCTCATTAACTTCGGGCAGTTTTTTTCAACCTCATAAACCTTGAAAACAAAACCTTACTCGACATTTTTTATTACCGACTATATTTCAATATTTTTGACTATTTACCATGATTTTTTCGGGATTTTAGTTGTTTAGAGAGCCTGTAAGCTTAAATTTAGTTTAAAATGAGGTAAGTGTTATAAACTTACAAGCGGTAAGAGAGATACTTATACTGCCATATATTACAGTCTCATTTGGCTCTATAGAACTCATTATCATCAAGTAGGATTGAACCACGCGATAAGCTTTTAAAATTAAATTTAGAGAAAAGTTTAGGATCAGGATTTAATAAATCTTTAAATTTAAATTTTTGTATTAAATTAAAAATAAATAAATACAATTTATGTTACATTTAAATATTTAATATAATTGTAATTAATATTCATAGCTTATTTTACTTTCTAATACGTTATAATTTAAATAGTAATTAAAAAACATTTAAAGTGCACGCTATAGTTAAAAATTGTTTTTAAAAATGTATATTTTGTATAACTAATGGTTATTGCAATTATAATTGCTTGAAAAGTATAATAAAGTTAAATTATATTGAATTCCTGGGGGGAGGGGTAATTGAATTGGAGCTACGGGGCTTAAGCCCCCTCCCCCTATTCATTTTATAGCCCTTGTAATAATTTGACCAAAATAAGTTTTCTTAATTTTTTTAAAAAATCCTTATGCTTGTCCCCCATCTAGAATTGCCTATGAAACACATCTGCCGAGAGTCTATAAGTTACCAAGGAAATTAGTGTTTATATAATCACACTCCCACTTTCAAAGGGCCAAATATTATGATAAGTATGCATAGAATTAGAATATCGATACAAAATTAATTTAAATAATAGTCAGATATATTCGGGCCAGGGTTATAAAAAAATGATTCCTTAGAAACCTCCAAAAAATAATTTAATTCCTCTCAGAAGTCCTATTAGTCAGTTGTGATTTTAAGAAATTGTTTAATATAAAATAAATGTACACACAAAGAGAAATAAAGGAGTTTGATGTATTTAGGAGAGAACGACAGAAATGTTTTGCAGAGCTTTATGCCGCTGTATTGTTGGCTTAATCAGTGTAACCTTACAGTACCACTCGACAACAATACCTTTCAAATGAAGCTAGACCTCGGTAGTGTGTATGTTCTAACGATCCATTGTTTTAAATATACACAATTAATTGTTACAAAAAACGGCAAGATTTTTTGGGGAAAATCTAAGAAAACTTATTTTTGTCTAATTATTACAAGGTCTATTCAATTACATGAGACCTAAAATTATTTACCTTTATTATTATATTTATTATTTTTAATTGCTTCTTAATTTTCACTGTAAAAGAGAAATGTAACTTTAATACCTAATTATTTAACTCAAACAACCAATAATGTTGTTAAATACAAAATCATTAAGCAGTAGGACCCTCACTTTCTCAGCTACAAAATAAACTCACAATAGGATTTTTGCATTTTTCCAAAAAAAAATGTTAGAGAATGCAGTAGAAAAATTGTTACTTTTTTCTCAGATGCAGAGCCGTAACTTTCTCTTCTATGAATGAAGCTCAGAATTCCTCGGTTGTAGAAACGTACATTTTTCTGCTAAAGAATTAAGTTAAAGTTCGACAACATACTTTTTTGAGATTAAATAATCATTAGAATAGAAAGCACGAGTAGAATTTCAGTAATACGAAAAAAAGAAATGATTAATGTAAGGAAATGAACCAAGTAATAAAAAAGCAGAAATTGCTAGAATAATATCTTGCTGTACTATTACTGTAGCTCCTGTTGCTATACTGTGCTAGTGCGCGAATTTTAAATCCAAACGTATTTGGTTTTTTAAGGAATAGAAAATGACAGAGATTTTTTAAGTCCGTGAAAAGCTGCAGGGTCTGAGTAAAGTACATCCCCAGGTTTTCTCCAAACAATCTTACTTTCTCTCTTTAGAGTTTAAAAAAACAACTTAACTTGTTGTGACAGTTCTTATAGTATTTTTTTGTGATTTTTCCAAAGCATCTCTTGAAAAGGAATTATCAAACAGTTAAATTATGTGAATGGTATTAAGTTGGAGGCCTATAAGATATTTCAATCACATCTGTGATTCCTGGGTACTTAGTCTTTTTCCGCCCATTTTAAGTGTCTTTATCTACTTGAGCCTTACTAATACTGACAGTGATATTGTCTTACGTTCTACACTTCTCTTGGGATTTGAATTAAAGAAACAAGCCATTGATTTCGTAAAAAGAGACATTTTTGACTGTTGAGACGTAAGAAGAGTATTTAACATTCTTCAGACTAGCATGTCTGACGAATACTGCCTTTACACCTCTTTTTGGTCAGATATTTTAAGAACAGGCATCCGAGAAACTAAAAAACGCACTAAATTAACTGCGAAGCTAGTTTTTTTGCGGAAATTCGCTCATAAAATAACAATGTCCATTATTGTGCAAAGCTTCATCGTATCCTGTGCTTGAGTAGCTGGTCATCATATTCTTGTATTTGAACTGTTGGGCATCATTTTCCTGTATTTAAGTAGCTAGTCATCATATTCCTTTGCTTGAGTAGCTGGTCATCATATTCTTGTGTTTGAGTTGCAGGACATCACACAATTGTGTTCATATTCCATCATATTCCCGACTTGTTGTAAATTGTTTTTTATCGGTTTTACCATATCCCTGAGATAGTCAAATTCTTTTTTGGAAGAATTCGCTAAGAAGTATGTCTAAAATCCGCGAGATATAAATTGTAAAGCAAAAGAGTACGCATTTCAAAGGAAATTTGCCCGGCTCGGGGGCCTGCCCGCCAGAATTTTTTCCAATGCTTATCCTGTTATCCTGTGTTCATCCTGTGTTTAATATCTTCGTCTTCTAGAAAGACGAAGATGTTAAACGTGGAAATGTCTTCTTCATGGAAATTTCAAATCCTGCAGAGACTACTAGCGCTAAAATTATATTAATAATGTACAGCATCTTGAGCGCAATACAAGGATGGATTTTGATTTAGATTATTTTATTTAAATCATCTGTGCCGAGAGGCATGAATAAATCATAAGCACCGACCGAGCAGAACTGGCACGCTTCTTTTTTCCCCGCATCGATCAAATAAAAAATTTAACAGTTTCTACTCCTCGGGTTAGAAAAGATGCTAATATAAAAGAGATGTAAAAGCTAATTTGGAATAAACGGACAAGTCAAGCATACTGATGATAAAACCTAACTTTGTAAGTGGACTTCACTGGCAGGGATGTCGCAACAAAGGACTTAAATCTTCTGGTCCTCCAGAACATTAATAATAAATTCGATAAAATGCGAATGATTATAAATGACGATAATACGATAGCGATGACAATAGTATTACTATAACCAATTTTTCCACGGTTCTCTTAACTCCATACCCCTTCCCACGCCTCAAGACTTTAGTCTTATTAGTGGCAGGTGTTTCCAGGTTGACTAATTATATGAATTAAATTAAATAAATTTTTAGTTTTACTAAATTCAAACTTTTTTATAAACAAATAATTTTAATTGATATAAAATGTAAATAATATTAATAATACAGGAATAATTAAAAAAAATATAAAAAAATAACCAAAAGTAATAAAAAGGTGAAATGACATATTTTCTGGACATTATACGGGACTACTTGGGTACCAAATTAATATCGATTCGACCATTTTCTGCTTATTTGGCGAATTACCATGAGATAAATGAGCTTATGAGGTTAGGCTGATAGAGGGGAGGTTGAATTTTTTTGGAATAAAGGACTCCCTCATAAATAAATAAATAAATTATTATTTTTAGTATTAGTCTCCATTGGTTTATGCTTTTTATTTTTCGGACACAGGATGGGACGGAATAAAATCTTCACCAAACTACATCAAAACGATATTTCGCCTTTATTCAAGCTCACAAGGCATATTCATGTTTCAAAAAATACCTAAAAAATTAAATAAGAGTTAAAAAATACCTAAATGTAATTTATAAAATTTTAAATTAAACAGATCTAAAAACATGCTCAAGGTCAAAAATGGAAGAAATAAGATATCTACTACTTACATTATATACATAGTTGAAAAACTATAATGTCAAATATTCTAAAGAAATTATTTTAGTCTTCACCATAAAGTTAAAATTCTCCTAGGAAGTTTTTATTCCGTCCCATCCTGTGTCCGAAAAATAAGTGTAGGTATGTACGAGATTTTGATGTTTCTATGGGACATGATAACTCGTACGCTTTATCAGATCGAAATGAAACTTAGTGCAAGAATAGACCTCATTAATATCTCAAATCATTGTTGATAAATTATGTGCGACGTCAATAATAAATAAATAAACAGAACAAAAATCTTCATAAAGTGTTTAAATTGGGCTAAATTTTTTTTTACATTGCTACTACCATATTTAGTTAATAATAATTTGAAGTTATACTTAATTATCGGTATTAGTTCCGGTATTATTGATTGACATTTAAACATAATGTAAAAAAATCACGTTTTTTAATAAATACATTTGAGAATACAATATCAGATAACTACAACAAAGGTTGTAGCTTTTGCAACATGACTTAAAAATGCACAAAGAGTATATATTTTTGAAAGAAATCAGCTGACTTTGCAAAAATTAACAATTTTTTTCGTGGTTCCCCAATGCCATAAATTGATTGCAGGTATCCAATTTTGATGAATAAACCCTGGAAATATGGAAATTTTATTAGCTCTAAAAAACGTTCTTTCAACTTTTGCCAACAATTAACAGAAAACCACTTATCACAAGAAACCTATATTTTGTACGATTTTTTAAAATTTTAAGAGCGCAATCGTATGAAAACCTACACTCCTATAGACAGGCTATGTGTATATTCATCATTTAAGGAATATTTTTAAAAAATCGTTTGTAGCATTCCAAAATGAGTCATAATAAACTGCGTAGGCTTCCGCGGTTATTGTCATGAAGATTTAGGTCTTCCGGTGGTGACCGCGTCAATGTAGATGAAGAATCCGACGTTTCGCTTCTACTGTGGGAGGCGAAAACAAAACTGAACCCAGTTCAGTTTTGTAGAGCATTGTGTTTCTATCCATGATGTCCTACATCCCTGAAGATGCCTCCCACAGTGGAAGCGAAACGTCGGATTCTTCATCTACATTGACGCGGTCACCACCGGAAGATCTAAATATTAGTTATCATTTTCCAGAAATATTTTCAACGTTCACTCCTCTACTGACTACGCTTGATTTACTCAATCGTAGCCATTACCTGTGGATTTTACTGCGTACATTATTGTACCCTTATGTATGTAAGGCGTACTCAACAAATGAGTGTTGTGGACTTATTACCATGAATACACAGTCTCTAAGAAGTCAACTAGTACTGCACTTGCTAAACATTCCACTACGTTAGCCCATTCATTTGATTTTGCCAACATCAAAATATTAGAAAAAGAAAGAAATGCCAACGAAAGGAAAATTATGGAAGCCCTTAAGATTTCCATACACAGCAACATAACCGTTAATAAAAAAACTGACACAAAGTTCTTGAACAAGTTCTACTCCGGAGTTTATTCCAATTTTTAATGTTGTTTTTTTTTCTTTTTTAGTCTTTATGATTCTTAGCTCTTTCGATGCATTGTTTTTCTTAGTATTACCTTCCTCCAGGTTATCTTTTAGTTTTTTCTAGTTATTTCCATTTTCACTTTCCCTTGGTACAGTCTTTTATTTATTTCTTGCTTCTACTACGTCTTTCTACTGCTCTTTTCGATTCTTACTCTTCACCAACTTTATTTTAATTTTAACTCAGGTTCGTACCCCTTTTTACTAAATATTTTTAGACACTCTTGTTTTTAGCCTTTGATTTGATCTTTTTGTGTCTTTCTTGCTTTAATTCTTCTTTTCCTTTTTGTTTTTATTTTTTAGAACTGTGCAATAAAGAGTTGATGGAGATGCTTTCAGTAGTTTTTTATTAGCTTTTTTACTTTCTGACTATGACTCTTTTTAAGAGGTCTACTTTTTCTCAATGTAAGTAATTTTTTTTTACTCTTCTTTTTCTTCTTTGACTCATGAGATGTTGTAGGTTCTTTTATAATTATCTTTATTGTATTATCTGTCTAATTAATTGTTAATATATTTATTTTTAGGTTTGATAATGGCTTTATAGCCGAAACGTCACATTAATCGTAGTTTTTTATTACCACCCTATAGGACACAACCTCATATTAAATCATTGAAAAAGGGTGCAAGACTAATATTATTATGACTATGCTTGTAGTATTCATTAAAATTCCTTTCTGCATTTGAAAGTCAAATTTTGAATTGAGTACTAAACTGATGATGCTATCATGTAACGATATAGGGATAACACCTGTTGAGGAGAGAACTATTGGTATGATCCAAGGATGTTGAATGAAGGGGATGACGCACTAAGTCGAATTGCCATTTAACAAAGTGACCCCATCAAAAATCAAAACATAGAGAAGAATTCAACACGAAACACACGTCAAAAACTAACTGCACATGCTTGGTACAAACTGCGCATGCTTATGATCCTTATAACAGCGCAGGTCTTAAAATTTAGAGGCATAGAGGCAAACTTAACTCTCAATGGGTTTCCCATTGTTTTGCTTGCGAAGGTTATAAACAAATTGAAAAAAGTTCATACTTTTTAACTGTTTTTTGTTAATATTGCTTAAAATTAACAACATTAAGGAAAATTAAGAACATTACAACCAAAATTGAATCTTGAAAACTAGCAAAATATTTCACTAGGCTAAAAAAAGACAAAATATTAACACATTTAACTTACTCTCCACGAAAAGTAAACGGTAAAGCTTCAATTACTCTCACTAAAGTGGCTACCTAGAGTCCAAAATGTAAAATGTAAGCACGAATAATTTGACAAGCACCAAATGTAACAACAACGAAAGCACTGAAGAAAGTTAAGAAGCAAACTCGACAACCAAGAATTGTATAGCAACTTCGCTACATAACCTGTGTTGGGCCCTTTTTAATTATAACCTAAGGGAAGGTAAATTTGCTCCTATTTCTCTATCTCATACAACTTCCATGGGGTCAGAAATATTCCTTAATGCGTCATCCCCTTTATTTATCATCCTTGATATGATCTGAACTTTAGACGTATTCCAAATTCTTTCTATTTCTATGACTAAATCTGCGTACTTATATTGTTATCTTGAATAGTTTTCTGTACGTTGTGTGTGATCGGTATTTAATCTCTTGTCTTGTAGTATTATATGGGTCTATTGCAGCCAAGGGTTCTACCGGTTAAAATTGAACGGTTATAGTAAAGTTTATAGATATTAGATTCCTGTATAGGCTCGGGCTAGTATTTGTAGTATAGAACATGTTTATCATAAAGTTTGTACTCCAAGGTAGATAAGTTTTTGATGAACAATATTTGCAACCTTATTATGTCGATAGTGGTAATTTGATTGGGCCAAAGTGCTGTATCCGCTAATTATATGTTGAATAGTTTCTGATTTTTCTTGACACTTTCTACAATTGTCACCTTGAAGCATTGATCCCGTATAATATATTTCTGATATTTTTTGACGATGATCACATGGATTCGGATAGTTGTAACGAAGACATCTGTCTCTGGGAAGAGTTCTCCATATCTGGATTATTATTGTTAATAGTACAATGAAAGAAGGGAAATTTGCACCGTAACTAAAAGCAGTTTGTAGATTTTCTTATTTTCAACAGCGCTTTAGCGTGTACTTGTCATTCAAACAAATTACTTCTTGATTTAATGATTTTAAAAAAAATATTGATGAGAGATTGATAACGTTTTAGCAAAGGCAAGAGATTGGTTTGGGTAGCAAAACCAAGAGATTGGTTTGGGTAGCAAAACCAAGAAATTGGTTTGGGTAGCAAAACCTAGAGATTGGTTTGGGTAGCAAAACCAAGAGATTGGTTTGCGTAGCAAAACCAAGAAATTGGTTTGGGTAGCAAAACCTAGAGATTGGTTTGGGTAGCAAAACCAAGAGATTGGTTTGGGTAGCAAAACCAAGAGATTGGTTTGGGTAGCAAAACCAAAAGATCGGTTTGGGTAGCAAAACTAAGCCATGTTTGCTTGTTTGTACTAAGCACTAATTACAAAAGTAAATCCAAGGAAGTCGATTTTCTTAATAAGGTTCAACCCTCATCTAGCCCACAAACATAGTACAAATCACTCTGGAGCAAAAGCGTAGTTCGCTTGACTAGAGCACATCTGCGGCATATCAACATACCATTCCTCTCATTCAAATATTATTTTGGTCAAAAAGATGTATTAATATATTTTGAATTACTGATTAGACGTGTTTTATGTAATAGTTTAAATACAAAACTTGAAATTTTCTACCCCAGTCTAGTAAGGGAGAAACTATTGTTTATTTCTTAGGTACCACGAGTTTCAAGATACATCTGTCCATATTCATTTTTCTCGGCTCCCGTGTTACGAAATCCTGGCGATGTCCAACAGACTCTTACAACAAAAAACAGTTTTCTGTAACCCGTATAGCGTCAACGAAGTTCGGCAATCCTGATTTATATTGTGTTTTTTATCAAGTGTAATGAGTTAACATTTATTTCGGTCATTATTTAGATCCCTTACAGGAAGATTAAACCAGGGCCACATTATAGGATCCTGATGTTTATTCATCTTTAAGGCAAGGTACTGGATAAATAAATAATATTAGGTTTTCTCACAAGAGGAGAATCAAGGAGACCAACAAATTTTCAAATGTTTGTCAACTATTTATACCATTGTTTAAATTTATTATTTTTATTTGAGGTAGTAAGTAATTGAGCACTTTATTGGACCGTTTTTAGGATGAGAAGTCAATCATTATTGTTATAGGAGGATATTTAGTACTTTTCACTCCGAGGACAATAATGAATGTAAAAAAAACTCCTAGGACGTAAAAGTAATTCATATGTTGCCGCCATTACTGTAATGTAGCGTGTTCAAAAAACAATCTGCGTTAAACCTTTATGAGTTTTCTTTAAAAACGTTCATTTTGTTTCTGTTTTCGTTTTTAAAAGGTGTTCTAATTGACAATTTTTGTGTGTTTATTTGTAAAGCTTTTACATTTTTGAGTAAAAGTGTGAAGCTATGGATGAATTTAATGACGACGATAATATGGAGTTAATTGGACGTTTGTTTTTTTTCAATTAAGTATGGAGCGCAGTTTAATGAGTGCTATTTTTTGATTTTTTTAATGAGTGCTTTATTTAATGAGTGCTACCTCAAAAAAAAATAGTGTATGCCATCCGGCTAAGAATGTCTTTATGTCTTGGCAATTTTTCCCGACTCGCTTCGCTCGTTGGTAAATCTAATTGCCGTGACATAAAGACACACTTCTCAGCCTTATGGCATAAATAACTATTTTTAGATTTTGATAAACTATGTGTATAGAAGATTTTACTGATGCAAAAATTTAGTTTAGAAATGTTTCTATTTTATTATTATTATTATATTTCCAGTGTATACTTTCAATACATCTTTATTATATTTCACTGCCTTATTATTTACAACAAACTGCATTATTTTATATTCATTTTTATTTTAAATTTATTTTGCTAATTGTTCTACGATAAACCATGAATCAAAATTATTAACCTATATTTGACTGTAATTAGTACCTTAATTCCGTTTTGACGTATACAACATTTTTTTTAAAGTTATTAATGCCTGATAATAAAACGGCTTCCTAGCTAGAACGGTGGCAAATGTACAATAAAGTAAATGAAGAAACATAATAATGTGAAAGACATATTTATTAACATATTTCAATTATATAAACTCTAGTAAAAAGACGTTAAGGTATGTATGGAAATTTTATTCTATTTAATGATGCATTACCACTTATAAAAGATGCCAATAAAACATTATTTGTCAAGTAATGTTGTTAACTTAAGGCAAATGAAGGTAGTTTGGGGATAGAAAAAAACAAATTTTCATACAAAATTTAAAAGGGGGATCTCATATATAAATAAGCCATAAAAATTGATTGAAGAGGTAGTTTTATGAGAAACGTTTGTCAAATAATGTTGCTAGTATAAAGCAAATCTAGTTGTAGGCAGGACCTGATGCCACGTGTTTCCCGAGCCACTAGTTGATTCTCGATTCCAACCTCTACCAAATCGATTCACTCTCACTACTAGAGCCTACCCACTAGTTGTCACGAGCTCTGCCATGTCTTCTTTATTTTTATCTAGTATGTTCATATCTAAGATCTTTCCCTGACCTCTTGCATTGTAACCTTTAATTAAATAAAAATATTTCGCTAAGGTAGAAAATATACCCGTTTCTTTTTATCTGTTATTTCATGTCCACACATAGTATGTCATAGCCTTGAAACTTCTGTCTAGTCTACGTGTCAAACTTAGTCCTTCTGAGATATTTTAAAGTTTAAAAATATCAGACTATTTCAAATTAGAGTATAAGGATTTAGAATATACGTCTCGCAACATGTTTGCTCTATCCTTAAAAATTCCACTGAACAATAATATCATTTAGAGTTTAGTTTGTTATTCACAGTAATCAATAATTTAAAATTTAATGTGAAAATAGGGCGCTAAAACAACATCATAAAGTTACAATGTATTAACATCAAAATCCAACATTATATAATCAGAAAAGCTAATATAATACAATGATAATTGTAAATAATGTAATAGAAGAATATTCAGTTTTTCTATTTGATTAAAATGACTAAAACATGTAAATGAAATGGTCAAATAAATAAAAAAAAGACTTAATGACACATCGATCTTTACATGTATACTCCACTCGCTGCCTTCAATTACCGATTAAAAATTTAGTTCTGTAAAAACCTTGGCTCTGCTCACAGGTATTAGATACGCTGTGATGGACAAGTTCTGTAAAAACCTTGGCTCTGCATCACAGGCGATTAATACGCTGTGATGGGAAAGTCTGTAAAAACCTTGGCTCTGCATCACAGGCGATTTAGATACGCTGTGATGGACAAGTTCTGTAAAAACCTTGGCTCTGCATCACAGCGATTAGATACGCTGTGATGGACAAGTTCTGTAAAAACCTTGGCTCTGCATCACAGGCGATTAGATACGCTGTGATGGACAAGTTCTGTAAAAACCTTGGCTCTGCATCACAGGCGATTAGATACGCTGTGATGGACAAGTTCTATAAAAACCTTGGCTCTGCATCACAGATGATTAGATACGCTGTGATAGACAAGTTCTGTAAAAACCTTGGCTCTGCATCACAGGTGATTAGATACGCTGTGATGGACAAGTTCTGTAAAAACCTTGGCTCTGCATCACAGGTGATTAGATACGCTGTGATGGACAAGTTCTGTAAAAACCTTGGCTCTGTATCACAGGTGATTAGATACGCTGTGATGGACAAGTTCTGTAAAAACCTGGCTCTGCATCACAGGCGATTAGATACGCTGTGATGGACAAGTTCTGTAAAAACCTTGGCTCTGCATCACAGATGATTAGATACGCTGTGATGGAAAGTTCAAGTCTCTTGATACGCCACTGTGGCTCTGCACACAGGCGATTAGATACGCTGTGATGGACAAGTTCTGTAAAAAACCTTGGCTCTGCATCACAGATGATTAGATACGCTGTGATAGACAAGTTCTGTAAAAACCTTGGCTCTGCATCACAGGTGATTAGATACGCTGTGATGACAAGTTCTGTAAAAACCTTGGCTCTGCATCACAGGTGATTAGATACGCTGTGATGGACAAGTTCTGTAAAAACCTTGGCTCTGATCACAGGCGATTAGATACGCTGTGATGGACAAGTTCTGTAAAACCTTGGCTCTGCATCACAGATTAGATACGCTGTGATGGACAATTCGATGGACAAGTTCTGTAAAAACCTTGGCTCTGCATCACAGAAATTAGATACGCTGTGATGGACAAGTTCTGTAAAAAACCTTGGCTCTGCATCACAGGCGATTAGATACGCTGTGATGGACAAGTTCTGTAAAACCTTGGCTCTGCATCACTGGCGATTAGATACGCTGTGTGGATGGACAAGTTCTATAAAAACCTTGGCTCTGCATCACAGATGATTAGATACGCTGTGATAGACAAGTTCTGTAAAAACCTTGGCTCTGCATCACAGGTGATTAGATACGCTGTGATGGACAAGTTCTGTAAAAACCTTGGCTCTGCATCACAGATGATTAGATACGCTGTGATGGACAAGTTCTGTAAAAACCTTGGCTCTGTATCACAGGTGATTAGATACGCTGTGATGGACAAGTTCTGTAAAAACCTTGGCTCTGCTCACAGTGATTAGCGCTGTGATGGACAAGTTCTGTAAAACCTTGGCTCTGCATCACAGGGATTAGATACGCTGTGATGGACAAGTTCTGTAAAAACCTTGGCTCTGCATCACAGGCGATTAGATACGCTGTGATGGACAAGTTCTGTAAATTACCCTGAATAGAACTAGCTGATTCATTTCTCTTTGAGGAAAAGACAATATAAAGCATTAAAATGTAATAATAGAAACATAAGCACCTGACTTGACGCTTGCAGTATTTCCTCTCAGTCTTGCTTACGAAAGAAAGCCGTTTAGTAACATTTAGTATGCTTTATTAATTTAAATGAATCAAAACGAACTAATCCTATACTACTTAAAGAAGGTTATGGAGTACCTTAGATCTTTTTTTCACTTTATTGGATTCGCTACGGCTCATTCCTATCACTTCGGATTTGCTTTGTTTGACTCAAATGACGAGGATAACAAGAAATATCATTTTATTTGCCGGCAATCATTCGCCCTTCTAATGAGCACGCACGGTACTTCTCGACCGAAGTGGTCTGACGAAAACCACGGCTATCCTGCTGTATTAAAATTAACCTTTGCACGCATGTTAACCAGGGAATTTCCTTTGCTAATTGGGAAACAACTGTTACGGTCTTAGAATAGGGCATGACCCTTATCCAGTAATTTCAAATTACGGTTTTTCAATTATTAACATTATTTTTTACAGCGTATACGTAAAACTGCATTATTGAGGTTTGCACACTTGTTAGCCTTACATAGTACTATGTACGTGTTAAATGTGTTATTGGTGCGTTGATAAAACATAAATCTGTGTTTCATGAATTTTGTGTGATAAGTGAATATTAATGTTAATGATGCCACAAAATTTTATGGGGTGTTACACAACCAAGAATTAGTAGCATGCCATAGAATAATTTCCAGAGTAGCATAACTAAACCTAAATATTGATTTTTGAACCAAAGTTTCCTCTCTCTAGCATAAACACATGAGGAGATGCGATGTTTTTAGGCAAACACACAGGCAACTTTATAAAAACCACTCAGGAGCTCATAAAATCAACTCAAAATTATAATTCAATTACAATCTCATTTTCTGTTTTTATTAGTCCCAACACAATACTTTTCCCGCGAACCTACAGTAAACACGAGCAAACAATTATGTAAGTTAAAAAAAATGAAAATATATATAGATTATAGTATCTTCAGCGGGGCTCTCACGAGGGAGCTAGGCCTCATTCCCACCAAAAAAGTAATTATCACATGCCCCAATACTTGCAATTTTTCGGTGGCAAGTAAAATGTTTCAAAAAAATATTCGCACCTTTCTCACTCGTACTGAGTGATACAAGTAACCCATTACCATGATAAAGGGTTGCACAAAGAGTGGCCCAAGACCCCTGGGGGTCCTTTGAAATATTTTAGGGTCCGGGAGCTAATAATAGAACTATTAAAGTAAAAGCTGTCAACAGCTCATTAACTTGACGTTCTTTTAATACTTCAATGTTTTAGATAAATCCATAAACCAAGAAATCCCTGACCAAGATTTCATTGGTAAAACGAAATAATAATCATCCAATTTTTCTATTGTAATGTGTTAAATAAATTACATAGATTATATTAGATGTTTTTTTAAATATAGAGCGTCCAAGAGCGATAGGGGTCCGTCGTTTATCTGAAATGGGGGTACGCAGGACTTAGATGTTTGCGTATCCCTGCTTAAAATTCACGTAAAATCTACTTTAAGCTTATATCCTTAAGTTTTTAAAATGTTAAGTTTGATCATCAAATCAATGCATTTTCTGATTAATACATATTTTTCTCAGATCATTAGATTGAGCTGATCTTAGATCAGAGACTTATCAATCCTCGTTATGGGGTAAAATAATAATGTATTTGAACGGTTTCATAGCAACATAGAAAAAGGTAATAAGCTGAACATTGCCCGCTTAAAAAGAATTCTGGTTTCACTGTCGGGCGAATTTCATTTAGAATGCGTCTTTCCGTACCTTAAAACCCATTTCTTGCTTATGGTTCCGGTTCATGCTTTAGAACCTAAGCAGTTACTTAATTGTCAAGCACTGCTCGTAACTCGTTTTGTCTTACTTATATATATATATATATATATATATATATTATATATATATATATATATATATATATATATATATATATATATATATATATATATATATATATATATATATATATATATATATATATAATATAATATATATATATATATTTATATTAAAGTTTCACAAAACTAATTTTTTCGTCATTAGGGACCTCTGAAACGGCATTGTGTCGTGGTCCGAGGTTCAACTTCCGCCATGACGCCTATCCTTAGCGAATTTTATTCCCTAAGGAAATTCGCTAAAACCTGTTATATTGACACTATTATAGTTGTCGATCTTAAGTAGAATCTGAATAGGTGTGTTCCGAGACAAATTTTTGTCCTGAACAAACTCTACATCGATCTATGGTAGCGATGGTTGAACGATGGTCATGGCGATGTTTTGGCGATGGTTTAACTATACGACGATGGTTCGACCCATCGTCGTGTGGAAATATTTATTTTTAATATTTTAAACCTGGCAGGATTCTACGTTGTCGTCATGTCCAAGACATTCAAGTGTCGATACACTTGAATGTCTCGACATGACTTAATGTCGAAACATGATTCAGGTCAAGACAAAAGAAAAGTGTCAACGGTATATAGTGTTGAGACATCGTGATGTCGAGACTACGTGAGAACTTGCCATCGTCTGTCGATGTTTTGTAGTGTCGAGGTCGAGACTATCAAATTCTAACAAAAACACTCCGTGAAAAAAAGCAGCCAAGCCTTGCAAAAAAAGATATGCTATCATAGTTTACGCCAAGTCTATTTCATTTGTTGTTCTCACAAATCTTGGGAGAAATATATGTTTTTATACTATCCGCAACATATGCACACTTAAGCCTTACAAATTTTCACAGAAAAGAAACTTCTGACTTGGCAAGAACGCAGAGGTAAAATTAATTAATCTTAAAGTAATATTGGAGGGGTTTTTTAATAGATGTTTTTATATTTTCTAATTCCACCTCTAATTTAGAAATTCAGTGTGCTTGTCAAGTCGGAAATTTCTTTTCCGTCAATTGTGTAAGGCTTTAGTGTGCATATCTTGCGGATATTATAAAGACATCTATATGTCCCAAGATTTGTGAAAACAGCAAATGAAATAAACTTGGCGTAAATTACGATATCATAACTTTTTACGCAAGACTTGGCTGCGTTTTTTGACGGAGTGTTTTTTTTAATCTCACTTCTTTTTGATCGTAATTTCGATTAGGATATGTGAATTTTGAAAGTGCCTACTTTCTGTCTCTTTTGGCCCATGTTTATGACACACGTAGATTATTTTTGATAAATAATCATCTTGACGGCATGCAAATGTCTGTTATTAGTATGTATTGATGCCTACACAAATCATAACTATTTTCTCACACATACAAGTCTATGAAACTCTGACACAAGCCTTTTAAATAAACCCCTTGATAAGACATGTGGACTGATCTTTTTCTGGTATTAAAAGGTTGAGAGATTTAACTGTCCGTAATTGACAAACTTCCTCTTTGCATAGTTTTTACCAATATAATATTATAACTCGCATTAGTATTACTTTTAAACATATAGTCCAAGAACCGGACCTGAAAAAATGTGAAAAAATGTAGTACAAAATGACTCATTTTGTACTACTTCAAACCAAATATTTCTGAAAATATACCTTAAATTATGAAGAAAAAACGTCTGCCTATCCAGAGTGGAGCCCTTCATATGATTGCGCATGCTCAAAATTTTATAAAATCGCTCAAATTTTAGTTTTGTTGAAATAAATGGTTTCCTGTGTGTTGTGTGCAAAACATGAAGAGAACATTCTTTAAAGGTGATAAAATGTTTTATAAAACGAGGGTTTTATCATCAAAATCTGATAACTGCAACCAAAGTTATAGCTCTTTCAAAAGACTAAAGAAATGGTCAATTTATGCAAAGTCAGTGAATTTCTTTTGAAAAATATTGGCTTTTTGTGCATTTTTGGCCATATTAGTTGTATTTATCCGATTTTGACGAAAAAACACTCGTTTTGTTGGAAATTTCATCAGCTTTACAAAAAGTTCTCTTTATGTTTTGCACACGACCTAAAGGGAACCACTTATTACAAGAAAACTGGAATTTGAGCGATTTTCTAATATTTTGATGGAGTGCATTTATTTATATGAAGGGCTCCACTCTGGATAGGCAGACTATGGTTTTCAATCATAATTAAGGGTATATTTAAAAAGAAATGATTTGAAGAAGTACAAAACGAGTCACATTTTTTAGGCCTGGCTCTTGAACTAATGGTAAATACTTATTTTATTAAAATATATTAGTTGACATACGCGTATATATAAAATTTTACAATTGTTAACTTCCTGAAGTTAAAAAATGTCGTTGTGTCATTGTTGAACGTATATACTTTCATGTTACAAATAATGAATCATAACTTATTGATAAAGTCGTTATAAACCATTAAGTTTTCATATCAAAGCATATAATGTAGAAGATCTGATTAAAATATTTTAAATTTGACAATTTTTCTTTGCTTTAACATGGCAAGGCAGGCCTGTGTTGCAAGGGTGGGCAAGTTTTAATTCATTCAGGCTTCGGAGCTTTTCTTCTACATTAAAAACCAGGACACGCCAAAAAACCGGGTAAAATAATTAGTAAATGTAAAATCAGTAAATAATTTATAAAAAAATATTTTTTTATTAAAAGTACTATAAAACTGTTTATGTGGCTAAACTAAATGTGCCTAAGTGCAGTAGACAGGATGCTAGGGGTGCATATCTTCTGCACACTACTATTTTTCTTATTTAAATAAGATTTATGAGGCCTCGAGAGCGGATTCATATTGCTTTTTGGGTCACCTATTTAAATAGAATTCTCGTACTAATTTTCCTGACTGATACACAAGTTTTTTACGTAAATGTTCGATTTCTACAAAATAAATTAAATTATTTGTTGTTTGTTACACTTGACTAGGGTTGTACTTTACGTGATTAGTTGTTTGCGCGTGGTGAGCATTTTCAGCAATTTTCTAGAAGAGAAAATATTTTAATTTAGCTAATTTTCTACTAATTTAAACCAAGACTTAAAAACTTTCTGTATCTCTTCAAAGATAGAAAAGAGAAGGAAGCACAGATGCCTTGTTCTTTATCTCGGGACTGAATTTCTCAACTTAGCAAACTTTTCCCCAAAATAAAAGAATCAGAAGTGTTTAAGTTTTAAAAAATTCTGGCGCAGAGGTCCGCAAGCTGGACGAATTTTCTTCGGAATACTTAAATTCTTGCTGAACGATCCCTTCATGATTGATTTTTTTGGTTTATGCTTTGATTATAAAAATTTCAACTTGTGCAATAGGGGCGGCATTCTTGCATATTTTGAGGGACTCCTTGATTAGGGTTTATATATACACACACATATATATATATATATATATATATATATATATATATATATATATATATATATATATATATATAATATATATATATATATATATTCTGCTTTACAAAATACTAATACTTCTATGTATATACATTATACATACATATGTATGTTTGTATTTATTTTTAGCATATTCTTGTTAACGGATCTTTTGAACGAATTAATATTTTTAATCAAACTTGGGAAGGACACGATCCTTATTTAAAACCAGTTTGAATCGTCATTAGCCTGATTTGCTATGTAAAACAATAAAATTAGGGGTTGTATTTTTTGTTTGAAAATATGCCTTTAATTATATATTTAAAGGCACTGAATAAAATAAAACTAGTGCGTAGTCAATTTGTCTATTGCAAATAACCGGGAAAACTGTTGGTAAACAAAAATTGAACTAATGCTGATAATGAAATTTGGCACGTATGTTAGACGTATTTAGTACGCATGACTACATGCGTGCCAAATCTCAAAGTGATCGCAACATTTTTCCGTATTTTATGATTATTCGGAATTTTCGCTGAGCCATTATTCCGGGTTAATGACGTAATAAAAAACATTTCCCGAATACCATTAAACTACACCTATAGACTGGTTTTCGTACAAAGTTTCAACTCTCTAGCATATATACTATCCCATAATATACATGGGATTGGCGTTATGTAATTTTTTTTTATTTTTATAATATTCTTTATTTAATAAATATAAATACAAATATAATTTTTACAAAAATCATTAGTACAAGTATATAAAAAATTATTAGATTAATAAGTAATGCTCCGTACAGATCATCTTGTCGCAAAATTTTCCCAAAACTTGAGTTGCTAACAGTCACAGAGCTGTACATTTATAGAAATCTTAAGCAAATCCATTCAATAAAAAAAAAATTAAAAAGTATGTTGATGTACATGACTACAATACAAGAAATAAAAATAAACTTTTAAGTCACAGTCACCGTACAGTAAAATACGAAAAATCTCAAAAGTTCAGCGTAATTAATAAGCTTACTGGTACACAAAAATTCATCACTTCGAATAAATTGTAAAGAAAAAATATAATTCTGGATAAATTACCGTAATTCAGCGATATTGGTATCAAATTGTCCAGTTTATAACTCAGTTTATGAAATGATCCAT
Organism: Microvelia longipes; assembly: GCA_018340805.1. NCBI lineage: Eukaryota > Metazoa > Arthropoda > Insecta > Hemiptera > Veliidae > Microvelia > Microvelia longipes. Next base: position 7,738,812 of record JACMZG010001893.1, read on the forward strand.
GTAATGGTAGCTCCAATTTAACTTTTTAAAGTTGACGTAGAAAAACACATTTTGGCAACCAAATTTTCATACATGGCAGACGATTATAAAAAAAATAATTAGTCAGTTTTTTTTTCTAGTTATTTCCCTTTTCACTTTCTCTTGGTACAGTCTTTTATTTTTTTCTTGCTTCTACTACGTCTTTCTACTACTCTTTTCGATTCTTACTCTTCACCAACTTTATTTTAATTTTAACACAGAACTGTGCAGTAAAGAGGTGATGGAGATGCTTTCAGTAGTTTTTTATTAGCTTTTTTACTTTCTGACTATGACTCTTTTTAAGAGGTCTACTTTTTCTCAATTGTTTGATAATGGCTTCATAGCCGAAACGTCACATTAATCATAGTCTTTTATTACCACCCTATAAGACACTACCTCATCTTAAATAAAAAAAAAAATAATTAGGTAATTAAACTACCAGGTGTCGACTTAGGTAGATACTAATTGTATTTCTTAGTAGCTATAGCTATAGCTCACGATAGCTAATGCTAATGGTCAGCTAATCAGGGTGATTATTTCAAATGTACCACCAATGTTTGTTAAACCTATTTATTGCGAATGTTTCGAAGAAAAATGAGCTTCTTTTAAAAGACCAGTGAAACAGGCTTTACAGTTCCTATTATAGCTTCTGCTGTACGCGCTTCTTCAATTGAACATTTTTCCAAAACAAATTCGCAGTAAATGTTTAAGATTTTTTTGTTAAAAAACTTCTGAGAGGGTTTCCACTTCAAACAAGAAGAAATGAACTAATTCATATTACTGCTTTAAGTTAAGATTTAATAAAATAAAACTTAGGCATTTCGAATCGACTGTAGTTAAAGATTAATAATAAAATGTAATATAGACTGATATTAAAATTGTTAATCAATCATTTTGACCCTGTTACATTCAAGGAAGTCTATAATGATTTATTAAACATCATAAACCCTTTCATTGCATTTCCTTGTCATGGTAAAGCAAGGAAAAAAATACATAGGAAGAATGCAGTTAATTAAAAAAAAGCTGATACGGTATTTCTTACATATATAGTTCTTAGCAAAATGTTTTGCATGCTAAGAACCAGGTATGTTGACTTAGTTTATGAAAGCAAATGTTAAATTAACATGTGTCTGATTTTAATACTGAATAAAGGCATGGTGAGTTTATGTATCTGCTTTTAAATGAGAAGAAATTATTTGCCTAATTTTTCCAATTGGTCTTCTGGACGTAAAAACGATCGTTTCGCCACCAATATTGATTTCATTGAACAATGTTGATATCATGATTCAATGTTAATATCATTATACAATGTTGATATCATAATACTATGTTGATATCATGATACAATGTTGATATCATAATACTAAGCTGATATCATGATTCAATGTTGAAATCAAGATGCAATTTTAATATCATGATGCAATGTTGATATCATGATTTTTCATAATTTGCAATGCTGAACAAATTTTCACAAATTGTCGACTTCACATGTTTTTTACTGACCCCATCGAGTTGTCATGTGATAAAAATTTTGAATGTATAGAATTTTTGTCGAGTCATTACTTGGGGTTAATTACGCCATAATCTTTTTTAAACAATTGGGTCCAATGCTTTATTTATACGATTAATTAGTACATTCAAACAAACTTCTAAAACCGCGGATCGTATTCAGTACGATATCTAAAATCGTTAATATTAGCTGTATGCCCCATGCGGAGGGAATTCAATTGGATACGCTAGAACTACGGAGATGACATCTAAATGGATCCCCGAATACGCTGTATGTTCCTCCAAAGGCGATCGTATTCAACGGATATCCTTCTCGCCGATCTTTTATTTCACTTAAATATTTCCGGTTTTTATTTAATAACTTTTGAAACATTATTATTTAAAGAAATCACAATTTAATTAAATTTTTTACAGATATATTTTTGGTTTTTAACTTCCTTATAACCAAAAGTGATCCTTCTCCATAAAAGACGCGATGTTATGGCGGGATCAGCTATCACGTAATTTCACTCGATCAATTAAGCAAATACGGTACAAGAATTGTATCGAATTAAATGCGTATGGAATACGATGACCTGTTGAATACGCTTTGAGCACGTATTAAATTTTGTCCAAGTGTCATTCTGATTTTAAAAAATTCTGGCGCGGTGGTCCGCATGTCGGGCGAATTTCCTTTGAATGCGTGTTTCCGTGCTTAACAACAATCCTGGTTGGAATGATAATTTTTATAGTTTTTAACATTATATATGTTTACAACTACTAAATAACTATTTCCGGCGCGGTGGTCCGCTGTCGGGCGAATTTCATTTAGAATGCGTGTTTCCGTGCTAAACAACCCATTTCTTGCTTATGCAAGAACCATGCCCATTGCGTGGTTCCGGTTCATGCTTTAGAACCTAAGCAGTTACTCAATTGTCAAGCACTGCTCGTAACTCATTTTGTCTGTATTTTCTAAAGGAAATGCGCATAATTATCCAGTTGGTTGTACAATACTATGCCTCTAAAATTAGAAGTACGCACTATTATTTGCACTAGTTTAAAGCTTAGTTACTTATCTTTAAGCTTAGTCAGTTATCTTTTAAGGTTTTAGCGCATTTCCTACTAAAATAATGCTGCTAATATAGCTGTAAACTAATAAAAAGCTGTAACGATAAAAAATTACCGTCTCTTCTAGGATGTGAACCCAGGTACCCTGAGTTTGAGTGGTCGTATTGACTCCGGACCACTGGCATTCAACTCAGAGGCCCAAAAAACATTGAAAACGACACCCTACTCGAAATTTATTTTTCAACGTCCGTAATTTTGGTTTTTCATAATGTTTGTGGTTTTTTCGACTTTTTGGTAACTTAGAGTGGTCGTATCGACTTCGGACCGGTTTCATTCGATTCAACGCCCAAAAATACAAATAAAACCGACACCCTACTAGAAATTTATTTTTTATGGACCTAAGTTTTGGTTTTTGGTAATTTACAATGGTTGTTTTCGACTTTTTGGTCACTTCAAGTGGTCGTATTGACTTCAGACCGGTTTCATTTGATTCAGCGTCTCAAGAAACATAACTATTGACCTTTTTCGCGGCAAAAATTATTAACCCTGAATTTCGCCGATTTTTTGAAAATTTCTCTGACTCAGCAAACCAGGTTAATGACGTCACAAAAACCTGATTTTCTATAGGGTTTGTGTCCTTCCGAAGGTTGATTTTTGTACCAAGTTTGGTTCAAAAATATTAATCCGTTTGAAAGATAGAGTGTTTACAAGGAAGTGTTAAGAAATACATATATACATACATACATACATACATACATACATATATATATATAATATATATATATATATATATATATATATATATATATATATATATATATATATATATATATATAATCTTACAAAACGTATGTTTTCGTCATTAGGGACCTCTGAAACGGATTTGTGTCGACTTCCGTCATGACGCCTATCCCATTAGGCGAATTTCCACAGGAAATTCGCTAAAAGTATTAAAGCTATTGTAAGAAAGCAACAGGGATTTTTGTAGTCGCGTGGCCCGGGGCAAAGTGTTTTGCGAATTTTCAAATGACAAATTTACGTCTTGGGCCTTGTCGAGTAGCGGTCAGGGTTTCTTTTCGAGGTTCTTCACCGGGGATGAGGAGGGGGGGGGGGGTAATATCTGAGGGGTTATACACACTTGTATAAAACTTTTGACCGCAGGAGGGGTTGCAACAATTTTTTTGCACCCTTTAAAAGAGCGGTTAAATAGGTCCTACTCAGATCAAATCAAGTGAAACTTTATCTAAGCAATAATAGTTTTCTTAAAAGAAAGTTAGTGATTTCATCATTACACGGCTAAATGGCATTGTTGGCCTTCTAAGTTTGTTGGTACGTGTTGCGATAACTGCCGTACAAGTTTACTGATATAGATACAATTCGCTGAACAAGTTGGGATAATTAAATGTCAGAGCAGTATAGTTTTAGGTTAAAGTTCTACCAATATTTTCTAAATAGCGGCAAATATTGCGGATCACATATAAATAGTAACAAAATAAGACATATATCACTTGAAAGTCCTTACAAAATAGAAAAATAAAATATATATATCAAGATTAAAAAATTCAAAATAGCTGCCAAGAATTTAAATGGCAGCCTATATGGTCGACGTTATAAAAAAATTAAATCTAATAGACCGAGTAATATATCATTGGAAAGCACGTGATGAGAAAAAAAGCTTAAAAACGCGTTTCAAAAATGATTATAGCCGCCATTTTGAAAAAAAAAAATAATTTAAGTTATTTACATAGTTAAATTTAAATTGAGCCCATTTTACATGCACAAATTACAGTATTGTTTCTTGTAATATAGCGAGCAGATTGAATTCAGTATTTTTACATGCACAAATTACAGTATTTTCTTGTAATATAGCGAGCAGAAATTCACTATTTTTACATGCACAAATTACAGTATTGTTTCTTGTAATATAGCGAGCAGATTGAATTCACTATTTTTACATGCACAAATTACAGTTTTGTATATTGAAATATAGCGAGCGGATTGGACTCACACGTATCTCCTTGCATATAAATTTTAAATTACTTTCACAATATATCAAACCTTATATTGAGTCATTATTACTGTTAAAAATCTTTAAACACTAATTTTAAAATAAAAAGTATTTTGAAACTACTATTCACGTTACCAGGCTTTTATTTTACATAAAGAAACAATGACTTTACTTTGTACTTAATATATTTTGACCATTTTGGTGGTCATCTTCAGAATATGACCACAATAGAATAGAGCTAAGCTGTAACCCCATCCAAGCCCAGTGAATGCAGGTAGCTTTTAAAAAAGACCTACGTACAGCTTTATGCGGCGGGTTTAGATATCGGAAGGACAGGATTTATTTTGTATACTTTCTTTATGATTCACTCCAATATCTTTAATTTCAATTAGTAGTGTTTTAATAAGTGTATGAAAGCAGACGGAAGCGTTTGAGGTAGCGTTTGTTCATGTTCTTGTGTCCGCTGCTCATTTCCTGTGAGCGTAGAAAAGTGTGAAGCAAGTTTTAAACAAAATATCAAACTGTAGACATCATTTAGTAGCTTTTTAAAATTCTACCCAAGCCGACAGTAATTCCGTGCTAAAAAAGGATTAATATGAAATTTGAATTGAAGTTTGAAAAAAACTTAATGTTTTCTCTTATATTGTTACCATGAATATATTTTAAGCCCGCTAAGGTTCACGTTTGTTTTAAAGCCCTTAGATGTAACAAGAGGTTTCAAACAAAAAATAAGGAAAACCTATTATCGCACACTAAGTAAGGGAAAAAGTTTTTCTCACAGTATATTATCTTTATTGTCTTCTTTGTTGTTACAAAGAAGAGAATAAATAATTTAAACAAAAGTAATTTGACATCGCTAATAAAGTAGCATTATTATTATTATTAAGTAGCATTAAATAAACGAAATCATTTTGGTATACAATCAAAATAAATATGAGAGAATCAATAACGCTATTATAATTCAGAGATAACGAGTCTTGAAACATCTTTCTAGGGCTCTCGGAGCTCTGTGCAACTTCATTGTAGCCATCTTTAGGATTGTGTAATGATTATAATTAATGAATCCTTGTCGGGTTTTACGCTCAGCGTTTCGTTTTGTATCATACAAGTGTACAGTCATAGCAGAGTAGTCGTAGCAATTTCACATTTTTTTGCGAATCTTCTTGGATTTTAAAAGGAAGAGCGCTTATATATAAATCTGAAAAAAAATTAAGCAAAATGTTTTTCGTAAAATGATAATCACCTGACGACCTGACTTTAAATAAAAACGATTATAGACTAAATAAAATATGAAAACAGAAATCAAACAATTTTGATTTTTTTATATAATTTTGATTAGGAATTCGCAAAAAAAGGTGTACAAGGCGCCTTATTGGCGGAACTTTTCCTGACCACATGGAATTCACTACGCCCATACTCACTAGTTCGGACCCGCTTTGCTCGTCCTCAGACAGTAAATACATTCGTGTCAACGGTCACCTATCCAGGCAAAACTCGCACATTGCTGCTTAACTTTTATGATCCAACAAAAACAGTATGTATATATGCTAGTATAATAAAACTTAGTATGATTATTTATTATGTAAAGGGTTACATTCATAACATATTTCTACTTAATTGGATTTTTTTTTATTTTTTTACCATTTTTAAAAATATGTATAAAAATATATATAAATTATATTTATAATTTTTAAAAAATGTATAGAGTCATTCAATAAAAATAGAACTATTGTTGATAATAAGATAAAACTTAGCACATATGTCGGTTTTATATGTGGCTACATTCGTAACAATTCCAGATTTGAACAATATATGTTTCCGCATTTTATGAATTTTCGAAATCTTTGCTGAGTCATTAGAGCAGGTTAATGTCGTCATAAAAACATTGTTTTCCGGAGAGCACAACTAGACCTAAAGATTGATTTCGGTACCAAGTTTTAACTTTCTAGCATAAATACACTGGGGTATTCGATGATAACAGACAACGCACACACAAACACAGACAACTTTATGAAAACCACTTAGGCCTTAAAAACACCTGGGACGGATAATTTGGGTAAATCCCGGTTTTGAATTTTTTTACAAACACCATACTTTTCCCTAATACCTACAGTATTAAGTAAAACAATATTAAAATTATGACAAAAATTAATGACATATAAGATATAATGTAAACAAGAATCTTCTTCTTTGTGCCCTTCTTCCCTAAAGAGAAACTGTCATGGCGGACGATTTTTAACCTCTATCAAAACTCAAGGATTCATACATCATTTTAGAAAAATAGCATTGTTAGAAAAGTCATTCTGTTTATTTAAAATAACAGTACTGTTGTTTCTTGTAGAAAGATAAATGTCTAGCTTTTCTAAGGATAGGATTTCTCTATGAATAACCTGCATATCGTTGTCTTTATTAACTCGTGACCCGGATCCACATAACATGTAGTGAAAAAAGAACTTCGCAAATATCTTTCGAATTATTACTGTAAGATCGTTTCTTTTATTTTACTATATCTGTTCCTGTTTTTATTTGATGCATTAAGACTTTAATATTACATTCTTCTCTTTAAGTATAACTACGTTATTTATAGAACTAAAATGTTCTTTTCTGCTTTGCTCAACCTGACATACCTGTCTATTCTAGTAAATAGCCACTCTCAGGACAATGACGTCAATATTCAACCATAGGTGGACCATAATCGCGTCACAATCATTTCGTAGTAATAATATTATGTTTTTTGTTAATTAAAATGAAACGATATAAAATTATTGTCGGTTCTAAGCTTCGAACCCGGGTCTCCAAAGTTGAGTGCTTCGAGTGCTCGTATCGATTCTTAAAGAGCCCTAAAACATGGCATACGACATGATACTCAATATGTTTTCTCTAACGACACTATAAGTTTCCAATTATTCACCATGAATTTTAGTGTTGTTTAGAGTGCGGTCACATAGTACCGGTTAATTTTAATGAAGAATCCAGATAAATATAAAGGACGACATTTTCCTTGAAGTATTTTTAAAGATTGCTTTGAAAATATGAATCCGTTCAAAAGAGAGAGGTTTAAGTTTTGTTCGGAAAAAATACATATATAACTTTCATACTTATACAAACACATACATATATTAATATGTTTATATTTACCTACTTTTTGTTTACGTAACTAAATAAGACATTAGAATTCGATTTTTAAAAAACTTTATATAGCTTCCAGAACTACGCCATTATATATAAGACAAATATGTTTAGTATTGTTGCAATAACTGTCACTGGCTTGTATTGTTACTGTTCATAACAATATAATATACCTTTCTACTAGTTCATTTATATTATCTTATACTAAATCATTAAAACGCCATGATTAGAAAATATATAAACTTCTATGGGGCCCCATTTGAAGTTTAATGGTATAGCACAACTTGGACTGGGGCCTTAGCTACTTAATAATGTTAAGAGACTAAAATAAGGAAGCCTACCTATCAATGAAGGCACCATTTGTAGGTAAAAGATACAGCATAAATCTGACTGGAGCCCCGCGACTTAATGATGTTACAAAAAACCAAACTAAGCTGTATGGGGGCCATACTTGTATATCCCTCTGACTGGAGCCCCGCGACTTAAAGATGTTACAAAGAACCAAACTAAGCTGTATGGGGTCCATACTTGTATATCCCTCTGACTGGAGTCCCGCGACTTACTAAGCTCTAAAAATGATACCCACTTAATAATATTAGATATAATATGAGGCAGATAGATATATGATAGATATGAGGCAGACTTAAAAATAACATAGCACAATTCTAGGATTAGTAATATTTTTTTAATTCTACTCCTTGGGGGCCCCTAATTGCCAGGGGCCTCCCGCAACGCGGGCCCATAGATACGTCTCTGTATTAAATCCTCTATTTTATAATCTTTTAATACTCTACATTAAAATTATTATGAAGACTAACTACAAGCCCTCACTCCAGCATTTGCTCTTGAAAGCTTCAATTTTTTAAAAAATTCTATACGCCCCCACAAATTTAAATCTAGAGATACATTTGAATTATTAATTGTTATTTCTTTACCATTGTTTTTTAATGTGTAAATTTAAACTGAAAATATACTTTTTATTATATACATGACAAGTTGTTTGTTTAACATAGTTTAACTTTATTATACATACATACATACAAACACACACTCACACAATATATATATATATATATATATATATATATATATATATATATATATATATAATATATATATATATATATATATATATATATACATACATACATATATATCCGTTTTAAATAATTAATAAAGTTTGGTTCGGGACCACGGAATTCGGTCTAACATCCAGGTCTACCTCCCGCCATACGAGCTACCTTAAAAAACGAATTTATTTTAAATAAAATTCGCTAAACGTATATAAATAGCATAGGATAATTAAAGTAAAGTATTACGTATTTAAACAACAATGCAAAATTGTAGAGAAGAAGTTGGTCTCGGAAAGTTTGCTGTGAAAACAAGACAGATATTGTCTTAATGTAATATTCTCTGAGACTAATTAGATAGTTTGAAACTGTAAAACTTTTTTAATCCTGAGAATAAAGAAAACAAAAACTTTTTTAGCGCCGTAAGGAATAAAGTCAATATTTGCTTAATTAATTATCAGAGGATGTGACCCAGATGTCTATACTGGGGACCGAAAACCGAAATCTTAGAAGAAAATTGATGGCAAATCCGGAACTACTTCTTTTCTATTCTAAGTGTCTCGGATAACTCGGTAGAGCAAAATATCAAAAGCAGAAGAGCAAAAGAAAAACTTCAGCGACAGAAAGTACAGATTTTGTGTAATTTTGCACGGATTTTAAAGTCTACAGTAAGCGAACGCTCGTCTCGCTTGTTAAAATTTGCTTGCGTAAACGGAAAATTATTGCGAGAACCATAAATACCTAATTGCTAATAAACTGCCAAGGCTTTTGCCGTTATTGTCATGAAGATTTAGGTCTTCCGGTGGTGGCCGCGTCAATGTAGATTAAGAATCCAACAATTCGCTTTTAATGTGGGAGGCAGGGATGTAGGTTTCATCTTCAGTTCAGTTTTGTAGAGCATTGTGTTTCTATCCATGATGTTCTACATCCCTGAAGATGCATTCCACAGTGGAAGCGCAACGTCAAAGTCTTCGTATACATGAACGCGGCCACCACTGGAAGACCTAAATCTTCATGATAGATCTACCTACTTACTGTCAAGTTTACTTAAGTTATTGAATTAAAATGTTTAATGAAATACGTATCTGGGCGCGAATATTCGCTCCATTATAGAATCTTTAGATGCTAAAACGCGATCGTTAATCGAAAAAGTAGATGAGTCCCAGTCAGTTTTGGAAAGCATTGTGTTTTTATCTATTACATCCCGGAAGATGCGACCAAAGTGGAAGCTAAACGTCAGATTATTCATCTATATTGATGAGATCAGCACTGAAAGACCTAAATTTTCATGAAAACGAGAATGTCCTCTAGCATCGGCTTACTACAATAGAAGTACCTACATCCAAAAGAAATCTAAGAAAAATATTAAACTCTTTTACATTCTAAACCACCTAAACTACAAACTAGTGTGGTTTCATAGCACCCTCAAACACCTAAACTTTAAAGCTAAACCACCTAAACTACAAACTAGTGTGGTTTCATGGCACCCTCAAACACCTAAACTACAAAATAGTGTGTTTTCATGGCATCCTCAAACACCTAAACTACAAACTAGTGTGGTTTCATGGCACCCTCGAACACCTAAACTACAAACTAGAGTGGTTTCATAGCACCCTCAAACACCTAAACTACAAACTAGTGTGGCTTCATAGCACCCTCAACCATCTTTTATACGAAAGTAGATTATTTGAAATATTTGAAACTATCATTTAATTGAGATGAAACAAAGTATACGTTTGGTGAGTATTAAATTAATTAACAGAGTAAATGTCTACTTAATCAATGTATAAATTCTGAAATGTAAGCATAGAGCGTATTTTAATCCACAACTCTCCCTCGGTGTTTAATTTATACCGCAGGCAGGATGGTTTATTATTTTAGTAACCTCTGCAACCCCCTTAGTAAAATAATTCATAGGAAACCAAATTAGAGCAAACACCTTCAGTGCTTAGCGGCTCATGCGCATTGTCCACGTAAATTTATACAGTTCGTAATTATATAAAAAATTTATTTCAAACAAAAACAAGAGGCCGTCGGTCTGTTGGCTGCTTTGCAACGTGGCCGCCACGTATAGGGAGGCCAAAGCGCTTCCCTATATTAGGTTTTGTCCAGTATTATGTTGTCGTATCACTCTTGTTTGTATGTAGCATTCTCTTATACATGCCAAACGATAAAACAACATTATTGTTGATATTTTGCAATTTAGTTTGTCTAATATAGTAATACTTAATATACATATTATGTGTGTTAAGTTTCAGCGTGATCCATAAGGTTCCATTTAAGAATAAGGCTGAATTTACAGAATATTCATTTGAATTATTCGAAGATGCGACTAGGAGTACAGTTTTTAAAATTTTAGAGTTTGAATGTAGGCACCAGTCAGTTACGTTATATGATAATTGATGAAATTTCGTTATGTTGCAGACGCGTAGACTTTGTTTCAGCTGTTCTGTCTTGTGACAGAAAAGCAAGAAGTTACCTAAGTTTTAGGATTTTCAACAATTATTTAGTAGTTTGGAATTTAAAGTCGTTTAGTATGTGGTAGAATCCTAGTTTCCTGTGTTTCTACAATTCTTCATTGTTTAGGACCTTCAAAACTTATACAAAGGTAAGGCTAGTATTTCTTCAGAAATTTTTTTTCGTTTTAGCGAATTTCCTTTGGAAATTCGCCTAATGGGATAGGCGTCATGGTGGAAGTCGAACCTCGGACCACGACACAAATCCGATTCAAAGGTCCATAGCAAATAATAGTGCGTACTTCTAATTTTAGAGGCATAGTTTTGTACGACCAACTGGATAATTATGCGCATTTCCTTTAGAAAATACAGACAAAATGAGTTACGAGCAGTGCTTGACAATTGAGTAACTGCTTAGGTTCTAAAGCATGAACCGGAACCACGCAATGGGCATAGTTCTTGCATAGTTCAATGGGCATAGTTCTTGCATAGTTCAATGGGCATAGTTCTTGCATAGTTCAATGGGCATAGTTCTTGCATAAGCAAGAAATGGGTTGTTTAGCACGGAAACACGAATTCTAAATGAAATTCGCTTGACAGCGGACCACCGCGCCGGAAATATTTTTTTTTTTTTTTTTTTTTTTTTCCATCTAAACGTAACCCGTTTAGAAAGCCGTTTATTTTCCATATGCCCCAATAATTATTACATATGTTATCTGCTATTGAAAACTTAAAATGTATAAATTGTTGGTTTAAATTCAAATTTAATTATTTTCCCGCTCTGTTGTATGAGTGATGGATATTTGAACACACCTGTTGTACCTTGAATGAATACGTTGTAAAAGTAATAAAAATATACGTTTTATAATAATTAAATTAAAAGTTTATTTTATAAAACTAACAGGTTATGCGGCCCAGTATTAAATAAAGTAAAAACGGTTCGAAAACATAAACGGTTACGAAGAGTACACACGCGAGTTTCGAATTCGTGAAAGAAAAAACAAAAAAAACGAGTTATGGCATCGGAAGTAATAGCCATACCAAAGCTGACCGGCGCTGGCTCATTTTTGAGCTGGAAGTTCCGAGTTCAGGCCCTGCTGGAGGCGAAGGAACTTTCGTCAGTTATAACAGAGACAAAAGTCGACACCCAATTCAAAAAAAGTGACGCGACAGCAAAAAGTATTATTTGCTGCACCATCGATGACGTGCACATTGCTCTCATCCTTAACTGCAAGACATCTAAAGAGGTATGGGATTATTTTAATGACAGATATGGTGGGGACATAGACAGGAGGGTTGCAGAGATCAAAAACGATGTTGCCCGCTTGTCCATGAAAAATAATGAGACGTGGGAGCCCTACTTAACCAGAGCAGAAAAGCTGCTTCAAACAGCACGCTCATTAGGAGCGTCAATAGAAGACAATGAATTTATAGTATCACTACTAAGGGGATTGACTACCAGGTATCACCCCATAGCCATGCAGTTTGACACGGTTCCCAAAGCAACTCTTGCAGACATTCGTCGTTGTTTTGTTCTCCACGATGAGAGGGCAGGCGTAGAGGATGTAGAATCAAATGCTTATAAAGCCCAACACTTCAAAAATTACAACAACAACTATAACAAAACCTGTACTATCTGTAAAAAGAAATTTCATCTTGCTCAAGACTGCTGGTTCAACCCAAAAAATAAAAACAAGCGTCCATTTCATAAGAAAAAACAAAATAAAAATGAAAGACACAGAGCAAGTGTTGCCAACAACAATGAACCTGAAACTGACGATGCTGCCTGGATGGCATCTCACGATGACAAGGTACCTCTTAATGATTACATACTTGATTCGGGAGCAACAATACACATGTCCAGCAACAAAGAAGATTTTATACAACTAAAAGAACAAAGTAGCCCCATACGAATGGCTGATAACAGACTAGTTTATTCACAAGGTATTGGGCGTATAAAATTGAGAGGGCCCGAAGGAAAACAGTGTACTATTGAAAACGTCTTGTACGTCCCAGATATCAAAGGTAACTTACTATCTGTTAGTAAATTGACAAAAGATAAATACAGTGTCAGATTTAATTCCACTCATTGCTATGTCAGTGATAAACAAAAGAAGACTGTACTTATAGCAGAAAAAGAAAATAATTTGTACGTACTGAAACGTATTCCATGTGAAATTGCACTGATGACCAAAAACAATGACCCAATATCATGGCATAAAAAACTTGGTCATGTAAATTACTATTATTTGGACATGCTAATACAGAAAGACATGTTACATCAGTTGAAATGTGATAGAGTTGATATGGAATCTATTCCAAAATGTGAAGTTTGTGTTCAAGCGAAGACTCCGAGAAAACCATTCAAAACTGTGTTTGAACAGCAATCAAACAACATTTTAGAACTACTGCACGTCGACTTAGTCGGACCTATTACACCGCCATCACTAGGTAACAGTAATTATGTTTTAACTATAGTAGATGACTTCTCGAGAAAAATTTTTGTAAAATTTCTAAAATCTAAGAATGAAACAGCTCAATTATTGAAAAATTTTATTCTATGGTCTCAAAATCAGTTCAATAAAAGAGTCAAAATAGTGAGAAGTGATGGAGGGGGAGAATTTGTAAATTTTGAGTTAAAACAGTTTTATGAAAATCAGGGTATACAACATCAATTAACTGTAGCGTACTCTCCCAGTCTAACGGAATTGCGGAGAGAGCTAACAGAACCCTAGTTGAAGGGCAAGAGCATTGCTCATTGGAGCAAAATTGCCATTAGAATTTTGGGCTGAAGCCATAGGAACTACAGCTTACTTAAAAAACCGAACCCCTTCAAAGAAAACAGCCTTAAAAACTCCAGAAGAAATTTTCACTGAAAAAAAACCAAATGTTGCTCATTTGAATACATTTGGTAACAAATGTTATTTTTGGATCCCTAAACATAAAAGAACAAAATTAGAACCAAAAATGGAGAAGGGTATATTTGTTGGATACTCTCACCAGCGAAAAGCATTTAGAGTATATGACATAAAAAATGCAAAAATTATCGAGTCAAGAGATGTAACTTTTTATAATCAAAATTGTTCAGATGAACTAAAGGGTCCTAATTTTACTGAATTAAACAATAATAATTTGGAATCATTAGAAAATATGTTCTTCCAAAATTATAATAAACAAGATTTGGTTTTTATTCCAACAAATTTTGAAGATAAACCTAAAGGCCCCAAAGATAAACCTAAAGGGCCAGAAGATAAAACTAAAGGCCCCAAAGATAAACCTAAAGGGCCAGAAGATAAACCTAAAGGACCCCAAGATAAACCTAAAGATAAATCTAATGTTACTCCAATTAATCCTCCCGTGAGCTCAAATCAAACAGAGGGTACTACAAGGCCAATAAGAAGTACTCGTACAAACATAAACTATAAAGACCTGGCTGATGGAACACTTGAAGAATCTAGCCTGGATTTGGATGAAACATATTTACCTAACAGTGATGAAGAATTACCTAACAGTGACGAAGAAGAAGAAGACTTAAATTATTCTGAAAATTGTATGATTCCAAGGAACTACAATGAAGCAAAAAACTCTAAATTCGCGGCTCAGTGGCTCGAGGCTATGAATAAGGAGCTTGATTCCTTAAATAAACACCAAGTATGGTCTTTACAAAAATTACCTGAAGGCATACAACCAATAAAGTGTAAATGGGTGTATACCTTAAAAAGGCATGGCGATGAAACTAAATTTAAAGCTCGCTTGGTTGCACTAGGTTGTGCCCAAATTCAAGGAGAAAATTATTCCCAAACATATGCCCCTGTTATGAAGCCTGCCACATTTAGAATTTTGATAGCAATTGCTGCCAAAAATCAATGGCAAACTCAACACTTAGATGTCGAGACAGCCTACCTGTATGGTAATCTTAACGAAGTCATATATATGACTCAACCACCAGGTTTTAATGATGAAAATGAAAATTATTATTGTAGACTACACAAAGCAATTTATGGTTTGAAACAGAGTGGGAGAGTATGGTTTCAAACCATAAGTGAGCATCTAGTTAATCATGGTTTTATACAATTTAAAGCTGATCCTTGCCTGTACATGCGAAAAATAAATGACAAGTCTGTTTTGTACTTATGTTCCCATGTTGATGATTTTTTTATAGTTTTTTCTGATAAAGATGTTTTAGAAGACTGTTTAGATATTATTAAAAGTAAATTTAAAATAAAAAATGAGACTAACTTTAATAATATTCTTGGTATAGAAATGAAAAATAAATCTAAAGGAATTGTCATTTATCAGCGCTTATACATTCAAGAACTGCTAAGTAAATACAACATGCAAGATTGCTACCCAGTAACAACACCGCTTGATCCAAATCAAGATTTGGAGATTTTTACTGATTCACCAGCGGTGGATGTTACTGAGTATCAAGGGTTGCTAGGATCCTTGATGTATCTGACAAAAACCAGACCTGATCTGGCTTTTCCTATTAGTGCATTGTCTAGATACTCCAAGGACCCTAGAAATGTCCACTTAAAGGCATTAAAAAGAATTATTAAATATGTAAAGGGTACACAAGACTACGGATTGTGTTACACAGATTGCAATATTAAGTTGTCTTGTTATGTTGATGCCAGTTGGCGAGATGGCCGTGGCACACAAAAATCCACAAGTGGATATTTTTTCTTACTTGGAAAAAATATAATATCATGGGTTTCAAAATTACAGCCCAATACAGCACTATCCACTACAGACGCAGAAATCACAGCTATGTCTGAAAGTATTAAAGAAGGTTTATTTTTAAAAACCTTATTGGAAGAGATTTTCCAAAAAGACATAGGCCCTATTGATTTTAAATGTGATAATCAATCAGCCGTTATACTGTCCAATAATGGATCTACCACATCTAGATCACAACATATGATTAGACAAATCTCTTTTATACATGATCATATTAGATCTAATTGTATTAAATTACATCAAGTAGATTCAAGAAATCAGGCTGCTGATTTTCTCACTAAATCTTTGCCTAAAAGGCCTTTACAAAAGTGTCTTGAGAAAATAAATTTTCTTAAAGTCAAACAAACTAAATTTAATTAATAATTTCAATAAGAATTTAATTTTAATTTTACTCTCATTTTTTGGAAGTTTCATAAGTAAGCATTTAACTTACTTTTCTTTTGTTTCTTTTATCCTTTTAAAGAATTGTTATTTTGTATTATCTTTAATCTAAATTCAATTTTGTTTTTTGAGACTAATTATCATTTTCTCAGTAACTAATATTTTTCAAGAATTTTTATTTCTAAAGACATTTTTATTTTTGTATTTCACTCAATTTAAATTTATGGGGGGGCTGTTGGTTTAAATTCAAATTTAATTATTTTCCCGCTCTGTTGTATGAGTGATGGATATTTGAACACACCTGTTGTACCTTGAATGAATACGTTGTAAAAGTAATAAAAATATACGTTTTATAATAATTAAATTAAAAGTTTATTTTATAAAACTAACATAAATTACTTAAAAGGATATTTTTTTTTTATAAATGAAAACGGAATTTAGCTACAAATTAAAGTAAAATAAAGGTAAATAATTTCGATTTCAAGACTATATGGTTTAGCCTAGTAGAACAATAATTAAAATAAGATAAAAATTTAATAAATATAAAATAAATCTAAATAATAAAGTAAAGGAAGTAAATTATTATAAAAACATATTAAAGATATAGAAATAAAAAAAAATAATAAGATAGAAATAAGAAAACAAAATATTGTTGTAATAAGATCGAAATATAAAAGTAAAATATTCTACAAACTTAGTAAATCAAAATCTAAAGAATTAATAAATTTAGAAAAAAATGTTAAAAAATTTGACAAACATTTGAAAATTTGTTGGGCTCCAAGATTCTCCTCTTGTGACAAGACTTGATATTAATAAGCTTCTCTTTGCATCAAAAAGTGAACAATCAAAAAAACATGTTGCCATGTTTGTGGAGTAACTCTATCGCAGCTACATGATGGATCTGTAATGATGTTAAAACGGTGGAGATATGCTTTGTTGGAGCCATGGCCAGTGAGAGCTTGTGTTATTTTGTATGTTATGGCGATATTAATTTTTGATCTGCCCTCAACTGTTGGAAAAAATTGCTTTGTCCATAGTCCTTTTTCTGAGTTTCTCCATATTTCTTTCCATTTTTGTAAGCTTATATCATAGCTCAGCCGTTTTAACGTCGATTTAGGGATTCCATCATATACAGAGCATTCACTGAAAGAGTTGAGTGAGGCTTCCTTGGCTAACTCATCAGCTTTTTCATTCCCATCAACACCAGAATGACCCTTTATCCATCTTATTTGGACAGATGAGCCCAATCTTAATAGTTGTATTAGCAATGACCTGCATGATTCTGCTAGAGGATAATGGCAAGCTTGGTTTTTTATACAACTTATTGAGACTTGACTATCTGAATATATACTTATATTTACTTAGTAGTTATAAACTTATATAATGTAAAAAACTATAAAAATTATCATTCCAACCAGGATTGTTGTTAAGCACGGAAACACGCATCCAAGGGAAATTCGCTCGACATGCGGACCACCTCGCCAGAATTTTAATATTATTCTTTAGCCGCCTCCATTGTCGAGGTCGTTAAGGCGTCAGTTAATAAAAAACTGACCTTTGACACCACGGAGGTCGTGGGTTCGCATCCCAGGTTACGCTCTCAGTTTATTTTAGATAAAAAGTTCAAATAAATTGTAGCCAACTTTTGATTAAACTCGGAGCGTAACGGTTACTACTACCACTTGAGATGGTTCTCGCAGGGGTTATCCCTGATGAGCCGCAAGGCTCTAAACGGGCATTAATTAATTATTCTTTAGAGATTTCTTTTGTCTATTTGTTTAAATAAATAAATAACGATGATAAGACCCTGGATGATAAGAGGAGTCCAATAGATAAGATTGTCTTTTCTTTCACCAAACAGTTAGATCTGGCTTTTATATTATTTTTATTTTCTGTTTTCTTTAACATAAGTCAGGTCCAAAATCAGTACTTTTTTTACAATTAGAGTATAGTACTTAAGTAAAAAAGGCCTTTGCATTTTTTTATAAAGTCGGGGGCCCTTTTTTCATTTGGTTTAAAATTTACTGCTTGAACAATTTTAAATAGTAGGAAACCCAGTATGTATTTAAAATACAAAAATTTAAGACCATATACAATTTTAAAAAAGACCAAACCTGGTTTGGTCGTTCCTAGGAAAGATAACGAAAGGCCTTCGGCCTCTTTTCGGGCCGAATGTCTGAAAAGAGGTGACCCTGCTTCGCGCCTCGGATATACGCAGGGTCGAGGCTGGGTGCCGCTACTCGGTCACATGGTTTTGTCTTATATCAGATCGTCATATCACTAGTTTATATAAGTATATAAGTGATTTGTTTATATATATATATATATATATATATATATATATATATATATATATATATATATATATATATATATATATATATAAAACCGGAACTAGGAATGATAATAATAGAATGTTACTTCACACTTTTATTAACAATACATAGAAATACATGCTTAAAAAAATTCAGCCTGATCTAAACATTTTTTGAAGCTTTATGATTTTTTGAAATGTTTGTAAGGTCATTATTATAAAATTATATTTTTAGGACTTATTTTTGCTGGGTCATCAAAAATTTAAAAAAAACTCGTGAACCTAAACTGTTGTAACCGAGTATAAACTTAACATAAAAATATATTTTATTGTTTTGACTCTTTTTTAAGGTTATACTTATCTCTTGAAAGCATACAACACATAGAGATATATTACTAGAGGGGCCCTATTGCTTGAATTTTGAAACATCGAAAATGTAACCTGACCACATTCGATTATCATTATCATCAAATAAACAGAACAAAAAAACAGTAAATTATATAGTAGAATATTTAAAATACAAATCACAACCCAAACAATCTGCGGGAAGCCCAAAACAATTGATTAATTATAACCTCAACTCCCCCTTGGAGGAGGTTTATATGAGGTTACACAGAGCCCCTGAGAGCCCCACTAAAAATGTTTCAGGCTTCTCAATGTATTAAGATAGGCTATGCCCTCTCTAGTATATATCTCTATGATAAAACATATAAAACTTGCAGAAAATTCAAAAGGTAATTCATTCTTACCTTTCAATTACAATTAAAAAAATTGTGAAAATATTTATTACTTAATTTTTATAATGTATTTTTTACTTAATTATATAAAAAACTACTTAAAATTATATAAAAAAGTTTGTTTATATCTGTAAAAACTAAGACACTTTATCGTAAGATTTTATAATTAACAAAACCTAAAATACAATAATGAAATTGAAAATGCTATTATTCATTTAATGGACTGAAATTAAGAAAAAATAAGGTGCAAGCATGACTGTTGGTATTTTTAAGGCTTTGGTGAGCATAGAAACCTAATTCAATGGCGTAGCTAAACATCATTGAATAGCTATTTACGGTACTAATACTTTTAGTTATAATGGCCTAAAAATTTGGTTACATTACAATGTTAAGGTGGAGCTAAGCGAGTCTGAAGTAATACCAACATAAGTTTTGGATGATAATCACTGTGCAGAGTTGTTAGAGAGAGTATTATTTTAATCACCGGGTTATCAGAGTACATTTTGTCACGTTACGTCTCATTATTTCCTGATAAGTAGGGGGCCGATTCTGGGCCTCCTCCTCCTCCTCCTCCTCCTCCACCTCCTCCTCTCTCCACCTCCTCCTCCTCCTCCTCCTCCTCCTCAACATTTCTTTATAGTTTTATGCCCCCCCCCCTCTTTGCTTTGCATAGTGTAATAACAGAAACATTAAATATGCTTTGCATAAAAAATTGGCCCCCACCATATAGGTAGAAGCAGGATGATTTTAGGTTTGAAGTAGTAGACCACCCTAGATTATCAAGTGTCTCTCTTAGTAAAAAGCCTTCCCACCACGTCAAGGTGGAGACACATCGGGAAGGTGTACAGTGCCCCGTCCTCGCACTGTACTATGGCGACCATCCTCTTTAAAAAAAAAATATCGCCTCTATATATATATTTTTGTATTTTTTATTTTTTAATTTTTTTTTGTATTTTTTTTAAATTTTTATTATTTTTTTTTTTTTTTGTTTTATATTTTTTTCTAACGTATTACAATTACACTTACATCTCTTTACGCCATATAGGTTTACGGACGCTATGCCACGCCAGTGACATTAAAAGATGGAATAATGCGGTGTCGCTATGCACGCCAGGCTTTGAGGTTTACGGGTCGCTATGCCACGCCAGGGACCCTATGGTTTACGGACGCTATGCACGCCAGGGACCCAATTGGCCGCTTTCGCCATACTAGAGTTCCATCTCGTATTTGCGGCAGCTGCTGAGACATGAGTGTAGTGTAATATGATTAAACTCTAAGAATAAACTCGAAAATAAATCCCCACTATGAAAACTCACGTGGCTACACATGAAACCGGTAGTAAATTTATGGTTAAACCGAGTGCAGGTCCGTTTACGAGCCATTTATACAAACTCCATACTCGAGCCTGAGCGCAAGCAAATTTTTTATTGCTTATGAAGAAGGCAGGGCCCCAGCTATAACTCAATGAACTAATTTTGGGACATTCTATCGCAAGTAAATCTATAATGACGCAATTATTTGGCAAGTATTTTTCAATAAACGTACTTTACCCTTTACGACAAAGTGTGTGTACCGATAAGATAAAAGTTTAAATACTAAATACAATCGCTCGTACTCAACATCACCGTCATCCCAGTTAATTCCGTGAAAAATTTAATGTAAGCCAAGAATTTTTTTCATAGATTTAGAATCTTGAATATAATTTGCAGGTGGTAAAAATAACCAGCTCGAAGACGATTTCGTCTCCAGGTCCAAAACATGCAAGCTCTTTAACGATGACTTGCCCCTCATTATCTACAAACCCTTGAATATCTATAATAGCGGTAGAAGGCATCTTGACTGCACGGAAGCCGAGATACAACTGACCATATCCCCTTACATCATAAACTTATATATTCATCTTGTTGGAAGCCGAGTAGGAGCCTATATGAGCCAATTAGAGCCACTTTGGAGCCTATATTAGAGCCGAGTATGAGCTATTTGGAGCCGAGTAGGAGCCTATATGAGCCATTTAGAGCCGAGTGGAGCCAATTAGAGCCATCTGGAGCCTATATGAGCCATTTGGGCCGGTGTGAGCCTATATGAGCCGATTTGTAGCCGAGTTGGCCTATATGAGCCATTTAGAGCGTGTTGGAGCCTAGAGCCATTGGAGCCGGTGTGGAGCCTATATGAGCCAATTAGAGCCACTTTGGAGCCTATATGAGTCATTTAGAGCCGAGTATGAGCTATTTGGAGCCGAGTAGAGCCTATATGAGCCATTTAGCCGGAGTGGAGCCAATTAGAGCCATCTGGGGCCTATATGAGCCATTTGGAGCCGGTGTATATGAGCCTTTGGAGCCGAGTTTTTGGATAGAGCCATTTAGGAGCCGAGTATGAGCCATTTGGCATATTTTAGAGCCTATAGCCATGTTTGGAGCCTAGGCCGATTAGAGCCGATGTGAGCCATCTAGAGCCATTGGTTTGTGTTGAGCTAAATACGGGTCTAACTGGAGTTGTTGAAGCCGCTTTAGCGCGTGTTTTAGCTTCGTTTATATTAAGAGTTAGTGGAGCTCCAACTTTAGTATTGAGCCAGACACCGAGCAGAGATGTTCTCCAAGATACGTTGATTCGAGCCTCTATAAGAAGAGATTTGAAAACTTGACATTTAGTTTCCAGACTGCTGTAAAGTTTATACATAAAAAGAATTTACTTCGACACCAACGAGATAAACACTGTGAGGGGGTTGAACGCGAGGATGGTTCAGAGTTGGGATTCTACAAGGACGCCATTGCAGGTAAACATGATGAGTCAATTGAAAACTATAATAACTCTAGCGAGGCAGTATGTGGATCGGAAAAGATAGAAAGAAGAAGAAGAAGACGATGAGGAGGAGGATGAAGAAGATGATGAGGAGGATGAACCTATTGATGATGTAGTAAGTAACAAAGACATAGAGAGCCAAAAATGATTGAGATGTTAAATTTAAGTGAACACCCCGAATATGATGAATCTATAGAGAGTCTAGAGTATCATACTCACTATCCGTACGCAAACTCAAGGCTAGACGTCGAGAAGAGATACGGATTCCAGTACAACTCCAAGACATTACGCTTCCGAGTGAAAGTTATATATATTGGAATCAATTTTTAAAAGAAGGAGGAAACGGCACCGGCGAAGCACAGCACAGTCATCAACAACGCCTTCCCGTTTTTATTCGACGATCCGGTATGAAATTTGTGGAGTTGGATTGATAAAGTCAGAACCCCGGAATGACTTCAACTCTAAAAGGAATTGCGTCTCACGCGCCTATATCGTATTCCCTAACAAATATGGGATGGACAATACCCTTCATGAAGTACAAGAAGAATCATCCACCCGGTACAACGTCTGTCTCCTTTATCTCGTTACTCGGATTCGCGGAAGATTACCGAAAAGTTTTGATAAACGTAAAGCAAGAGCTAATTTTAGTAAGAGCAGAAACGATTCAAATTGCTTTGTACAGCACGTTCCATACGTCGATAGGATGCCACGGGCAGAAGTTCGCGAGAAAGTTAAAATTGAACTACTATCGCTTTGTTGGAAAATACCTTACGTTTCGGTTAACGAAGTTCAGGAAACTAAATTTAATTAGTTATTTAAAACAGAAAAAATAATTTCTCTCCCATTTCCGAGCGTGGGATATGCACGAGTATCCGCTATTACCTACGTCAACCGACAAGTATGGTCGATTAAAACTTCGACTCAACTCGAGAAACCGCGATTTTTAATTTAGCCTTTCAAAGGGTAGAAATAACGTCGTCGATAAGGCATCTAGTTGTTTCGATCACTGCGACTTGACAATGTCAAGCTTTATCTCAATTCACGAGTTTCCCTACGATGATTTAAATTTAAATTTCTCCCAAAATAAATTTGCTTTATTGTACCACATGTACGCGCGTTTCAAAACGTCGTTACTACAACCTTATCAGAGTCTACCGTACGTATCCTTTACAGATTTAAGAATAAATGTCCTGTTGTAATCATTGATTGTTCGAAACAATCAGAGTCTATCAAAAAGGGTCCCGGTAGATGAGATTAGAATTTTGAATCTGAAAAAGATTTCCCGGCAAATACTACCGCGTACTGTCTATTGTTAACGATAGATTGTTCAGTACAACCCATTGACAAGTATAGTACATAAAATACATGAATAGACATGTCTGGTCGAGGGTGGGGGGGGGGGTATGTATAAATAAAGAAAGCAGAGCAATAATAAATCAGTATTGCGCAGATGTCGACCATTTTACCATCTAAGTGACGGTAAAAAGGTATTAGTTTGTTTAGTTAAGGTGTAGCTTTCTTGAGATTAGAACATGGTAAAAGAAGTGTAAACATTCACATGTCGATTTTGAGTTGTTGAGATCCGCGAAAAATGAAATTGATAATTATTTTGTTAAAACGTAGGTAAAGAAGATAACAACTTGGTCGAAAATTTGGTTTAATAAAAGTAAGATTGGTTAATCCTAAATTTCACGGACGTCAAGTAATTATTCGTCAATTTGTTCGTATGAAGAAGATAAAATATTTGTTGGTGTTGTTTTTAAAAAACCAGTGGGATTTATTTCGAGTTTATTTTAGAGTTTAATCATATGTACACTTACACTCATGTCTCAGCAGCTGCCGCAAATACGAGATGGAACTCTAGTATGGCGAAGCGTGCCATAATTGGTCCTGGCGTGGCATAGCGTCCGTAAACCCATAGGGTCCCTGGCGTGGCATAGCGACCCGTAAACCCTCAAAGCGGTCCCTGGCGTGGCATAGCGACCCGTAAACCGCATTATTCCATCTTTTAATGTCACTGGCGTGGCATAGCGTCCCGTAAACCTATATGGCGCTAAGAGATGTAAGTGTAATTGTAAATACGTTAGAAAAAAAAATATAAAATACAAAAAAAAAAAAATAAAAAATTTAAAAAAAATACAAAAAAAAAAATTAAAAAATATAAAAAATACAAAAAAAATATATATATAGAGGCGATATTTTTTTTTTAAAGAGGATGGTCGCCATAGTACAGTGCGAGGACGGGCACTGTACACCTTCCCGATGTGTCTCCACTTGACGGGTGGGGAAGGCTTTTACTAGAGAGACACTTGATAATCTAGGGTGGTCTACTACTTCAAACCTAAAATCATCCTGCTTTACCTACTATGGTGGGGGCAATTTTTGCAAAGCATATTTAATGTTTGTTTATTTACACTGGCAAGCAAAAGAGGGGGGGGGGGCATAACTATATAAAATGAAAGTTGAGGAGGAGGGGAGGTGGAGGAGGGAGGAGGTGGAGGAGGAGGAGGTGGAGGAGGAGGAGTGGAGGGGAGGAGGACAGGAGGGAGGGCCCAGAATCGGCCTTTTGCCCCTACTCTGATACACGCCTACAATATCGGAAAGCACAACAGGATCGTTCTTCTTTCTTCCTTAGACTGCGTCTTATAATTAATTGAAATCCGTTAATTTTCAAGCATAATAAAAAGCATTTGAAACACTGGTATCATCAGTAATATATTTACATCAGAACTGAAATTGAAGTACTTCGAGACTGAGCAATGCGGATATCTGGGGACGGTCTCGACAGCTCAGCCTAGCGAAGGAAAACATCGACCAGTCCCTCTGTCTTTTATTTTCGCTTTTTATTCTGACAGTTTCTTAATAGGTTTTCGTGTTGTGAACACTCGCCCCTTTTTCTTATTACGTCTAAATTTATCTCTGTTATCTCTTAATCACTATAACGCCATCAATGAAACAGAAATAATTTCTTCGCTGCACTAATGTAACTACAAATTAATGTTGAAAGTTTGGATGTGTCCTGACACTCAATCCAGTTTAACTCGCTTCAAAGAATATTATGTAATGTTTTTTATCTATGCCTTAAAATTATTTACTGTCAAACAAACACATATTACGGTTTTCCGGCCCCAGTCCAGTTTAAGGGCCGTGGGCCTATAAGCATCGGTTAATAAATAATACCTTAATGTACAATAAAGCAGTAATTAATATGAGCGCCAGATCGTTGTTTTTTTATTAATTTGAAACGATTAAATCTTCAGTAACCAGGTCGCTAAAAGTAGACACATACACACCTATACACAAGTATGAACTATACTTATTGATGTTTAGATGACAACAGGTTACCTTCAAAAGAATACTTAAACTTTGTTGAGAATAAACAAACAATAAAATAAAAATTATGAACCTATCTTTACAATGATAGGCTTCCTTAGCTGTTATATCTATTTATAATATAATATATTATATATATTATATTATATATTATAATTATATATTTTTTGATATATATATTATATATATATATATATATATTATATATATATATATCTTAATATTATTATAATATTATTATGGTCTTGCATGATTATCTTAACGATGTGTTGTATATTTGAGGGTGATATAATGTGCAGTTTATAGGTAAAGAGTGATTTGTATAATAATAATGCGTTTTTGCGCGTGTGTGGTTTTAAACACCCAGTTTCTTTGCGTATGACAAGACTGTCCCATTGCGTGGTTCTGGTTCATGCTTGAACCTAGCAGTTATTTAATTGTCAAGCACGCTCGTTCTTTTGTCTTGTATTTTCAATTAGATGCGCCATATTATAGTTTGGTTGTACAAAACTATGCCTCTAAAATAAGAAGAACGCACTATTATTAGCACTAGTTTAAATTAGCACACACAGGCTTTTGTCCTGTGTGCAGCACAGGGAAGCAAACTCGATACAATTTACATTAGAACTGAGCTTTTCTTTGTGTAAATTTATTCGGTTTTGCTTCTAAACGGCTTTCTGGTATTCAATTGGACCATTTAAAGGGCAGTGAGGATTATGGGAAATATATGGGAAATGGGTTAAACATTCAAACTTCTACTGGAGGGAAGTGCAGGTAAAGCAGTGTTGAAAACGATTGTGTGTTGTGTTCGTATGCTACTCGACCCTTCACTTGATTACTCTATAACCTTTCTACCTTAATATTTACACTCAACACACGCACGTTCACACACCATTCATACGTGCACTTACACACACTTACATACATACAATAATAAAGTTTGTGTTCTTTATTAAATAAACGGAACTAACACAAACACAAAGAATAAGTGCACACGTAGTCGCTGTTAAAGTCATGCGTTACAGCTCTCTGTTATATCACTGTTATATTATTGTTTATGCTAGTAATGCTGTTAAAGTCATGTCTTACATAGCTCCGTTATATTATTTATTAGCATTCTTGCTTATCTTCTAATACTAATGTTGAATGACAAGACATGATGCCTTATCGCTCTCTGTTTATTTGTACTATTTATCAAAGTAATGTCGTTACAGCTTCTGTGTTGCTTAGTAATGCTATTGAGTTGTCTTACTAGCTCGTATATTTATTTTATTATGCTGCATGCTTACCCGTCTATTAATACGAATGTTAGACAAGAATGATGCCTTATGCTCTTGTTTATTACTACTTTAATGCAGAGTAGTCGTAAGCTCTTGTTTATGCTAGTAATGTATTGATCATGTTTACATGCTCCGTCTTATTATTTTTATGCAATTTCATGCTCTACACTCTCTAATATATGTTATACAAACATGCCTGCCTTCGCTTCTGTTATTATTACTATTTATGCAATTCATGTCGTACAGCTCTCTGTTATATGCTGAGTAATGCTTTGCAGTATATCTTTCTAGTAATGCGCATATCTTTCCGCTCTCTTTTAGTGATACTAATAACGATAGTAATTAGGGAGGGATGAGATCACATAGCAAGTGTACCTCGTTGAGGGATCCTTTTTGCTAACTCCCTTAGATTGAAAATAGTGTTCTACCAAGTCCCGTCAAATTCACAAAAGAGCTGTGACTTTACTATGAGTTTTAATAGCTTCAATTAGAAACAACACGTGCCCTCCTGCCAGATCAAACTTTCCTGCTCTCGAAACCGTATCGCAGAAACACACACAGAACCTGTAACCCAGGTTCAATTAGGGTTAGGGATCTTTCACGAGTACCTGGCACAGGCTCAAAACCACCGGCTTAACGTCCCTTTCGAGTGACAGCACGTGAAAGGGCTCTATTATATTTATCTTAATGCTCGTCACGGTGTTTAAGTTGTGTTCATAGAGGGTGTCTTACCTACACAGAAGCTCGAAATCATAGAATCAATATCAGTAGATTAGACTGAATGTAATGTTGGTAGAAATGAATAAGAACCGAAATTTTAGTACTACGTTATCCTGAAGGCCATTTAATTAAACACTAGGTTAAATTAGGTTTAGATTTTAGGTATAGACACGGTGATTGGCAGTTGACAGGCTTCTTCGAGACTTGGCTATTGGTTGGTTCAGAAGGCAGCATAAGTGGGCCCCCATCCACTATCTGACCAGGATTGAACATCGGGTAACGTCAACACTAACTTGGACGAACTACAGCAGCCTCTAGCTAGCACAGATCTGGCCTCCTTGAAGTTCTGGACGAGTGAAAGAGAGAGTTGAGGGAGGATGTCCCTTTTATATGTTTTAGGAAGGCATCTTCTTATTCCTTTAAGAAGAAGAATCTTCTTAGATTCTTCACAATATGTTGGACCATATTAATTGTTTTTGTTAATTGTCCTTTAATTAGACGTTGATCTTAAGGGAATTAGGCATTAAAGTAAAGAATTTAAAAATAATAGATTAAAGGTTACAATACTAAGAAAAGTAATTAATTAATGAGTACAAATAATAAAGAGGGCTTGGGGTGCCCAACAACAAAGAAATAAATATAAAAATACAAGAACGCTATGTTGCGTAACAAGTTATGCCATACATGACCCAGCGGTAGTGATAGTGATATTGTTACAACTAAACTAAAATAATGCCTGAAAGAAAATGAGTGTTGGTAGACCAGATATAAATCCTAACATCGGAAACTCAGCAAGGCGTGAAATCAAAATATAACATTGAAACGATAAAGTATGGTTCTAAAAGAAATGCTAGGTGTGAAGGATGAGACGATACGTGTTACGGGTTTGTCAGTATGACATATAGCCTATATCGTAAACGTGCTTTCGCCTCTCTCACAATAAAAAGGGTAAACAAGTCTAAGAAGAAACGAACACCGATCCAATTTCTCCAAAGCTAATATCTGAGTTTGGTTGATTTTCATGTAGACCTTCGTCAATTGAGATTACTGGACATGATGTGCCGACAGTAAGCCCAATATTTTCTTAGGTTTGATTTATTTATTTATTATTTATTTCTTTTAGCATTTGATACAGAATTACCTCTGCATCTACCTCCCTGGACATGATTGTTGTGACGTCTTTTTGATTTAAAAAAAATTCTGGCGCGGTGGTCCGCATGTGGACGCGAATTTCCTTTGAGTGCGTGTTTCGTGCTTAAAACATCTAGGTTGGATGATACTTTTATGTTTTACATATAATTGTGAAACTACGAATAATCAATTTTCCGGCGCGGTGGTCCGCGGTCGGGCGATTTCATTTTTAATGGTGTTTCTGTGACTAAACACCCATTTCTTGCTCTATGCAAAACCTGGCTGCGAGTTCCGGTTCATTGGCTTTAGAACCTAACGTTATCAATGTCAAGCACTGACTCGTAACTAATTTTGTCAGTATTTTCAAGAAATGCGCCATAATTTCCAGTTGTTGACATAAACTTGCTCTAAAGATTAGAGTACGCGACTATTATTTGACTCATTTAAAGCTTAGTTACTTATCATTATCATTAAGCTTAGTCAGTTATCTTTAAAGGTTTTAGCGCATGATGACATACTAAATCTTAATTAATTAATCTTAAAATTAATTAAATTATTAATTAAATAAACTTATATTTTTTAATTTTTTATGATAACTATGTTGATGAGATGGTCAAGCCAAGTACTTTGTTTAAGAAATATAAGCCATAACTATAGGAGTTGTACGAAATTTCACTTTAAACTATAATATCGATGTTACAGTTCATGGGAAGTTTGGTTACATGTCTTTCGATTCCTTTCGACGTCCAAGTATGTCGCGATTGCAAAAGATACCAAAATCACTGCTATCGAGCAGAAAGATTCGCATAGGCTATAAGAATCTGTTCTTGTCTGTTTTTGATTTGTTGTTACCGTCAATTCCTGCACTACTCCACTAGGAAGAGGTCAAATATATTTTTGATATAAAGTATACATAATCAAGTTTACGTGACGTATTAATACACCAGTTCTACAGATGTATTTCTTTTGGAGAGGAAAAATACTTAAATAAACATCAAATAGAAAAATAAATTTAAAGAAAAACTAAGTATCCCATGGGTATAAAGTATGAGGAATAATCAGGAGGGTAAAGGAAATTTGCGATGCTGGGAGAGATGCGAGGGCCTGCCAAAGCGCTCCCTACCTGTAACTCAATATACAAGCCTTTCTAGGCAATCCTCAACATTAAAACCTACCTATTTTTTGCCAACGTTTTTTCTGACCAAACTTTAAAACGACGATGATTGCTTTGACCCGATAAAGCGATGCTGCATACATGTTTATAACATTACCGGCCTCGTATCCTTGTATTTATGTCAGGTTTTTATTTACAGATATTCTCATTCAATTTTTTCCCTTATCTTCAAGAATATAAAATTTGTAATAAAACAAATTTTGAGTGTGAATGATTTAAATTAATCAAAATGAAATAAGAATTAGAACTACTTTTATTCTAATTGGCGTCTTGATGATGTCTAGTGAAATCCCTATATAACCCGCATAATATGAGCTCATCCTCAACACTTCGGACTCGCTTCGTTCGTCCTTAGAATAAATTTCTAGTTAACTATTCATTATTTTGTTTCCAACACCATGTCATTAGATAAAAATCGAAATAATGATGACAATGTGATAAAACTTGGCACTTTTGTTTTTCTTAT
The DNA here is from genome assembly GCA_018340805.1 of Microvelia longipes. Taxonomy (NCBI): domain Eukaryota; kingdom Metazoa; phylum Arthropoda; class Insecta; order Hemiptera; family Veliidae; genus Microvelia; species Microvelia longipes. Next base: position 7,769,124 of record JACMZG010001893.1, read on the forward strand.
ATTTTGATACATGCGAGCTGAATTTCAAATTGACCCGATATTATTTCTGTCTTTAATAACGCCATTAGTAGCATATTACTAGGGCAGCTCTACTAGACTTAGAAAATGAATTTCGCAACAAGTTTCAACTCTGTTACATAAATATGCTGGAGGTCACAATAATACCCGGCACACACTCACACACGCGCCCAGAAAGGCAACTTGATAAAAATCACTTAGAAGCTATACATCAGTTAAACTTTTAAGAACAAACTCATTATTTTTCTAGTATAATTACGTTATAAATGGGAAAAGTAAAAAAATCGTGTACGGGGTATTTCGGAACTTTAGATCACATAGGGTTTGCTACGCTCATCCTCCTTACTTCGGACTCGCTTCGACCGTCCTCAGAATAATAATCATCAAATTTATACTACAACACGT
>JACMZG010001893.1:7769939-7792442 GCA_018340805.1 Microvelia longipes
AGATATAAGCGCTTGATATGAGTCTGTCGTGTTTTTGTTATTTGGTATATCTGTTGCAGAGTTAAGGAGGCTGGGGTCAAATAAGAGATTGTGTTGATTATGGCCCTACTGTATCGTTTCGTGAGGGCTTCAGATCGAGGAGAAACACACGTGTTTACTTTTATCGTAACCAGAAGTGTAACACGGGATCTGGAGCGTGATGTAGCCAGCAAGGAGTTCTCCTGCGGACATCACAGGTAATTTTCCATCCACACCTCCTTGAGTCCTCTCAACTTTTGTTTGAAACAAATAAATTCTTGTTTTTATTGTTCACTGTCATTAATACAAACATTGATGCCTTTATAAGCGTGATGTTTCTAGTCTCCTAAACCTGTGTATATGTCTAACGTAAGAGATGTCATCATAAAGTTATCTGAAGGAAGATTTATTTCTTTTAGAGAAAACAGATAAAACCTCATTTTACATATACGTACATATACACCTTTTGTATATTATAATATTATATATTTATATATATATATTATATATATTATTATAGAAATAAATAAATTAAATAATAAATCTATTATATATATATCTATATATTATATTTATATATAGAATATATTATATTATATATTACACTTGCTGAATAGGATCTTTTAACCTTCACACAGGTCTAAAATATTTATCACGGTCGTCAAGTAATGACGTCAAGTTGAATGAAAATTTGCTAACATACAACTAATAGAAGATTTTTCGTGAATCTAGTTATTTAAGCACGAATGAGACTAGCTTACCAGTGTAATGCAATGAGGATAAAATCATGTGTAGCATGTTGTTGTACACGTTAAATATTTTCTACTGTCTTTAATTGATTGCCTACTGCCTCCCCCTCATCCTGGTCTCCCTACCCATACCCTTGTTTAATCAGTTTACCTGAACGATACGATAAAATGTTAGAAAATTGTTTTACTAAGCGGATATCGTATGTGACTCGGTTACCTAACCTTATGCTCCGCTTAAAATTGATTTTTCTATTTCTCCTCTTTATTTTGGTTTCTTTTTATTGTCCGAGGGATTTTCCTGCCTTACCTCTTTGGACTTTGATTACTTTGTAAACTGGTTTTATTTAGTTTAATCTCCGACATTTACCGAGATATTTTCATTCTTTTTATTATCGTTTGAGTTTACTTATTTCTGAAATCTATTAAAACTTGACTCTGTGAACGACATTTCTCTTCTTCTTCTTTATTATTTTTTATTTTTATTTTTTTACAATGATTTATTAACGTAATTTGATAGAACGTAAAAATTTCTTTAACTTTTTTCGTAAAATTGATAAGAAAAATATTTTTTCTATTTAAATATAAAATTGTCTAAAAATAAATTTTCCTCTAAATCGGATAAATTGGATTTCTTGTTATTATATTTAAACTGCACAAAGAGTCGTAAGTCTGTTCACTCGCCTGTTCTTTCAGTTACTTCTGGTTAATTAGCCTTGCTTCTTTGTGCTTGCGCCTGTTATTGTAAAAATTTTTTTTAAATTATTCAACTTATATATTACTGATTTAACATTTTAGCGAATTTCCTTTGAAAATTCGCTAATGGATAGGCGTATGGCGGAATTCGAACCTCGGCACGACACAAATCCGTTTCAGAGGTCCTTAAGACGAAAAATACTTTTTTTTGAAACTTTATATATATTATATATATATATATGTAATATATATATATATATATATATATTAATATATATATATATATATTATATATATATATATATATTATATATTATATATGTATTTCTAGACACTTTCTTGTAAACACTCTATCTTTCGAACGGATTAATTTTTTTTACTAAACTGGTAAAAATCAACCTTCGGGAGGACAGAACCCTATGAAACCAGGTTTTTGTGACGTCATTAACCCGGTTTGCTGAGTCAGCGAAATTTTCAAAAAATCGGCAAAATTCAGGGTTATTTTTGCCGCAAAAAGGTCAATATTTAGTTTTTGAGACGCTGAATCGAAAGAACCGGTCCGAAATCGATACGCCACTATAAGTGACCTAAAAATCGAAAAACCATTCTAATTCCCGAAAACCAAAATTTAGGTCGATAAAAAATAAATTTCGAGTAGGGTGTCGTTTTCAATGTAATTTTGGGCGCGGAATCGAATAAAACCAGTCGAAGTCGTACGACCACTTTAAGTTAACCAAAAAGTCGAAAAAACACAAAAATTTAGAAAACCAAAATTACGGTCGTTGAAAATTAAATTTCGAGTAGGGTGAGTTTTCAATGTTTTTGGGCCTCTGAGATGATGCCTGTGGTCCGGAGTCAATAAACACTCAAACTCAGGGACCTGGGTTCACATCCTGGAAGGGTCGATCATTTTTATCGTTTTTTACCTAATATAAGTTTACAACTAGGAATAATTTCTGGCACGTGGTCCGCATGTCGGCGAATTTCCTTTGATGCGTGTTTCGTGCTTTTTATAAGTTTACAACTACTAAATAAATATTCCGGCGCGGTGGTCCGCTGCGGGCGAATTCATTTAGAAATACGTGTTTCCGTGCTAAACAACCATTTTCTTGCTTTGGTTTTAGCGCAAGGAAATGCGCTAAAACCTTTAAAGTAACTAATAGCTTAGTAAGTAACTAGCTTTAAACTAGTGCAAATAATAGAGCGTACTTTTAATTTTAGAGGCTAGTTTTGTGCAACAACTGGATAGTTATGCGCATTTCCTTTGGAAAATACAGAAAATGAGTTAGGAGCAGTGCTTGACAATTGAGTAACTGCTTAGGTCTAAGCATGAACCGGAACCACGCAATGGGCATGGTTCTTGCATAAGCAAGAAAATGGTTGTTTAGCACGGAACCGTATTAATGAAATTCGCCCGACAGCGGACCACCGCGCCGGAATTATTTATTTTTGTTGTAAACTTATATAAAAAGCACGGAAACACGCATCAAGGAAATTCGCCCCATGCGGACACCGCGCAGTTATTGTTAGATAATAAAAGATATTAAGAAGAGACTTAAAAAATAGGAATCTACTCGAGTCTATAATCTGATTAACATCGTCTCTAAAGAGACGATCGGAATCAATTCGATACAACTACTCGATGCGCTTTGCATTAGAGATCCAAAAAAATCGAAGATTACAAGAGCTGTTTATACGAACCTTAGTGTAAAATTTATCTCATTAAGTAATAATCAATTGGTTTATTTTTTTAATTTTTAACTATTTTTTAAAAGACGTATACATATTATACAAATATAATTGTATAACATTGTAATTTATTGGTCTGGAATAGGACTAAAATAGTGCTAAATTTCAAATCGATTCATAAATTTTTCCTTGTTTCATGAGCCTTCGAAATTTTCCCTGCCTTATGAATGCCAATATGACGCCCTAACACATGTACACACATACAGACACTTTGTGAAACCACTCAGGTCTTTAGAACACCTAAACGAATAATTTGGTGACATCCGAATTCAAATTTTTAGTGCAAAGGCAATACTCTTTCAATTTCCAATATACCTTAATCCAAGAGCCGGACCTGAAAATGTAACTCATGTTGTACTTCAAACAAATTTTTCTGAAAATATACTTTAATTGAGAAGAAAAACATAGTCTGTCTCATAGAGATATATACTAGAGAGGGCATAGCCTCAATACATTGAAAGGCCTGAAACATCGTATTGGAGCTCTCAGGGCTCTGTGTAACCTCATTGAAACCTCTTCAAGAGTGAGTTAAGGCAATAATAAATCTATTGTTTTCGGCTTCCCTATACCTTGTTTGTGTTTGATTTTGTGTTTTAACGTACTACTAATAAGTTATTGTTTTGTAGTGATTATTTGATTAAATTTATGCGAAGGTGGTCAGGTTATTTGTCAGTTTTCAAAATTCACAATAGGCCCCTCTAGTAATAATATCTCTATGGTCTGTCTATCCAGAGTGGAGCCTTTCATATGATTACACCAGCTTAAAATTTTAAAAAATCCCACGAATTTCATTTTTCTTGAAATAAGTGGGTACCCTGTGGGTCGTGTGCGAAACATGAAGAGACCATTTTTTAAAGATGATAAAATGTGCAATATAGCGAGTGTTCAATCATCAAAATCAAACAACTACAACCAAAGTTATGGCTCTTTCAAAAACACCAAAAAAGTTAATTTATGCAAAGTCAGCGAATTTCGCTGAACCAATATCGACTTTTTGTGCATTTTTTTTTTGGCTACATTACAAATATCATAACTTTAGTTGTAGTAATCGGATTTTGACTAAAAACTCTCGTTTTATAGTAAATTTTATCAGTTTTAAAAAATGTACTCTTCATGTTTTGCACACGATCTACAGGGAACCACTTATTACAAGAAAACGGGAATTTGCGCGATTTTTTAAATATTTTTAAACGAGCGCATTCATAAGAAAAGCTCCTCTCTGGATAGGCAGACTATGCTTTTAGTTAATAATTTAAGGTATATTTTTGGAAAAATGTGGTTTGAAGTAGTACAAAATGAATCACATTCTTTAGGCCTGGCTCTTGGACTATAATGTTTAAATAAAAAAAAATAAAAATATTAAAATTATAAAACTACAAATAATAATTGTTAAAGTAATAAAATAATGTATAATTTAATAAAATGGACTAATGTTCCGTGACAAACAACTTGTAAATAACCAAAGAAAGAAAATAATTTGTTTAATATAATTATATTTTTAACTCGCAAACATGAATAATTAGTTTCTTTGACAAAGACAGTTTGAAATTAAATAAGATAATGATATTATAATACTTTAATGTTTTATTTATATTCCACTGCAGAGGAGGCAAATTTCAAGGAGATGACGACAAAGACAGATTAAGACAACATAAGTCTTCTTCGTTTATATCTCTTTTATTTCGCTTCGACTAAAGAAGAAATAAAAGAAGAATAATTTATAAAAATAATTGATATTGTTCTTTTGATGTTTTGTACTCTTCAACTAGAGTTTGAAACAATAAAAAACTGCATAAATGTATGTTAAAAGAGAAATAATTAGGCTGTTTGGATGGTATTGACTCATTAGTACATATAGGTCTAGCGGGAGGTATTGTAGGTCTGAGCGTGAGCGGGTACGAAAGTGATACATCGTACCATGACGAGCGCTGTGTAAACGTCATAAACTCGTCTTCTGCTGCATCCAAAAATACTTGGACATTCCATAATACCTGCCTTGGTTAAACTCAACAAAGCGTCTAGTCGTAACGGAGCGTGGAGTCGTGGCTTCAAGGGCTCGACAGCCATAGTAACGATCTCGAGTTACCTTGAGTCGATGGTTATATCAAAGAGTATATAGGCACCTATATACTCCTTGGTTATATCTTTAAATGAGCAATATTTTCTTTAAACAATTCTGGCGCGGTGGTCCGAATGTCGAGCGAATTTCCTTGGAAATTCGTGTTTCGTGCTTAACAATCCATTTCTTGCTTAAGGTCCGGTTTATGCTTTATAACTTGAACAGTTCCTGAACTATCAAGCACTACTCGTAACTCATTTTTTTCTGTATTTTTCAAAGGAAATGCGCATTATGCTATTGCTCATACAAATCCTGGTGGTGCCTGGTGTGCCTTTAAAAGTGGCTGTGCATATCATTATTTCCACTAGTTAAATGCCCAGTTGGTTTCATGATTTGTGACTTCAAAGGTTTTAGCGCATTTCTTTTGAGAAATAAATTTTCTCAAAAGAAAATATAAAAATAAATTTTCAAAGCCTGGGTTTGAATCCTGGTGAGAACGATAATATTTCATCGTTTTATCTATGTCTTAAAAGTTTATAACTACAAAATAAATCTGGCGCGGTGATCCGCATGTCTGGCGAATTTCTTTTGGAATGCGTGTTTCCGTACTTAACATCTCATTTCTTCCGTAAGGTTACTGTTTATGCTTTAGAACCTTAGCAGTTTTTCAAGTTACTACTATTAAAGCATCTAGAGAACACAATACACGTCAATATCTGATTAAAATTTGATTTAGTCGAATAATGTAGGCGTCTTTACTCGACACAGGTCAAACGAGACAACTCAATTTGGGAAACTGGGTATAAAATTAAAATCCTTTAGATCGAATTCCTAAAAAAAAAGGAAGTCCTTTAGATTTGTGTAGATCTAAAAGAGTGTCTCAAAATATAGATATTTTTTTTTTAATTTTTGTGGAAAAATAATATGCTAAAAACAATTTAAAATGCCAGCCTTACAACAGACTTCAGCAAAGGTTATTATTTTATTTATAAAATAATAAAATAAATGAGAAAATATGTAAAGTTTTAACGGTTCGAACACATTTTCGCATCCGGTTGCCAGAATTCCATTACTCTCGTCGAGTAAATATTTACGTCGCCTCCCTTACTTTACTTCTGATAACAGACGTGATGATGTACTTCCTCCGCTACAGTAAACAATATGATTGATGAGCTTTGGAGAATTCTATTTTGCAACAGCTGTCGTGATTAATAAGCCTAATAATATAAGTATCTATTTTTATTATTTAAACACGTATACTGGTACTACACACCCGTGATAGAGCGGGCAAGGACACAGCCTGTTTGATTAGAACCCTACTCCTTTAATACTTTATAATGACTAAGCTGCTAAGCTTTAAATGGCTCGTCTTGTTTTGAATTATCTATAACAAGTTATTCCACACCTGAGCCTATTTTACCTTCATTTTGTAGAAATTGCGAACATATATTGATTTATTCAAACTTATTGTTTAAAAGGAGGAATTACTCTTTCAGTAAGGTTATCTTGGCGATTTTAGAGAATATATAAAATATTTCTATAAAACACTAAATCCATACTACTGGTTGAATTCGAATAAAGCCTCTCTTTACCTTATTTTTTATAACAAATATCTTTATTTATTTAATTAATATACAAAGTAAATATGAAACTCATACATCTTAAATCCTGAATTAAAATTTAGTACAGAATACATCTAAGGTAATAAACATAGTATAAAGAGCTCCTACTTTATCATCCTAAGGACATTGTGCTGTAGGTGTATTGCTTTCAGTTTAATGAACTGTTTGTTTGAATTTATCAATTTATTGTTTTCAGTTGAATTAAAGACTTACTGGCAGTGATAACGACTGAGTGGGTGTGTCAAAGACTTAGAGGCAGTGTCAAAGACTTACTGATAGTGACTTTGACTTAGTGGCAGTAAGGAAGACTTACTAGCAGCGACAAAGACTTAGAGACAGTGACAAATACATACTAGCAGTGACAAAAAGTTAGTGACAGCGACAAAGATTTAGTGACAGTGACACAGCTTTCTGGAAGTGACAAAGACTTAGTAGCAGTGACAAAGATTTAGTGGCCGTGACAAAGACTTAGTGGCCGTGACAAGGACTTAGTGGCAGTGACAAAGGCACAGTGACAGTGACGCCATTGTGTTAACCAGACCGCATCGGCACACTTTATTTATTTTATTTATTTATTTATTTATTTTAATATACACAAATATACATACATAATACGCAAGTAGTTAAACCATACATATTAGTACATATTAGAGTGTAAAGTCAATCGATAATTAAATTAAAACATTACTTGATTCATCGAAATAAATTAATTACATACATTTTATAATAAAAGGAAAATCAAAATAATTACTTAAATTTTATAATAAAAAAAATTAAACATAAGAAGATATTTAAATTTTAAAATTCATTTCATACTTTTAAAACTATCTTGATAGATTTCATTTAAGCTGTAAAATTCATTTTCTATTAGGTATTCTTTAATGTACAATTTAAAATTATCAAAATCTAGATTTTTATTTTATTTGGCAGTAAGTTATATAAATTTAGTACATTTATAATATCCCCCACTTTCATACAGTGAAGTTCTATGTTTTGGCACTCTGAGCAATAATTATTTTCTGGTATTTCTATCAGTTATTACATCAGCGAAATATTCAGAATGATTTTTGACAAATAAAAGACATTTTAAACAAAAATGCATGGTACCGTCAGTAATTTATTCTTTTTAAACTTGCCTTTGCATGAATCTAAAAATTTCATTCCGTATGATCCTTATAAATTTCTTTTGGAGTAAAAATACTTGTTCTAAACTATAAGATGCCCCATATAACTATGCCGTAAGTGATTTTACTGTAGATTAACCCATATAAGCTTGAATCAAATATTTTTCAGAAATTCTGCATTTTAATTTTCTAAATAAGTATGTATTTTTGCTTAAGTAGCTACATAAATAATCTAGATGCACATCCCATTTAACCTTATTGTCTATATAAAACCCTAAAAATTTGACATCTCTCACTAATTCAAATGCAACATCAATGTTGCAGTAATTTTCACCAGATTTAAAAAGAATGCATTTACTTTTATCAACATTTAATTTTAATTTATTAATATTGAGCCATTTTGTAGCCTTCTGGCACACATTTTTAACTTGACTGGCTATTTTTTTGATTATGAACGGCCACATTAAAATCATCAACAAAATTGATTACCTCAGTATTATCATCTCTGACCGTTTCGCTGATACTATTTATATATAGCAGAAATAAAAATGGTGCTATAACGCTTCCTTGAGGCAGCCCAGTGTGTAAACAAACTTCAGAAGATAAATACACTTCATTATTATAAGTTAAAGAAACCATTTGCTTTCTACAAGTTAAAAAAGATCTAATCCAATCAAGGGCTTTACCTCTTACACCATACCTGTACAGTTTATCCAGTAGTAAACCGTGGTCCACAGTGTCAAACGCTTTTGACAAATCTAAGAACATTCCTAAGGCTACTTCTTTATTATCTAAAGCTTTTAATATTATTTCTATAAATTCAAACAGAGCAGTCTCGCAGGACTTGCCTTTTAGATATCCATGCTGTGAGGAATTAACAATATTACATGAATTACAGAAAGTAACTAAACGATTTAACATCAGCTTCTCAATGATTTTTGAAAAAGTAGATAATAGATTAACAGGTCTATAATTAGCCATATTTAATTCGTCGTCTTTTTTATACAATGGTTTGACAAGCGATACTTTAAGGCATTCAGGAAACACACCGTGGCTAAACGAATCATTTATCAATTGAAGTAATGCATCAGATATCTCAGGCAAAATTCTTTTAATTATTAATAAAGGAATGCCATCTTTACCGCAAGTAAAATCGTTTTTCATATCCTTGATAACTTGTACTAATTCATTTTTAGAAACAGGATTTAAAAACATTTTATTATTAAAGTAAATATCGTGTTTAAAAGAAGGATCTGATGCCGGAATAGAATCTACTATATTTTGGACTGAGTTCACAAAATAACTATTTATATCTTCTGCAATTTTTTGGGCGTTACCTCCAGAAGCCGAAATTAAATTATTTAGTTTAAAGGACATATCTAAATTATTTTTATTTTCATTTATTACCTTCCATGCAGCTTTATTCATATTTTTAGATTCTTTAATAAATTTATCATTTTTATCTAAGTTATATTTCTTCAAAAGCTCACAGTATGTCCTATTCATATTAATATAGACTGATTTTAAACTAGGAAAAGTAGGAATTAAATATCTAACAGTTTTCATGCGGTCTTTGTAATCATTGAGTTCAATTTCTCTATTATTCAGAGAGCCATCATTACTTATTTTATTCTTATTTCTAACAGACACTTTTTTAAAAGGAAAATAAAGATTAATAAAACCGGATAACTTATTAATAAAGGAATCAAAATTTTTACCAACACTCTCACTGCTTAAAAGTTTCAACCAGTCTATTTGACTAACAGCCATATTGAACTCATATACCGAAGCCGCATTATTAAAACATCTCTTATAAATATAATTATTATTATTTTTCTTAAAATTGCTATCAACATGTAAAGTAACATATTGAGCTAAATGATCAGAGTATAACATATCAATAAGTTCAGCCTCATTTGTTACATAGTTATTAAGTAAGATATTATCAATAGCGGAGGCACTGTGAGTGGTGATTCTAGTAGGGCAGTTAATAGTACATTTCATATTATAAGACTTAGGTATATTTTTAAAATTCTTGACGTGTTTGTTTCTATCTTTTAACAAATCTAAGTTAAAATCACCTCCAATGACAGCTACTGAATTTTCTTTGTGTATTAATTCATAAATAGACTCTAATTTATTGACTAAAATTTCGTTATTACTTTCGCAAGGATTATACACACAACAAACAATATATTTTTATTCCATTTAAACCTATAGAAATAGCTGAGCATTCAAATACACCTTCTTCTGATATTTTACATATGTCCTGCCTAATTTTGAAGTCAAAACCATCTTTAACGTAAATAGCTGTTCCTCCGTGTTTATTATGACCTCTACAAAAATATGAAGCTAAAGTAAAACCTCTGATTTTAAATGATGTGATGGCTTCACTGGTTAACCAGTGCTCTGTCAACATAAGAACGTCACAAGGTATTTTATTGAGAGCTTCCTCCAGTCTGTTTACTTTATTACATAGTGATTGTACATTGTGATGTAAAACTTTTAAACTAGCTTTACCTTTTCCCTCTTTTTTAACAAAATTAGTTTTAGTCAGGGATGATTCAGTGTCGTTTTGGATTTCTCTAAAAAAGTTGTTGTGCCATCCGAAACAAACGTTACCTCATCAATTTTATTCTTCTTACTGATTTGAGCAGCTAGCTTTTTGCTCAGCAAGCTTGCATGTGATTTTTTAAACTTCAGCTCACCTTTTGGAAAAACAGTCGATAAGTCACTGATGTCCAGAAACTTAGCATTATCATATAATTGTATTAAAGCCGAAATCTTTTTATTGACTATTCTAGACAGCATATTTGGTGCCGACCAAGGAGGCAAGTGATCTTATTGTTGGGACTCCCCCACATACAATCAAATTTAAATTCTTTTGTTTTTACCATTTTAAAGGAACTCGCGACTCTATTTCTTTTATATATATATTTTTTGGGTAGTCGTTGTACTCCTATATTTGCATCCAGCAGCACCAGTAAAAAACCACTGTTCTGCTGGTAATTTTTCAGTTGAATTAATTATCTGTTGAATGGTTATACCCTCTTTGACTACAGAAGAGAACAGAATATTTTCTAGGTAGATATGTGACCAGTTCACGAGCGCAATCCTCTGCCATCTGTCCGTTTAGAATTGAATATTATGCATTTTAATCTCAGTTATTCTAAATTTAAAATTATTAATATTTGTTTTTATCTCTCCAATATGCTCTTTTCTAGCATTCTGGTCTGACCTCTATTTTTTTAAAAGTAAATTTAATTTATATTTTCATTTATGTAGTGATCTGATTACTAGAAGAGACTGAAGTTTAGTAAACTGTCTAGATCTTTTCATGAGTTTTCAGATTAAATTGCGTAACTGCAATTTCATTTAAGAAATGAAGAATCAAATCCGCATTTTGCTGGTTCTTTCTTCAATATCTTGATGTTTTTTATCTAAATCTAAGAAAATTGTAATTTCTTTTCTAATTACTACTTAAAAGAAAGGCTAACAAATGGGTCCAGAATATTATACATTTGTTTCAAATGTCAAGATATTTTTAACCACTGACAGCGTTAGTAAGCAAGAAGAGTAATATACATTCGTATTCTATTGCTCTGCGAAACTTCTTCATTTTGGAAGTTCTCAAGATTCTCTTGAACAGATTTTCAGTTTCAATTTCTAATTTTTTCATCTTTAATTATAATTAAGTTACTAAAGGAGCTGAATTTAATGAATTACCTCTATTTACCAATTAGCATGTAATGACTTAAAAACAATATGTTGAACTATATAGAAGTTTTAAGTGTCCCAAACGAGATTTGAACTATAACTATAAGGCTAAAATTTAAAAGAGAAATATTAATATAGTATGTAAGCAAAATAAATTTTTGATATTTGCTTAGCAAAGTGCTGCAACCTAGTAGCGAAGAGGTGAACTAGAGGTTTGTTTTCAATGAAAGGCGCGCGAACTGCCAGTTCAATTTTAATTAAAGAGCGATGTCTCGTGGTTAGATAAAGAACTAACCACATCAGTGCGGGGGGATGTTGGTTTCACTATGAAAAGATAGATATATTATATTGGCTATGGAAATGATCAAAAGGTTGTTATTGTTGCATAATTAAATGCTTTGTTCATTCTTATCAGCAAAAATATAGTTTTTTTATATCAATTTTCTTTTTGCCACGACACTGTATTCGGCTCCTTTAAAATAGTACAAAATATATTATAACAAATTTAAAACTTACCGGAAACTACTTATAAAATGTACCTATTTATCCAACTTTAAACTGCAGAAACAGCAAACTTTACACTAACAGCATTAATAATAGGAATAAGTTAGATACTAAATACTATCTAAATAGATATAGTACTAATAGATAATAGATAGTATAATATAGTATATAATATAGTAGTATATAATATAGTGTAATTAGTAGTAATAGATAATTACTATAACTAATAATAGATATTAAAACTGTACGACTTTTGGTTTGCAGCTTAATATGGTCTTCCCACAAGAAAAGATATATCTTTCATCCCTCCCTTTAAAAACAATTTGGCTCTCAGATTCTCTTTAACCTGAGCAATGTATTGCTTGTTTGGGATCACTACTATAACAAGAGGTTTTGGCTCTTATAACTAGCTATCGTACGAGAGCTATGACGTTTAAAAACCTAATGAAACATACTTTGTTATACATCTCTATTTTTTAACTTCATAGTTGATACCTTAAGTATTAAGGAAAAGTAGTGTCTGTACAAAAAACATGAAGCCAAGATTCAAATGAAGTATTAATTATCTGAATTAGGGGTTTAAGACCTTGACTCGTATTTATGCAATAATATAATTTAGATTGCTTCATTACAATAAAGCTAATATGTCTATAATTTTTGTGGATAGCATTAACTAGCGTCAAGCAGAGTCGGACATAGTCGGTACGTAGATAGGTGTAGCCTGGGAATAGAACGGATATTTTATCTAGTACGAGCTAAAGACAGTACTGCTATATAAATTTGGGGATTTTCACATTAGATGAGCAAAGCGAGTCCAAAGTGGCGAGGATCAGAGTTACAAAGCAATTTGATAAGTTGAGTAAAAGTTTCTAGGTGACTTGCCGTTCGTACCTATTGTCATACAAATAAGACCAAAAGTATTGTTAGCGAATTTCCGTAGCAAAAAATACCTAATAAGATTGGGATTATTAGACGAGGGAGGAGGGGGAAGGTGGTTTTTGCACAAGGTGGAAAATGCTGAAGAAATAATATATTTGTACATTATGTATGTGTGTTCGAGACTTTGTTCCTAGAAACGTTTCCATGGGCCAGGCGGTATTAGTTTTAACAATATAGTTTCGCATCGGAATGAATTATTGTTTGAAGCCAGAGGCTCTTTGTTTACATATACGCGGTTGACAGATTCTTCTTTATTAAGCTTTAATTTGTTGCCAATCAAAATATTTTTAATAACAAAATAACAATCATCAATATCATCTCGGTAATCAGTTTCTTTTACAAGATCTTCCTCTTCTACAATAGCATCAATTTCGTTTTGTACACTTTTATAATTTTCATAGAGGTTATCTAATACGTATAACCCAGTTTCAACTTCGCTTAGTTCTAATAAAACTTTTGATTTTATTTTATTATTAAATTTCAAAAATCGAGTCTTTATTACTGACCTTTTCCTTTTTATCGCTTCCTTTTTCTTTTCCACTTGGAAAAGAAATATATATTTGTTATTTCTTTTCTTTGGTTTTGTCTCATTTGTTTGAACTCGTATTATTAATAACAATTGTTCAAACTTGGACAGTATAATACGAGCTTCGCTATGAATTAATCTTAATAGTAAGTCTCATAATTCTGGCATTTTAAAATAATAAAAATAAAAATATTATTATTTGCGAATAAGTATAAAAGAATATACAATAGCAATTTTATACATTACATTAATACAAAACACACAACATTTTATTTTAGCAATAAGTTTTAATGTCTTATAATATAGAGTTGTACAATAACACCCTGAGTAATCTAAACTACATTTATATTAGAAAGTTTTATATTGGTTAGTTCTTAATCTTAATCAATTTTCACTTTTGGTACTACAGTTTTATTTATCTCCAATTCTTTGGATAATTGCCAAAATTTTTCTTTACTTGAACCAGTTGGTTTGAAATATAAATGCTTGGTATTGCTACAGCTTTAAATTTTCTTGATAATGTCTCACAGGATTTCCTAGGTTGTATATTGCCTAGGCATCAAAGTATTTAAAAGTAATAAGGTGTTTATTTTGAATGATCGAATTTACTTGCACAAGGTGCATTGCCCCAGAGCTTAACTCCATAGAATTTTGTCTTGACAAGTCCATTATAAACCTGTAGAAGCTCTTTTTCAGCAGAACATTTTTAAGCTCCCTGATAATATGGTAGTTTGAGTTTATTTGCTTAGTTATCTCTTTAATTTGATTCATTCTGTTAATTTTTAATCTCTTTTTACACCTAATAATTTAGATATTTTACATTCAGCAAAATATTTGTTATTATATTTTAAATTTAAATTATTATTTACTCTGTTGCTATTTAACCTATTTATTATTCGAATAAATTTTATGTTAGATTAATTTTGTTTCCACCTTGATAGTCTTTTTAGGGCTATATTAGCGTTCTTTTTCAGTATGACATCATTTGAACCTATTAAACCAATGCTTACATTATCTGCGTAGAGAATACTTTTAGTAGACTTAATGGCCTTCGTAAAGTATTAAATATTTAAGAGGAACAACAAAGGTCCAAGTATAGACCTTTGTGGTAGTTCCCTAACCACTATTTTAGGTCCAGACTTAATATTTCTCTTATCATTTTTAATTACTACAAACTGAGTTCTATTTTCAAGATAAGATTTTAATAGTTCCCATGAAGTGTTTCTTCTCTTATCTGTTAAGTTTCAGCAATCCTTGATGATAAACCAATGAAAAGCTCCTAATAAATCAACAAGTATTAGCGGAATATTTTCACTATTGTCTAAATTATCATACAAGTTGTTTAACAGTGTACCTAATGCTGCTATTGTTGATTTTGCTTTTCTGAACCCTATTCATCAGCTAAAATACCAAATTTACATAAAATGTCCTATGAATACGTCATATATAGCCCTTTCAAATATTTTAGAAACTATGGGAAACTATAGGAAACTCTGAAACTAGTCTATAATTTTCAATTAACTGAGAATTTTATAAATAAAAATTGATTTAGAAACTTTTAGAGAAAACCTCTCCATTAACATTTTACAAACAATTATAGATAATGGTCTTACATTACTTTGTGTTATATATTTTATTATTTAAGTAATATCAATAATTAGAAGTTTTTTATTGTTTTATAAATCTCCTAATAATTTAGGGTAAGGGATCTTTAACGAGTACCAGACAACGCACAGGCTCGAGACCACCGGCTTTACGTCCCTTCTGAAAGACGTGGTACGCAGAATTTGTATCACTCTCATAAAAATCCTAGAGGCCCGTGCTGGGATTGAACCCATGACTAAAGTCCATTCATTCTGTGTATTGGCCGCGCACCTTAACCACTACACCACGGGTGACCTTCACTGGGAGCTACGTACAGAC
This sequence comes from Microvelia longipes, assembly GCA_018340805.1. Classification (NCBI taxonomy): domain Eukaryota; kingdom Metazoa; phylum Arthropoda; class Insecta; order Hemiptera; family Veliidae; genus Microvelia; species Microvelia longipes. The sequence goes on from JACMZG010001893.1 coordinate 7,785,563, forward strand.
AGAAAATTTTGTGAAAACCACTTAGGAGGCCTTTCGGCCTGGTGAAATTCGGATTTTTTTCGCAAACACAATACTTTTCCTACATGGCATGAATGAGGAAAAGTTAAAAAAAACCAAAATCAATGCAGTAGAACATGGTACGTCTCAAATCAATAAAATACTCACTCTTTCTTGGATTTTCATTCTAGAAGCTTATTAATCAGTGATTTATAATCTACACCACTTAATGAAATTTGAAACAATCTGCAGCATTCTGACATAGAAAATAAAAACAAATACAGTCCTGCTTTTTGTGGGACAGAATAATGTAAACTTAGATTATCTTATCTTAAAATTAGCATCAGTGGATTTAATAATTACCTGTCACAATTGTTTTAACGCTTTAAACCCGTAGGGCCATATTAGCGTTTTCCCCTGACTCAAATCTCTCTCAACTAATTCACCCTAGAGTTTGTACACACCCAATCCTTTAGGAAGCTCATTTTCCGAACGTGGTTGCTCATATGACTAGTTCATAGTGTGCCCAGAACACCAAGCCTAACGAGACTCTATCCAAACTCACCGCTCTGGCTACCTCCGACTACCAGTTCACAGTGTGTTTATTTTATGTAGTCTTACGATCTACTCTGGATCACATTTGTCTCACTTGCCCCGCCCTCATTTTACCAGTCTCGCCAATCTCATAAGCTAGTCAAGCATCATCAGACTCAAGCAGAGAGTCTGATGATAAGGCTTTCACCACTCTGGCTAGTTCAGTGCCACGGATAACTCCAGCAACTCTGACGTGAGTGTGCACAAACTCATTCTTTGCCCTGACCTGAAAGTCAATGGCCTGCAGTGCTACTAGGAGACGTATGTTCTCCAGAATCGAGCACTTCGCTTCCTGTCACTTACGTTATTCGTGGCACCGACCTGTCTCTATCAAATCTATGCCCACTCCTAAGGCTAAAGTAAAATCTATAAAGCTTTTAAAATAGCAAAAAGCTATTATATCATCAAAGAAAATTCTTTACTTGTTTATTTTTAATTATTTTTTTCAGTCTTTGTGAGCATTTTATTTTAGTGTTTTATGTTTTTTTTTATCAATTTGTGTTCTATTTGACATGTTAAAACTTTTATAAGCTATTCAATAAATATATAAATAAAAAATATTTACAGACACATATTGCTAGCTATTGGTTATGAACATATACTTGCATTATTTACACATATTGTTTAGTATGTGTACCTTACACATAAATATGTATTAAACTTATTACTTTGCAAAGATTCTACACATATATTAGCACATTTAATTAATTGTTGTCTGGATTTTTCGAAGGAAATGCAAAACATTTTAGTGCTTAGCATATAATAAAAGGAAAGAGTGATTTCAAACGAAAGAAAATAGTTTTGTCTAGCGTAGCGTACAAGCATGCGCATTTTCTTTGGAAAATCCAGACAAAAATGACTTGCAAGATTATGTGTTACTGATTGGACAGTAACAAAGGTGGATGTTTCTTTTAGATGGGCGATAACATTTTCAAGAACAGATAAAGTGTTAGGGGTGTACCTAGTCTGGAGATCTACGTCCTTAGCTATGAGGGTTTACGTGGACTTTACTTTCACCATACTTAATAGAGAACATTTTAGTGTCAACGAAGCATTCACAGGCAAACAGGTAAATTTGAACTGTTTTTATTTGATCTTATCAATTGATATTTTTATCTCTTTACACTATAGCAATGCAGGGAAAGAAACCGCTCTTATAATTTTTTTAAACATCTTATGGAGCCTAGAAAGCAGTGAGTGGATGAGATGAAGCATCAGTGTAGCTGGTCATGGCCAGGTCTAGAGATGCACGCGGTGTGCAATCAGGGTAGTCACCACTAGGCGTCACAGCGGGAGTCGATCCTCGGGCCAAGATCAACATCCATAATATTAAGACCAAAATACTTGTATATTAACAGCCCATACACTAGTTTCGCTCACCTTAGTATCATGCGGGCAAACAATTGATTGAGCCAAGTACATTTACAACGTATAAATTACTAGGGTTCAATGCTAGCAGAAATTTAATCAAACTCATTTCGTTTTGGCTTCATGCAATAAGGATAAAGGCTAGTAAATATATTTAGCTGTACATAAAAGAAAATGCTTAGCCTTGTTTCGCTCGCCTGTATGTTGTTGTTTGCATTCGTATTATATTAAATACTTGGACTCGGTGTAATCACCTAGAGTTTTGAAGTGCATGAAGTATAGAAATGCCTGGATTCGCTTTGCTAGACTTAATATTCTTAAAGGCATTAACTTTTTAGATATTAGTAAAATGGTTTAGGTCATTTATTTGAATTTTTTAAATGTTTGAGTTCTATAAACTTAAAAGTGAGACTAAAGAGAAATTCGATTAATTTGTAATTAAATTGTTGAGCTCGCTTCGCTAGCCTGTATGTTGCTAGTGATTTACATTGTTTGAAAATGCTATGGAAATCATATGTTAATCGATACTCCTAAATCTTACATTTTATATTATTTTGGAGTTTATTTTAGAACTTTATTGGAGACCCCCATAACAGCTCCAGGCTAAGGGCCGGGGCGCCCGAAAATCTAGAAAAAGTTCAGCTTTTCTCTAATTTCCCTTGAATAATTATAATTGTATAATTTATTATCCAATTGCGCACTTAACGTTAGAAAGGCTTATGAGTTGAAGAGAATAGGCAAGGGATGTATTTATCCGATACAATGTGGTGGGGTGTGTTGGAGTATGCTAATTGCATAAGTGTGTCATCTGGCATGTGTCATCCAAATATCTGGCAGAATTAGCTTGCTGCATTCTCATTCCCCTTAATATTCAAGGAACATTAAACGTCATTCTCCCAAACGCAATTTAATTTTCTTGAATAGTATTGATCTCAACGTAATTGAATCCTCTAGTCTGTCTCTTCTCTAAAATAGTTTTATTTACCGATATTATATTCTTCTAGTCAAAATAAAATTTAAATTTTTATATTTTTTAATAAACTTGTGGTTTTGACTATTATCCTTTAATGCTTTTAGAAGCATAAGATTATAAGGCTGAAGTAGTCCGAGTTGGTTAGTAAATAATCTATTTTGATTAGGTTTAATATAGACTTCCATTGGTTGAAATGTTTCTACGCAACCAAAATACATATGTGACAGTAACATGTCTGACGCTTGAAACACAATAGTTGTCCATTGATCCTTCATCAGAGGTTGACGCATTTGCCATGTTATAACATAGTGACAGACAGTGATTAGCGATGAGGATAGCAATGCCTTAGATACAGAGAAACAAATGTCAAAAACAAATGTTTCATGCTTGGTAAAAATAAGGATCTTACATAAACGGGATGACGCATTAAGGAACTTTTTTAAACCCATGGAAGTTGTATGAGATAGAGTAATAGAAGCAAACTTACCTTCTCTCCTTGGTTATAATGAAAAGAAAGCACCAACGCAGGTTATGTAGCAAGGTTGTCGAGTTTGCTTCTAAACTTTCTTCATTTGTGGTGCTTGTTAAGTCATTCGTGCTTATTTAATTTAAAATTAAATAGACTATTAGCCACTTTAGTGAGTGATAATTTAAGCGTGCTTCCCAATAAACAATGGGAAACCATCGAGAGTTTAGTTTGCCTCTAAAATTTAAGAAATGCGCTGTTACAAGAATTGTAAGCATGCTCAGTTGGTTTTTGACGTGTATGCTTCCTGTTGAATTCTCTCTATTTTTTGGTTTTCGATGGTGTCACTTTTTAAATATTAAACTGTCAGCTGTAGTTACTAATATTAATAAATATGCATCAGTGTGTGTGTGTGTGTGTGTATAAAGTCTCGCAAACGTGTATTTTCGACATAAAGGACCTCTAAAACGGATTTGTGTCGTGGTCCGAGGTTTGAATTCCGCCATGATGTATTGAGCGTAATGAATCTGATGTGGCGAGTATGACGTAACCAGTAGCTGATTTAGTAATGTTGAGACCATATTTAGAAATTTTAAAATTTCAATATGCTGATGCTATAATGATAATTTAATTACTCCAAAAAACCGTGCAGCTGGAGATAGTAAAGCGGATATTATTAGGTGTGTAAATACACGCGACATGATTTCTTTCTTTCCATTATACCGATTCATTGTTTCAGCGTTTATCTAAGGCTTAAATTGTCTAACAATGCTTCAAGTTCTAATTATAACTGGATAATCCTAGGTTACACAAATTATTTCAAAAACCGAAGTTTAATGAAAAAATAAGATTATAAAAGCATTGAAAAGATATTAAAAGCTTTGGGTTTAACAGGGTTGGAACTGAATCATTATACTGGAGCTGGAGGTCTCTTTCCAATAAGCTCTGTAATTAACAGAGACTTGAAAGTTATTAATCTGATAACACTGTGTTTGTAAAGCTACCTACCCTACCTCTGCTCTTATAGAGTATCATCTGGAGGCCCGGTAATGTCTCATACCCCAGCAGTTGACAGCGCATCCCGTGTACTCTATCTCAATTAGTCCATTTTTATTTCAGCATATTATTTCTTTTCATTTTTCAGCACATTATTTTTGTTCATTCATTAAACACAGTTAAGGTTTTTTAGTTCAACCTTATTTACATTCAAGTTGGTATAAAAATCCAGCATTATAAAAAATAATTTCTGGAGTTGGAGTCCATATGCTGGGCAAATTTCTTTGCTCTATGCTGCCGAGGGGGGGGGGCATAGAACCAAAATTCTATCGCCAAGAAAATAAGGAAAGGGGGGGCAGCATTGTCCTTAACTGAGTTTCAAAGTATTGGAGTAGCCAATACAAAAAAATTACAAATTTATTTGCACATGTTACAATAATCACTTAACAGTAGGTATTAACAAATTCATTGGAGCAAAGTCGACGCTAAGCCGTGGTGCCCTCAGGGAGAGGAAATGGGTTGCAATACCGTTTTCATATTACTTTTACATATATCTATTTTTAATCTACTCTTCATCATTTTTTATACCTTTTTTAAAAAAATAAAATAAATATTAACTTAATCTAAAGATCTCCTGCTCATATTCTAATAAAACTATTCTTATAAAATTGTGCTTTGATAATATTTGCATACAAATGTAAAAAATAATATTGCATACATCAAATAAAAAAAAATAAAAATAAAGAACAACTACAACTATGAAAATATACTAAGTATACTAATTTACTGTACTAATATACAAAATATACTAATTTTTTAACCATATTTTTGTTAGTAATTTTTGCAGGCTTTATAACTTAATACCTTCAACCAAGGTTTAAATAACATTGAACAATAATTAACCCCTACACAATAATAAAGAACTAAATGTTAGCTCGATATGTTTATAACCTCGAGATAAGAAGGTTATTGTAATGTTATGAGTGCCTGAAGGAATGACCGCAGGAATAGGCGACAGTTTTTTCACATTGAAAAGGTATGATACTCCTGCCCTTTTATATACGTTCCTCGGGTAAAACAGACAATAGTATCGCACCATCCCCGCTTTAATTCCCTATCAAATCAATGTATATATCAATCTTACTTTTGTCTGGGTATGCATATGCTGCTACTTACACTCTCTAGAGAGGAAAATGGCGTTTACCGTGCGAGTTGAACAGACTGCCCCACAAAACTAGGAGTAGATAAAAGACTTGGTCAATACCTTCGGTATTTGCCGCCGCCATTAGTGGCGATTAGAGGTGGAAACGGTGGGAGGGGCGGGGAGGGATGGAATAGATGAGCTAGAACGCTCGTCCTCAGAATAGGTGCAGTTAAGTAGACCATATTCTGAAGAATTTTGGTTAACGTTAAGGGCAGGGAAGAGCCGTTGACTCCTGCTCTTTTAAAGGAAAATCACAGCAGATTTGCGATGCTGTGATTACTTACTGAATTGAGCAAAATGAATATTTTAGGAATCTTTTAAATTATTTTGAATAGATTAAATATTTACTTAGTTTAAAAACCTGTCCTAGACCATAGGCAACACTGAAACCACCAATATAATATAGATTGAGGATGACAACATAAGACGTGTTAGATGCAGCACTAAAAGGCTCATTCACCAACTACACTTGCCTTTCGTCACATGGCATCCAACACATATTCTGTCAGGTTTAGTGCTGCCAAAGCATAATACAGATTTTTTTATGTTTATGTTATATTATTATAATAATCATCATCATAACCTACCCAGCATATCGCAATATGACAAGTTCAGTTTCGATTTGAGAAAGGCATCGAGAAGTATCGTCATACGCTAGGGCAGTAACAAATATATTGCAGTGAATCATATATATATATATGATATATATATATATATAATATATAATATATATATATATAATAAATAATATATAATTATAATATATATATATATATATAACTTTGAAACAATATACGTTTTGAATCAGTGGTTAAACCGAATCAATATCCCCACTTCTGTAATCCGAACAATCTTATAACCGTAATTTTCTGATCGTATTTCGCTAAAAAATCTAATTAGTATAATTAGATAATTCACGCTTCCACTACACACGAGTACCGAGTTACAAGGATTTAGGAGTTAGAACAGCTAAAGACTTGTAAATGCTGAATAGGTCTCTTGTACAAAGTCCATGTCATTACCCACACACTATGCGTGCAATAAATATAATATCTAATTATAATAGGTAAACAATTTAAGGTTAAGTTATATATATATTATTATAATTATATATATATGTATATATATATATATATAAACTATAATAATATATATATATATAAATTAATATATATATATACATATAAATATATATATATATAATATATATATTATATATATATATATATAAATATATATATGATAATTTATATATAATATATATATATATAATGATATATAA